>BLSH010432595.1:515807-530053 GCA_018402905.1 Glandirana rugosa
AGACGCTATTGAAAAACATCGGAAGGGGATTTGGTATTACATCTTGTTAGAAACAAAAGTCCAGTAAACTCTCAACAAAACTCCGGGGGTACAACGGTGAGAAGTCTCCTCTCAGTTTCTCTTGTTGTTGAACGTTAACCGGTGGAATTTATGGAAAAGAGTACTAACCTACGTGGACAGATAATTCAAATTGTCATTTATAAACATTTGGGTGTTTGGATCAGCAATTTCATTTTGAGCTATCAAATAACTGAGGGACACAGTAATATTTCAGTAGTGAAATGAGGTTTATTGGATTAACAGAAAATGTGCAATATGCATCAAAATGAAATTAGACGTGCATAAATTTGGGCACACTTGTCATTTTGTTGAATACATGTAACTACTTAGCACTGATTAATTGGAACACACAATTGGTTTGGTGAGCTCATTAAGCCTTGAACTTAATAGACAGGTGCATCCAATCATGAGAAAAGGTATTTAAGGTGGCCAATTGCAAGTTGTTGTTCTCTTTGACTTTCCTCTGAAGAGTGGCAACATGGGGGCCTCAAAACAACTCTCAAATGACCTGAAAACAAAGATTGTTCTACATTATGGTTTAGGGGAAGGCTACAAAAAGTTATCGCAGAGCTATAAGCTGTCAGTGTCCACTGTGAGAACATAGTGAGGAAATGGAAGACCACAGGCACAGTTCTTGTTGAGGCCAGAAGTGGCAGGCCACATAAAATATTGGAGAGGCAAAAGTGAAGAATGGTGAGAACAGTCAAAAACAGCCCACAGACCACCTCCAAAGACCTACATCATCAACTTGCTGCAGATGGTGTCACTGTGCATCGTTTAACAATTCAGCGCACTTTGCACAGGGAGAAGCTGTAAGGGAGAGAGATGCAAAATAAACCTTTTCTGCACACAAACCACAAACTGGGTTGCTTGAGGTATGCAAAACACACATTTGGACAAGCCAGCTTCATTTTGGTCATAACCAGGGGCTTTATGCATGGCGGCAAAAGAACACAGCGTTCCAAGAAAAACACTTGCTACCCACAGTAAAATTTGGTGGAGGTTCTATCATGCTGTGGGGCTGTGTGGCCAGTGCCAGTACTGGGAATCTGGTTAGAGTTTAGGGTCGCATGGATTCCACTCAATATCAGCAGATTCTTAAGAATAATGTTGAGGAATCAGTCACAAAGTTGAAGTTACGCCGGGGCTGGATATTTCTACAAGACAACGACCCAAAACACTGCTCAAAATCTACTAGGGCATTTATGCAGAGGAACAAGTACAATGTTCTGGAATGGCCATCCCAGTCCCCAGACCTGAATATCATTGAACATCTGTGGGATGATTTGAAGCGGGCTGTCCATGCTTGGCAACCATCAAGCCTAACTGAACTGGAGATGTTTTGTAAGGAGGAATGGTCCAAAATACATTCATCCAGAATCGACACTCATTACAGGCTATATAGGAAGCATCTAGAGGCTGTTATTTCTGCAAAAGGAGGCTCTACTAAATATTGATGTGATTTTTCTGTTGGGGCGCCCAAATGTATGCACCTGTCCAATTTCGTTTTGATGCATAATGCACATTTTCTGTTAATCCAATAAACCTCATTTCACTACTGAAATATTACTGTGTCCTTCAGTTATTTGATAGATCAAAATGAAATTGCTGATCCAAACACCCAAATATTTATAAATGACAATCATGGAAATTGTCAGGGATTCCTAAACTTTTGCATACAACTGTATATAGAGGGCTGTTCTGTGAACTAGACATCCTTTCTTAGTGTGCTTCCCTACACATTTCATTGTTTCACACAATTACTAGAGGCTAAGGGTCAGTATAGCCATGCTTCTTATATAAAAAATATAAAAATGAATATACATTTTGTATTGGATTTATGATTACATCCATTTATACATATTTTAGCGTATTTATTCTTGAACTCAAGAGACTATGTTCCTGCCTGATGCAGCTTCCCACACACACACTATACGATGTGTGAGGGTTGTGTGGAGAATGGTTTCATCTCTGTGCGGGAAAAGCTTCTTTTCCCTTCTCCCGCACGGAGGTTTAACTTGATTGCAAATTTTCTTTGTCTCTTTTGGTTAGATGTTTTGTTTTTAAACACCAAGATTTTATGAAATAGTCACATAGTATTGTTTTTGTTCCTAATTGTTCATACTAGCTTTTTTTTATCTCAGATGTAACATCAATGCACTAAAGAGTTAATATCGCAATGCCAGGTGTATACCTGCACCTGTAACAGCTTTATATAGAGGTACTAACACTGGCCTGTAAATAGATTATGATTAAGCGAGCGGAGGTTTGTGAAACGCGTTAATCCTTTCCACGGCCTGTCTTGTCATGTTCCTGCTTATGATTTATATGAATGCACTTTTGGAATTTCAATAAAATCCCTTTCATGCTTCACTTCTGCTGAGTGCTGTCAAACTCCTTGTTCCATTGGATCTCAGCACAGCTTGTTGACTGGATGTGCACCTGGGAGGTGAGGCAATAATCAGCTCACCTGGAGCGGCATACCCCCTTTGTGTTGTGTGAAGTAACAATGCATCTCATTTCAGATCAGTAAAAACCTCTAGTTTTTTTTTACTCCCGTGTGCAACAGGCCTTATAGTAATTTTTTCAGTAGCATGCATTTTTATCAAGGGGTACTATGCCTGCTTTGATCAGCAGATGTAAAATCCCCAAGTAGCTTTTATTTTTTTTAATGGCTATAATCAATGTTTTTCTACAGTCATTTTACTATAGACAGGAGTGTTTGCGTGAAGCACTGAAATACCTAAATTCAGTCAGAAGCCACATTGAGGTATCTTCCTAAAAGGGTTAGTGTAGATGATTTAGTGAACTGACCTCTTTGTATTGCAGTAGTAGGCACTCTTTTTTTGTGCTCACCCTGTGTTCACAGGGCTTGCTTTGAACCCTACAGGCCATCAGAGGAGTTCCAGCCGTTTCTCGGTTTATTAACAGTCAGCAGCTACAAAAAGTGTAGCTGCTGACTTTGAACAAACACACACTCACCTGTCCCATGGTCCAGCAATGCGGCCGCCCAAAGCCTTGCTTCTCTTCCTGTCCTCTCCGCGGCGCCAGCATTGCAAGTGTGGACACCTGGCTGTGACAGCTTGCGGCTTCACAGCCAGGTGTGCCCTACACATGCGCGAGTCACTCTGCACATGTCACACTGCGCATCCTTAATGACCAGGCAATCTTCTGGGACCTGTGACATGTCCCAGAAGATTGCAGGGAGGGGGAGAAGAGAAATTCTGCTTGTGGTGCTGCGGCCCTCCGAGCAGAAGCGGGAGCTGGGTACCTGTCAAAAATAGGTGCCCGCTCCCCCCCAAAAAAAATGAAATGCCAACTGTGGCATGTCAAGGGGTCAGGCATGCTTCAAATAGAAGTTCCACTTTTGGGTGGAACTCCGTTTTATCTGGGGTTTCTTCGCCAGAGTCATCCTTTTCTAGATAGTTACACAGGTAGTCATTTATGGCTTGCTGTTGTGGCTGCAGCCTCTACAGAATGCGCAATGTAGAATTCCAAGGGCATGGGGGGGGGGGGTATCCACACATTCTGGTGTATAATTCTGGGTATTTACTCAGTAAGCACGTGTAAAGGAAGGAGGACATGAGATGTGTGATCTTCCACAGTTGAAGGCAGCAAGCCAGATTATGCACTTATGACACACAACCTTGCCTGGCTGCAGGTGGTACAGGGTCAGCCATCTATTAGCCTGGGACTGGGGAGATACCAGCTTTGGGCGGTGTGGCTCCTATCCCAAAGGCAGATAACTTGAAGCACCGCTTTGCATTGTTTTAATTGAGAGATGGCATATGACCAGGGAAACTTTAGAGGATCTAGTGGCTATGATACAGAAATGATGCGAGGTACAGGTGGCAGAACTAACTGATCATGAATTTGACTAAAAATCTCAAATTTGAATACTGCAAATTTGGTGCAAATTTAAAGCAGTATTGAAAACAAAACCAAAAATGTATTAAATTGTGGGTTAAAACATTTTTAGTGGCTGCAATAGTTTTTTTTTTTTTTTTTTTACTTTTTTTCCTTTATTTTTGTTATTTTTCAACTTACTTTAACAGACCAAGCTGTTCAGCAAATGTGGCAGTTAGAAGGCTGAGACAAACTGATTGCATTTTGCAGCACATACAAACACACATGTTATGAAAATACATAGTTTCCAATGAGGCCATTAACATCCTCACCCTGTGTTGTAAAAAATGAAGCATGTCCAATATTTTATACATTTACCTGCGTTTTTCTGAGCCATTAAAGCCTATGGAAATGCATGAAAGAACAAGTGTAAAAAAACACATGTAAAAAAAATAGGTAAAACACACTAAAAAGCACACTAACCACTAGCCGACGACACTATAGCCAAATGACGGGTACAGCACGGCCAGCTAACTCTGGGAGAGCGTATATTGACACCCCCTTGGAGCACGCATCCGGAAATGTTCATGATTGCTAGGTCCTCCAGATCAAGCACATCACGGATTGGGGTAAAGGGCCAACCACTGCGGCCCTTTACCACGTAATCGCTCTGTAAAATGATGGATTGATCACTTTGTCAACAAACCGGTGGCATGTCCAGTTCCGCTCTCACCTCTCCTCGCACCAATCAATACAGCGTGTGAGGAGAGGAGGAAGACAGGACAGCAGCATAAGTGGGCAGGATTTGGAGTATCCACATCAGTGCCATCACAGTGCTCATCAGTGCCACATCAGTGCCATCACAGTGCTCCTCAGTGCCATCACAGTGCAGCATCAGTGCCATCACAGTGCTCATGAGTGCCACCAGAATGCCCATCAGTGCCATCACAGTGGTCATCCATGCCACATCAGTGCCATCACAGTGCTCATCAATGCCATCATAGTGCTCATCAGAGCCATTACAGTGCTCATCAGGGCCATTACAGTGCTCATCAGGGCCACGTCAGTGTCTTAACAGTGCTCATCAATGCCACTACAGTGCAATCAGTGCCACTACAGTGCCTCATAAAAGTGTAATAGGTAGTCAATTAGTTGTGTAATTTATGTCCCAAGAACACCTGACGGTGCTCTCTGCATGTTGGGCCTCTGTTTTTGGCCAGGCTATGTGAGTTTCACACGTGTGGTATCGCCATACTCAGGAGGAGTAGCAGAATGTATTTTGGAGTGTCATTTTTGGTATGTACATGTTGGGTGTTAGAAATATCTTATAAATGGACAACTTTGTGTAAAAAAAAATGCGCTTTCATTTTCTTTCCATATTTTCCAAAAACTTGTGAAAAAAAATGACATGTTCAAAAGACTAATTATGCCTCCTAGATTATGTGTTGGGGTGTTTGCTTTCCAAAATGGGATAGTTTTGTGGGCATTTCCATTGTCCTGGTCCTCCAGGGCCTTCAAAAGTGTAATAGGTAGTCAAGAAATTAGATGTGTAATTTATGTCCCTAGAACACCTAACGGTGCTCCCTGCATGTTGGGTCTCTGTATGTGGCTAGACTGTGATAAAGTCTCACAGATGTGGTATTGCCATACTCAGGACGACTAGCAGAATGTGCTTTGGGGTGTGGTTGCAAATATGCATATGCCATGTGAAAGAAATAACCTGTTAATATGCCGCTGTCAGTACATCAGGTGTGATCAATTTTCAATGGTTGGCACCATAGCTTGTAGACTCTAACTTTCGCAAAGACCAAATATTATACAGTGATTTGGGTTATTTTTACCAAAGATATGTAGCAGTATAACTTTTGGCCAAAATTTATGAAGAAAAATTACTAATTTGCAAAATTTTATAACAGAAACAAAGAAAATGCATTTTTTTTTTTTTTACAAAATGTTCTTTTTTTTATTCATAGCGCACAAAATAAAAAAATAAAAAAACAGCAGTGATTGAATATCACCAAAACAAAGCTCTATTTGTGTGAAAAAAATGGACACCAATTTCATATGGGTACAGTGTAGCATAACTGAATTGTCAAAGTATGAGAGCACTGAAAGCTGAAAATTGGCCTGGCTAGGGAGGGGGTATAAGTGCCCAGGGGGCAAGTGGTTAAAGAATATAAGGCTCCATTCACATCTGCACAGTCATGGAACTCATACAAACGATTGCATGCAGAACCCATGAAAAACACTCATTGCACTTGCATTGCCAGTCGTTGTCCAATACACGTGACGTACTGTGCCTTGAAAAAGTATTCATACCCCTTGAAATTTTCCACATTTTGTCATGTTACAACCAAAAACGTAAATGTATTTTATTGGGATTTTATGTGATCGACCAACACAAAAATGGCACATAATTGTCAAGCGGAAGGAAAATGATAAATAGTTTTTAAATTTTTTTTACAAATAAATATCTGAAAAGTGTGGCATTCATTTATAGTCAGCCCCTCTACCAGCTTTGCACATCTAGAGTGTGACATTTTTGCCCATTCTTCCTTGCAAAATAACCAAAGCTGTGCCAGATTGGATGGAGAGTGTCCGTGAACAGCTATTTTCAAGTCTTGCCACAGATTTTCAAATAAATTTAGGTCTGGACTGTGACTGGGCCATTCTAACACATGAATATGCTTTGATCTAAATCATTCCATTATAGCTCTTGCTGTATGTTTAGGGTCGTTGTCCTGCTAGAAGGTGAACCTCTGCCCCAGTCTCAAGACTTTTGCAGACGAACAGGTTTTCTTCTAAGATTGTCCTGTATAACTAAAATGCAAAAGGTATGAAAAAAAGTAATGGTTATGGTTTAAGGTACATAGTACTTTAGCAAAGTAAATGTTACCCAGTTAAGGTTTCAACTTACTTTACTCAGCAGAAGGAGATACTGGGCTCCATTCACAGAACCAGATCGCATGCGGTATTGTAGGTGTCTGGACACATTTTCCCTAAATATCACATGCGATCCTATAACAGTATTTAACGCAAAACGCTGAAAACGCTCTGTAAATATGGCATGAACAGGCATTATACTCAATTCACAAAAATGAAATAAATAATTAAATGCATGTGGTAATTAAGCAGTGATCCAGGCATATGGTAATGGTGGAAGTGATGACTTTGGTCTTCACACCTGAATGGGCAGGGCATGGAAACATTTAAAAAAGGTGCCTAATTACAATCTAATAAGCATTTGGTTAGTGTGGGGGTTGGCAACCCGTCGATCATAAACTACTCTCTCCCTGCATTGCCCCGTTCTGAACTGCTCCCTCTACTTCCCATGAAATTCTGCATCATCTGAGCATGCACCAGCTCCTTCACCGTCTGCGCAAGTGCTGGCTCCTGAAAATCTCTGCATCTTCTCAGGAACCAGCGCATGCATAGAGGGTGTGGGAGCCAGCGACACAGAGCAGTGATCAGGGAATAAATCGAGCGCCGAGCTCAAGCAGCACAATTATGACAAGGCACGGGTGTGGTGAACGTGGGTATCAGATGACTGCCCTCCTCACTGACTGGTGACCGATGACCCCCTTGATCTCGCACCACGCTTGCCACTAACAATACCATTATCAGCTGCTTCCAGCACAAAGATTCTCCAGTTTGCGAGATCACCATCTAGGTATCAGCCACCTGAGAGCGATTGTTACCAGGCTAATTCAAGCAATTACCCTATTCAGTGCCACCACTTCTGGATGCCGTCCAGAAGATCTGGATTTTAGCAACACCACTTACGATTTTAGAATAACCACCTGTACACACGCTGTCACCACAGACAGGGCTATTCAAATGAGTTATCCTAAACAGTAGCGCTCTTCAAAGGAACAGGTTCATTATAGCTTGCATTAAGAGCTTTAGGGACAAGATTAACACTTTTCAGAATAAGGTTTAATGATGAAAAGGTCAAAATTGGTGCAGATAAAATATTTACAGAAAAATGGTGTTACAAAGCAATTAGAGACATAATATATAGCAGCAAAGAGATGAGACAGAATGGAAGGAGAGAAAGTTACTTCCAGTTAAACGTCCGTGATTGATCAGAGGTTCATTAATGAGTCCACAGGTTCTCGGATGTTCGTTCTTGGATGGTAAGGCGAGAACTGCACACTGTCCGGTCTATTCCCTTTTTCTCTGAAGGCCAAGGGATGGGGCCAAATGCCCCTGACCACTCACATGGGTAAGGAGGGCCAGTGGGCAGATAGTGGAATAACAACCCTCCCTGATATGCAATTTGCAGTATAAAAATCATATCTCGGGATGGGATCACCGTGCAGACCCAACATTAAGGAATTCAAGCTCAGCATGCACAGTGCATTAAAATAAGTCTAAACACAACAGACTTGTCACTTTCTCTTACCCTGGGAAGAAGAGAAACTATAAGTGGTTTCCCGTATGATCAAATTCATCTACGTTTGGATTAATTTTGTTCGGAATGGATTTCCGCATTCAAATGTATACTTTTTATTAAGATGTAACGTTCCTATCTGGAGTTATGAAATGTGGGTAAATTTCTACCTTTATGATTGACTAAGGGTCTCTGGGAAGGTCACAGGTGCCTGAGGGGGATTTACTGCCCTTCCTTATCTCAGGCCTCCTGTGCTGTCTCTTAATGGATCTGATTTATTGGTTTATGATTAGGCTTGCCAAAACACCTCCAGACCTTTTGGAGCCTGGAATTCCTAAGTTAATGGGAGGGGGGGGGGCGAGGCGTGAGGTGTTTTTCCTAAGTTAGAGCCATCATGGCTGACCCTGCACAAAATGGTTGCAAGTTTTGTGTGTCCCGCACGTGATATCATTACATCTCCCCCCTTAGATGATTGCAAGGGAGGGGACTGCAATTTCCCTCCTGACACAACAGACTCCTGAGGGCTTGGCTTGCCGCGAAAGCCCATCAGCATTGCCATGGGTGCTGCCTTTCTTGTGCTGGATGATCAAACCATATTGCTAAAGGATTAAGCTCCAACGAAGTAGCTTGCCATTCTCCCCAGCAACATGATTTAGCTAGCTCAAGGGATTGTGATCGGTGATCACAGTGAAGTGCCTCCCATAAAAGTACGTTTGCAACTTCTGGAGAGCCCACACGATCGCAAGACACTCCTTTTCGATCGTGGCGTATGCTACATCTCTGGGAAGCAGCTTCTAGCTCAGGTAGAGGATGGGATGTTCCTCTCCAGCTTCATCCACTTGGCTCAGTACTGCACCCAACCCATAGGCAGAGGCATCAGACTGCACTAGGAAACGGTGGGTGAAGTCTGGAACCTGTAGCACAGGGGCGCTGGCCAGTGCCTCCTTCAGGGCCTGAAATGCCCTCTCACATTCTGGTGTCCAAGACACCACTTTGGGCAGTTTCTTTTTGGTTAGGTCAGTCAAAGGTTTTGCCAGGCTACTATAGTTACCTACAAACTTCCTATAGTAGCTGGCTGTCCCCAAGAATGACATAACCTGTGTCTTGGTTTGAGGGGTGGGCCAGGCCAGGATGGCCTCCACCTTCCCTGTCTTGGGTCTCAGAGTGCCTCCTCCTACCTGGTGTCCCAAGTACTGGACATCAGTCATGTCAGTTGGTCCAGGACCCATGACAGGTGCACCAGGTGTTCCTCCCAGGTAGGGCTGAACACGGTGATGTCGCCATTCATGGCCCTCTGGAAGGTAGCTGGGGCGTTCTTCATCCCAAGCGACATGACCATAAATTTGAACAAACCGAATTTGGTGATTAAGGCCGACTTTTCCCGAACTTCAGGGGCCAGAAGAATTTGCCAGTACCCTCTGCTCAGATCCATGATCGTGATATAGCAGGCAGCCGCCAGCCTATCCAATAACTCATCGATCCGGGGCATGGGGTAGACATCTGAAGTGGTGATAGCATTCAGCTTTCGGTAGTCCACACAGAACTTGGTCGTCTGATCCTTTTTGGGGACCAGGACCACTGGGGACGCCCAGGCACTGTGGGATTTCTGAATCACCCCCAGCTGCAGCATTTTCCTCCACCTCCCTCTTCATGTTGGCCAGCACCTCCAGAGAGACACGATAGGCCGACTGTTTAATGGGGGGATGTGCCCCAGTGTCCACCTGGTGGACAGCGAGGTCCATCCACCCAGGTTTCCCCATAAACCGGCTACCATGTACTGCCATAATTTCCTTCAGCCCAGGTACCTGGGTGGGGGTAAGACTGACATCAGGGAGGTAAACTCTGACCTCCTGATAAACCCCAGCCAGCAGGTCTAGGAGTGGATCAGCCTCTTCAGGCTCC
The DNA here is from genome assembly GCA_018402905.1 of Glandirana rugosa. NCBI lineage: Eukaryota > Metazoa > Chordata > Amphibia > Anura > Ranidae > Glandirana > Glandirana rugosa. Next base: position 526,009 of record BLSH010432595.1, read on the forward strand.
GGCCTGCTGTAGACCGGCATGACATAGGCCGTACGCTCATGATTTGCTTTGATCAAGTTCACATGAAAGACCTTCTGACATCATTCAGACGCTGGGTGATGGTGTACGAGCCTTCCCATGCTGCTTGGAGTTTGTTCTGCCTCAAGGGAAGCAGTACATACACCAGCTGACCAACGTTATATATTAGGTCCCTAGCATTGCGGTCATACCAACGTTTCTGCCTGGTCTGGGCCTGGGTCATGTTTTCCTGCACCAGCCTCACCAATGTCTCCATTTTATCCCGGAATTTTAGGACATGATCTACAACAGAGACCTCTGGATCGGCAATCTTGCCCTCCCAGGTCTCACGGATTAGGTCCAGGGGTCCACTTACCCTCCGTCCGTACAGCAGTTCAAATGGCGAAAAGCCTGTGGACTCTCTGTAAGCAAACAGATGAGGCAGATATTGTTCCCAGTCCTTACCCTGGAACTACACAAAGGTGTGAAACATTTGTTTCAGGGTACCATTGAAACGCTCGCACAAGCTATTAGTTTGTGGATAAGGACTGGCCATGATATGCTTCATCTGTATTTTCTGGCAGAGGGCATGCATCAAGTGGGAGCCTTGATCGCTAATGAGCTCGGCCAGGAATCCCACTCTTGTGAAGATTCTCAGCAGAGCATCAGTGACCTTGTTTGCATGGAGGGAGGAGAGAGCCACCGCCTCTGGATAACGCATGGCCTGGTCAACGACTGTCAGGATAAACCATTTGCCTGATCTGCTAGGGATGGCTAGAGGCCCAACAATATCCACTGCCACCTTCATGACAGGTTCATCAATCACAGGCAAAGGTTTTAGTGGAGCCCTGTGTACATCTCCTACCTTGTCAACTGGCTGGCAGGTAACACAAGACCGACAGTAATCAGCTATGTCTGTAAGTATGGTAGGTCAATAAAAGTTATGTATTAACCACCCCTGGGTCTTCGTGATCCCCAAGTGACCTACTAGGGGAATCTCGTGAGCCACCTTTAGGAGCTGTCCCCTGAATGGACTGGGTACCGCAAGCTGCCTGCCACCTAAATCAGCTTCGTTCCCCTCTGTAGACAAACTCCCTGTACAGTTTTCCTTTGTCCCAGTAAACCTGTTTGTCATTCTCTGCAGGGGGGCTATCAGCTAGACTCCTGAGCTGTGCCAGTGATTGGCCTGTCTGCAGTGCTGCTTCAAAGGCGGAACCACAAGTCCCAGCAAGCAATCCTGTGGCAAACGAAGACAGCTGCTGAGGCTCAACAGAGGTGGAGTCCATTGGGTCTTAACAAGGAGAGGGCCCAGAGACTTCCTCCTGCTGTCCTGCGACCCGAGCCTGTACCTGTGCAGCCCTTGCAGCACTGCAAGTGGCCACCAGTATTGGTTATACATTATCATCATCATCATTACATTCAACAGGTACAGGTATAGCATTATTGGGACATACATAATTTACCTTTACAAACAACGGGGTCTCTTCTTTCTTTGGAGGACCTTGCACGCCCACTACACCCTCCCCAGGTTGCCCAGATATCAAACCCACATCTGCACACAGTACCTTGGGGGGTCCAGAGGCTTCTGAGGGGGCGTCCTCAGCAGGGGCATAATAGGAAACAAGGGTCCCTAAATCAGCACCCAGCAACACAGCAGTGGAGATCTCCTCAGAAACTCCCACCTCTCTCATCCCACTCTCGGCACCCCAATCAATGAACACATAGGCACGGGGTATGTGGGAATGGGTTCCCCCAACTCCGGTGAGGGTAAGGAACTTCTCTGGGATGAGGTCTGTTTCTTTTATCATACACCAGTCTGATTAAGAGCTTTAGGGACAAGATTAACACTTTACAGAATAAGGTTTAATAATACGTTTTCTGCATGCTGTCCTTTTATCAGGACCTTGCTAGAAATTTATTTAAGGGCCCATTCACATTGACCGCACACTAAACCAAAGTGGTTTAGTAAGCGGCATCTGTCCGTTTCAGTGGCAGTGAGCTGGTGGTAGGGGGAAGTGTGATGTGGTGTGATGCATGTTTAAGCGTATCAAACAGTTCCCTACAAATGCAATGCACAGCAGCATGGTGCATTGCGTTTGCTGTGCGGAGACATGCAGGGACATCCACTGAGATGCGATATTATGCAATGTTACATAACATCAAACATCTGGTGTGCACATGATACATAGAAAACTATTGTCTTCTGTGGGTCATTGTTTTTACCTGCATTTATCCATGAGGAAAAACGCAGGTAACTTCACATAAGTGTTTAAAAAAAAAAAAAAAAAAAAGCCATATCTTGGTGATCTCTGATCTCTTCCAGGTTGTTCAGGTAGAGCTCCACCTCTTAAAGGTCGCCTACCCCTGGGCTAGTCTAACCTCATTTGCCAGCTGGACATATCATTGCTCTCCCCTACACCCCTAATGGACCTATTTGAGGCAAACTTGTTGGAGTTTCAAGCCGTTTTAAGGAGGGCGAGGAAAAGAATAAGTATGGCTGTCATGCGTTCATGTTCCTTTAAGCCGCGCACCTTACTGGATCATTCCCCTGAAGCAGAAGTGCTGTCTAAATTTTGTCTCTAAAGACCTCATTATGCTTCTCTTTGGGGAATTGAGAACTTTTCTGCAGTCCCCCACATTGCGTAGTTATGCCATACCACCCATGACCAAGTTACTAGCTGTCTTGCACTTTCTGGGCAAGGCTTTTTATCAGGTAGTGGGAGAGGTGGTGGAGGTATCCCAGCCATCTTTCTCACTTTTGTTTGCTAAGATCCTGCAGGTTTTCCGGCAAATTGCCCCTCAATATCAGGAGTGGGATCAGATTAAGAACAAATTATATTCGGTAGCTGGGATTCCCAATGTCATCGGAACCAGACTCTACCCATGTGCCTTTTTTTGCCCCTCTGATAAAGAACACATCTACCATAACAAGAAGGGGTACCACTCCCTGAACATACAGGTTGCCTGCGATGCAAATATGTTCATCAGAAATGTGGTCAACGGCTTCCCAGGATCTGTCCCCGATGCCCACATATTAAAGCAATCACAGCTCTACCACCATTTCAACATTAACAAAATAACAGAAGGCTAGATTCTTGGTAAGACACTTTTTACTAGCAAATATGTCTCAATGCATGCCACATACTGTACATCATACGTGGAAGTATATGTTCAAATGTTACACTCCTATGATCACTCCTCACACCTTGCACACCAAATATACACAGCACATTTATGGCCTTCGCTGCTAAAGAAATGGCTAAACGAGATCCTCAACCTGGTGTAACCATTTCCAACGAAAGACCCTGAACATATGACTAAGGCCTTCGCATTACAATTGTGTTCAGCAATGAAAAACAAGATGTAGGGAAGAAATGTTCCTGTTACTACTCACTCATTATGATATACTATTGAATTTTGAGAAAGTAAGGAAAAGGGATTTTAATGGTGCCACACAGACATTGTTATAAAAACATTTTTATTTCAATCCAACATTTTAAAAGAACAGCGGGCCAGCAAAAGCTGCCCTCATTTCAGAAAATAATTTTGTACATATACAACATATACATAGATAAATACTGTATCAATCACAATGCCTGTTGCTTCACATGTTTCGCGTTTCTGCTTCTTCAGGAGCTATAAAACATATGCAGCTACAGAGAGACAAATACAGTCGATATGGTGAAAAACAACAGTTACTCCAAAAACCTCGTAAACATTACCAATATGTGTACATCTTTATATATACTACCAAAAATTATATTTAGAAATGCCAAATATATACCAAATTGGTACATCAAGATGAATAATGTTTTTCATTAGTATCAATGAGAGCCTGAACATAACACAAAGAGGTATACAACATGGAATACTCACCATATGTGTATGTTGTAATGAATCTAATAAGTTAATAGAAAGAGCAGTGCCAGCACCAACGACGGCAATAGATCATAGGGGAAGCACACCAGGCCAGTGTAACTGTGAAGATATGAGGATGTCAAAGAAAAAAAAAAAAAAATAAATAAATATATATATATATATATATATA
>BLSH010432595.1:595427-612584 GCA_018402905.1 Glandirana rugosa
GCGGCTGCGGAGTTTTACGGTTGATTGCGGTCGATTATAACATGGCCGCTAAAGGCCGCGGCTGCAAAAATCCAACTTTTTATCGTCTCCCTACTAAAAAATTTTTTTTTGCAGATAACTGCGGCTGCGAGTGATTGCGAGTGTTTGCGGTTACGTATTACGGCTTTTTGCGTCTACAAAAAAAAAAAAAAAGAGGAACTGCCACACTAGGGTTTTTTGTAAGCTCCTAGAAGATGTTATCCTATGTGTCCATGCACACTACTTTTGGCTACTAGCGGTTTTTGAGCTTCAGCATCTAGGAGCAAAAAAAAAATTGTTTTTGTAGGGTTTCTTGGACTGTTTTTCCAGAAGAAAAAAAAAATAAAAAGCTGGACGTTCCTAAACACTATTAAGGCCTCATACACACGGGTGTATCTTTAAAAATAAACAAAACGTCGGGCCCGACGTCAAGGAGAAAAAAAAAAAAAAACATCTGCGTTTTTCGGCATTATGCATTGGCGTTTGTGAGCGTTAGTGAGCGTCGGCGTCAATAGACGTTTTTTTTTAAAAAATCATCCCTCTGCTATTTTTCAACCTAAAAACGTCGGCGCCGGAAATCGCCGGTACAATATTAGCTGGCGTTAGTTGGCATTTTGAGGCGTCGGCGTCAAAAAATGCCAAAACATTACAGCCTCAGAACGCGATGGCCGTGGGTTCTACTTTCAGCTCACTAACGCCGACCCCATCTACAGCTCAAAAACACTTTTATGGGGCCATTGACTAACATGGAGAGCTGCAAAAAACGCCAGAAAACGCCGGCGTCATAAAAAAATCCGTGTGTATGAGGCCTAATAGCATTTTTGTAAGCCTTTTTTTTAAAAAATAAAGGAACTGGGAAAAAAAAGCGAATAAATGCTAGCATTCCTAAAATACTACAAAAAAATGCTATTACCAGTGTTCTTTCCAGCTTTTTTTTTAGCTTAAAAAACGCTAGTGTGCATGGAGCCATAGAGCAGCGATTAACCCACAAGCTGCCAACAAAAATCTGCTGTGCTGGTGGAATGAAGACACCTCTCAAATCAGATATACTAAAAGCAGCCCCGAGTCACATAATTAATTGGTTGCCAAGGTGCTAAGTGAGATTAAGCCAACCTTAGCAAGAACCTCTTTTCTGTGTCACTACATTTTCTTAAAATGGCAACTGCTTTGTTTTTCTGTGCTTTATGCTGCTGATTTTTTCCTGTTATTTTTATCAAAAGAAATTAGAATGCATAAAAAAAAAAAAATCACCCTGTAAAGGTTATCAGAAATACAGTCTTTTTGCAGCTTAGAATGCAGAGCTCCATGTCAGTGCAGAGAAGGAGGTAATGGGTGGGGGGAAGATGGAGAGAGCAAAAGAGAGATGGATGCAATTGGATAGAGTAAGGAACAAGATGAATTCTACAATAAAAATGGAGTCATTGGGGGAGCAGAGAAAAGGGGGGAGGGATAGTGGAACACTAACAAAGATTTTTATTGCTAATGAGGACAGGAAACAACCAAAGAAAGGAGATGCACATTCTGAGTATTAAAACCACTTTATAGGCTACAGTTAATTACTATAACAATTAACCTCTGAATAGCATTATATCAAATTCAGTGTGAAAAGCACACCAGTGCTAAGAACACAGCCTTAAGAGCACAGTACCAAGCTCAGTGTCTTGGTGTATTCATGTTCATTAAAGTTAGGCTTTCAGAACGATAGCTGTTGAATTCATGTTTTCCAAATAAATGAAGAAAAAAATCCCAATATATAAGAGAAAAATCCATTTGACTTTCATGTGCTCTTTATACCTACCAACAGAACAGGCTTTGCTGAACCATAGCTCCCAACTGTCCTTCAATTCCAACTGTCCCTCACTGATCCTTCGTTGTCCCTCTTCTTTGGCCTAATGTATAGACCTCTATTAAAAATGTACTTTTTACCAAAAGTAGGTAAACAAACTTTTCACCAACCCCTAAATTATTGCATTTGTTATTATGATGATAATAATTAAAAGTGGGTATAAAGCAAAAGTAGTGGTAAAATCTGTTTGACCAATCATCTTTTGCATAATAATTCTTCATTGTCCATGTAATTTGGCGTGTGGTAGGGGTGTGCCCTTTACCTACTGTATATACTTTGTGCAACACAGTGTCCCTCTTTTCCATCTGAGAAAGTTGGGAGGTATGGCAACTAAACATGGCTTTCTCATCACAACACACTATACTACTGTAGCACACTAGTGCGCTACTAGCAGTAGTACAGGTAAATCATAGTCTGGCCCAGGGCTAACCCTAAGCCATGGAATCTGGGTCAGGGATATTAAAGGTTAGGGCTGGATGACTCATCCTGGCAGCTCTCTGGTGCCTCCCTCTGGTTCTAGAATGTTGGAGAATATTCTAGAAATTAGTGGCTGGAAGATAGGAGGGTTGTCTTGCATATTTAGGGGGCCTTGGCTAATCCTCAGGAAGTGGACCTGGCAGGGAAATAAGGAACCCTTAAATAGACATGAGCCATGCCAGCAGGGGAGTCGTGTGGAAGATGGAGATGCAGTGCCGAGGGAGTCTGTCGGTGGCCCTCGAGGGACCTCTGCTGGGGAGGGGCTCTACCTCGGGCTGGAGCTTAGGTGGCTGGCCTGGAAGGACCTTACCAAAGGGGGCATTTGAAGGGAAGCTTTCCGAAGCGACAGCAGGAGCAAAGAGAGACAGAGTGAGTAGATCAGAACAGTGCAGGGACAGACAAGGGGAGGGATTGCAATGTGTTGCAGGTCTCTCTTGAAGACAGCGGTGTGCTCAAGTCTTCATCTAACCTTGCCCTGGAGGATCTCCAGTGTATGTCAGTCGGGTAGCCTGGGAAGAAGCAGCAGCCAGGTGGGCTGGTGGAACGGTAGCCAGGTGGGCCAGTATTTCCTGCAAGTAGTAGAGCTGTAGCCAGTGTCTACAGGGGAGCGCAACCACTTAAGGACCGAGCCTCTTTGGGAGATTCATTGTTAAAATCGTTTTTTTTTGCTAGGAAATTACTTAGGACCCCAAAACATTATATATTTTTTCCTAACACCCTAGAGAATAAAATGGCGGTCGTTGCAATACTTTATGTCACACCGTATTTGCACAACATTCTTAAAAGCGCAATTTTTTTGGAAAAAAATTCACTTTTTTGAATTAAAAAATAAGTCAACAGTAAAGTTAGCCCTATTTTTTTCTATATTGTGAAAGATAATCTTAGTAAATTTATACCAAACATGTCATGCTTCAAAATTGCGCCCGCTCATGGAATGGCAACAAACTTTGGCACTTAAAAATCTCCATTGGCGAAGTTTAAAAATTTCTACAGGTTACCAGTTTTGAGTTACAGGAGGGCTAGTACTAGAACTATTACTCTCGGTCTAACAAATCGCAGCGATACCTCACATGTGTGGTTTGAACACCGTTTTCATATGCGGGTGGGATTTGCGTATGCGTTCGCTTCTGCGCGCAAGCTCGGCGGGACAGAGCGCTTTACATTTTTTTTCTTACTCATTTTACTTTTTATTTTTACATTGTCCTTAAAAAAAAAAATAAATAAATAAATCTTGGGTCACTTTTATTTATATTACAAGGAATGTAAACGTTCCTTGTAATAGAAAAAAAGCATGACATCAAAAAGACCCCAGATCTCATATTTAAGAGGTCCTGTCATTTTGGATAGAGTGCAGAGGGGTTAGAATGCTTATCAGTTTTTAATGCTGTCTGTAACCCCATTAAGGAGATTCAACCTCTGTATTTGTTTTGTTTACCATTATCATTGAAAGTAAAAGTATAGAAAATCCCAAATTTTGGGTTGCCCCTAGAAAGGTAATTCAAAGGTAATTTCAATGGGGACACTAGTTCTGGTGACCTGATGGTCCCCAAGGAATCCCTTAATTTGCAGGGGTTTCTTCTCACTTCCTGTTTGGCTATGAGACAGGAAGTGAAGGGAAATCTCCGCAATGGGACACAGATGGCAAAAAAAAATCTGACAGTGTTTATGACCTTCCCTTGCTCTATCCAAAATGAAAAAAGTTTTGCTTATAGTTCTAATTTTAACCACTTGCCTACTGGGCACTTTTACTCCCTTCCTGCCTGGGCCAATTTTCAGCTTTCAGTGCTGTCCCACTTTGAACGACAATTGCATGATCATGCAGCACTGTACCCATAAAAAATTAACTTTTTTTGACACAAATAGACCTTTCTGTTGGTGGTATTTAACCACCGCAGCCCCAGCTGCCGTCATTATTCTGTGGCAATTTGGCTGCTTCCCGCAAACCACAGTAGCTGTACGGCGGCGCGGGAACGCGCTTGTGTGGGCCATTGGCCAGTGGAGGAGCCAATCAGCGGGTGGGGTGGACTCGGTGCCCGCCGACCATCCGCGATCGTCCCCCGCAGTGACAGAACGGGGATCTGCCTGTGTGAATGACAAAAAGAATTGAGCTCTGTCATTTCAAAGCCATTGCTTCTATTTTTTAGGGACTCTTCAACTGGAATAGTACCACTGGATTGGTGTAAGGCCATTGTGGTGGCTGTATTTTAAAAGGGATCAAAGTCTTTACCAAGAAACTATAGACCCGTTAGTTTAACTTCTATATTTGGAAAGATACTGGAGAGTTGAATAAATAACCACATAGATGAGTTCTTGCTGGAAAAAAAATATTTTAAAAAGAGTAACTCCACATTTGTTGAGAAGAAAACATTCCCCTAAGGGTGATCTATGTACACTTTGCTGCAGATTTCTACTTTTTATTATTCTGCGTCCATGTGTAAAGTGAGTCTATATAGGAGTGGTTAGTGGATAGGAGTATTATTATCGGTCAACTACTGCACCTGCAGCTCTAATGAGGAAATTGGCAAGGTCTGCATCCTTAGACGTGATTTCCCTTTGAGAGTAACGAACCAAAAATTACATTTTTGTTGCAGGGGATGCCAAAATCTTATTTGTATATTAGTTCAGACTTCTGAGAAAATCAGTGAGCCAATCACACAAGCATGAAATTACATATCTGGGGGGCGTTCTGTACACCATCTGTGTACAGAACAACTCCAGGTAGCCATATTGCATTGCACTTTACATAAAATTACAGCACTGCAAAAAAAAAAAAAAAAAAAAAAGGTAATTTTAAATAACATTCAATTACAATATGACTTGTGTTGTATTTATTAATATTTATGTTACTTTTTTAAAAAGGGGCTATTCCCCCACCCCCCCACGAAAGCGGAGTTACCCTTTAAGCAACAGACAGCATGGATTCATTAAAGACAGAAGTTGTCAGACAAATCTGATGTGGATGTAGTATACTTGGATTTGCAAAAGCATTTGACACAGTTCCACACACGGCTAATGTGTAAGGATAAGTCTAAAGCAGGGGTAGGCAACCTGTGGCCCTCCAGCTGTTGTGGAACTCCATGAGGCATTGCAAGGCTGGCAGTTACAATTACTCCCAGAGGTATCATAGTTCTGCAACTGGAGGGCCACAGGTTGCCTACCCCTGGTCTAAAGGCTTGGAAAAATCAGTTTGTAAATGGATAGAACACTGGCTAATAGGCTGTATTTAGAGAATAGTGGTTAATTATTTATACTCTGAATGGTCTAGGGCTGTGAGTGGTGCAACCCCAAGGTTCGGTGTTGGGATCTTTACTTTTTAATATATTTACACCAGGGCTTGACAAATTTGCTTTGAATCTTGGAGCCAGCTTAAAAAGTTAGGAGCCTAGTGTAGTGTGGGTTGTCAGCGCCCAGGGCAAGGCAAGTAATTTGCGTCCCCTAACCCTAACTTACTCACAGCAGAGCAGCCAGTCAATAACTCCAACGTAACACGGTTACATCAGGGTTATAGGCTGGCCAGAAAGAGTGACACTAAAGACCTGTTATGGGGGAAACGCTTATTATGCCGAATGCATCGTGACTGTGGCATAATACCCCCTTATCTGCTGCCTAATGGAGCTTAAGGGTGGCTGTTGGTGGGTGGTAAAAACACATCTCTACTGCACATTTTTACCACTCATCTGCACATCTAAATGAAGCCTTAGTGACACTTTAAATAGAATACAAAAAGAAGATGAAAAGTATTCCAGTGCTGCTGATCTTCTGCTGCCTCTTTGCAGCCACTTCCTGCCTACATGTGCATCCCTCACGGTGACTATTTATTGCTCTGGTGGATTTCCAGTCACCATGAAATACTGGAGCTCAGCTGCACATAAAGGGTGGTAATTGTTGATGGTACACAGGGCTTTATCACAATTTTGTTGCTTAGAATAAAGATCACGATTCTCGCGGTGTAACATCTTTCACATAATACAAAAAAAAAAAATGGGCTAACTTTATGTTTATTTTATTTTCTTTATTCATTAAAGCTCCATTTTTTCCCGAAAAAATTGCGTTTGAAAGACCGCTGTGCAAATACCGCGAGACAAAATATTGCAACAACCACCATGTTATTCTCTAGGGTCTCTGCTTAAATTATATTTATAATGTTTGGGGGGGGGGGGGGTTCCAAGTAATTTTCAAGCAGAAAATACTGGATTTTACTTGTAAGCCACAAATGTCAGAAAAGGTTTCATATTTAAGTGGTTAAACTAACCTCATCTATAGACCAGAGTTCATTCCTTTGATAAAAGAAGGAAAAGATACTTTGTTTTTTCTGGGTAGTCTGCCAAGTTTAACAGCTGTCAGATTGAGCAGAGAACGGCTCACTGAATCGGAGATGCTGTTTTAAGATGGTGATGGGACATGGTTTCTGGTCGCCATGGTGACCTGGCGCCCAGGGATCATTGAGCCCTGATTTACACAGTATAATTTATATAGGGTCTGGGATTACAAGTACAATTTCAGTCTTTGTAGAGGACACCAAGCTATGCAGTGGAATAACATCCTTACAGGTCATCTCCAATTTACAAGCCGACCTCAATGCACTGTTTAATTGAGCAACTGTGTGGCAAATGAGGTTTAATGTTAATAAAAGTAAAGTTCTGCATTTGGGGGCTAAGCATATGCATGCATTATACATAATAGGGGGAGTACAACTGGGTGAATGAATGGTGGAGAATGATCTGGGTATTCTAGTATATCATAAGCTTAAAGTAGATGTAAACCTGAAAAAAATGCTTTAATGAAGACTTCCACCTGGTACAATAGAGGATGGCAAGTCATCTGTGCTCAGTCTTGCCACAAAGAGTTAATCCAGCTCTGAGCAATCCTCTTGTCTTTTTGTAGTAAGATAAAAAATGACACAGATAAGTTTGTGTCCCACATCCCCCCACTGCTGTGACTGACACCTGATGTCTAACTCTTGCACACTGAAAGTGTACAATTCCATCTCACCTCCTTTCTTCTCCAGCTCTCCCAGGATTGGCTGCTCCACACTTCAGCATGGCTGAGCATGCTGAAGTCATGTGGTGCCTTTCCTAAGTTTTGACTAGATGTTACTCAAAACTCAAGACTAAGAGTAGGAGAGTGTAGAGGTGGGCAGGGAGTCTTGTGACATCACAACGTCGCCCACCGAGCTCTAACAGAGACCCGCCCACCAATTCCAGAGTTTTGTGGGGCTTCTACTACTGAAGAGGGTGACATTTGCAAACTAGGGATACATGCAGGCGGCTTGTATGTATATATACATTGTGGTGGGTTAGCTCAATGGGGATCACCTTCCCTGGTAAAAAGGTAGTCCAAACGGCAGGTTTTCTTAAAAGCTGACTTGTAGCCAGTTTCATTTTTAAAAGGTTGCATGAGAATCAAACAGAAAATAAATCCTTGCCATTCAGGCTCTTACTAAACATTTCCAGCTTTCCTAACTGAGCGGTGAAGGGCTTCTCCCAATCACCCACAAAACAGACAATGCAAACCCTTTTTTTCAGTCATAAAGCAAACTTCAGTTCATCAGCTCTCTCAGGCTCCTGAGTCCCAGGCTGGAGCGAATCTTTGCTCTACTTCCTGCTTATTTATACCACCTGTTGGTGGACACAAGTGTACCACAAAATCTGGTCCGGAACCAACCCTTCAAAGGTGGCTGGTAATACCTGGACCGGATTTTGCCTTAGTTCACTGAAAATGAATGCATGCGATGTGAAACATAACGTCCATCACCTCGCCTTTCATAATGCCACACCCCCTCAGCGGCTGAGCAACTGTCCCAACCAGACAATGGACACGGGAAAGGGCATCTGCATTATTCTGGATTATTCTTGCACTGTGAACTTGAATGCTTGCAGAGCAAGGAACCACCTTGTCACACATCCATTTCAGAGGGGCATGATCAGTGACTAGTTAGAATGGTCTCCCCAACAGGTGATATTTCAGGGCCTCTAAGGCCCATTTGATAGCTAAACCTTTCTTCTCAACAATGGCAGTTTTTCTCATATCTGTTAAGCTTCCTGCTCAGGTAGACGACCGGGTGCTCCTCACCATCTCTGATTTGGGACAGTACTGCATCCAGTTCCACATCAGAGGTGTCTGTCTGTACTACAAACTCCATTCTGAAATCTGGAGTCACGAGCACTGGTTGTGCACAAAGGGCTTGCTTCAACATTTAAAACCTTTTCTACCTCAGGATTCCACTTAATCATGACCGACCCTCTACACATCGTCAGGTCTGTCAGTGGGGCTGCAATGGTGACAAAATTGGATATAAAATGCCTGTAGTACCCCATGATCCCCAGAAATGCACAAACTTGCTTTTTATTTATAGGTTGGGGCTATTTTTGAACTGCCTCAATCTTATTGATCTGAGGCTTAATGAGCCCTTGACCAATAATGTAGCCAAAGTATTTGGCCTCCTCCAAGCCTATGGTAAACTTTTTGGGGTTGGCAGTGAGTCCTGTTTTCCTAAGGGAATCCATTACTGCTTGCATTCGGGGCAAATGAGATGCCCCAATCTGGGCTGTGGAGGACTACATCGTCCAAACAGCCCCGCAGCGCATTGGTCTCAATGTCTTGTCCATCGTTTTCTGGAATGAGGCAGGAGCCCCATGCAAGCCAAAAGGCATCCGCTTATATTGGAATGACCCATCATGAGTATAAAAGGCAGTCTTCTCTTTTGCAGACTTTGTTAGGGGTATCTGCCAATAACCTTTAGTCAGGTCTAACATAGTTATGTACCTGATTACTTCCCAATCTGTCAACAAGCTCGTCAACCCGAGGCATTAGGTACGCATAGAATTTGGACACGCTATTCAACTTCCTGAAATCATTACAAAACCTTATAGTGCCATCTGGCTTTGGGATCAACACTATGGGACTTAGCCAGTGTGGGACTCCTTTATCATGTCCAACTCTAACATGTTCTTTATTTCATTTGCAACAGATCCCCGTCTAGCCCTGGGTATTCTATAGGGCTTTACATTTACGCGGACACCTGGTTCTGTAATGATGTCATGCTGTGTTACTGTGGTCAGTCTGGGTAGGTGAAAAGTCTCTATTCTTACTCACAAACTCTTTAACGCCCTTTTGTGGGGCCGTTGACATGGTTTCAGTTATGGGTACCTCAGGTGTCATGGGGGCCACGCCCTTTTGGGAAGTTGGTACTGCCAGTAAAGTCTCTCTGTCCTTCCAAGGTTTCAAGAGATTAACGTGGTATATTTGCTTGTTTCCTTTTCCCTGGCTGGTAAACTTTGTAGTTTACTTCCCCCACTCTTTCCATAATTTCAAAAGGGACCTTGCCACTTTGCTAGGAATTTACTCTCAACTGTGGGGACTAGTACCAGCACTCTATCCCCCGAGTTGAAGGTCCAGGTATTGGCGCCCCAATTATACACCCTTCTCTGGGCCTCCTGGGCTTGCTCTACATGTTCCTGTACAAGTGGCATGACAGCCTTGATTCTATCTTGCAAAAGTGAGATATGCTCAAAGATGCTTCTGTAAGGCGTGGTCTCTCGCTCCCACGTTTCTTTTGCGACATCTGGCAATCCCCTGGGATGTCTACCATACAGTAGTTCAAAAGGGGAATAACCTGTAGATGCCTGAGGTACCTCGTATGGCAAACATGAGGTATGGCAGAAAAAAATCCCAATTTCTTTGTCCACCACCTTTTTTAACATGCTTTTGAGCATTTTGTTAAATCTCTCCACAAGACCATCAGTTTGGGGGTGGTAGACAGAGGTACAGAGATGGGAGATTTTGTAAAACTTACACAATTCTTTAGTGACTCTGGACATAAATGGTGTGCCTTGATCTGTTAACAACCCTTTTGGAATACCCACACGACTAAATACCTGGACAAGCTCTTTGGCAATAGCCCTAGCTGAGGCATTACACAAGGGAATGGCTTCAGGCTAATGCGTGGCATAGTCCAGTATTACCAGTATGTGCTGATGGCCCCGGGCAGAGACTTTACTACTGGTTCCACCAGATCCATGCAAATTCTTTCAAAAAGGTACTTCAATTATCGGTAACGGTACCGGCGGACTGCAAAAATGGGACGAAGGCGCAGAATACTGACACTCTGGGCATGACTTGCAATATTCTTTGACATCTTTTCTCTATACCCAGACGCCCACCCATTATATGACCATGGGCCAAATCTAATACCATCCGGTGACAGGGTTTGGGAACCACTAATTGCTCTACCTCCTCCTCCCCTTGCTTTTCCACCTGATACAGCAAGTTTTTTTAAGAGCCATATAGGGAAAAGACACCCCTACATTGGGTTCAACAGGTTTGCCATCAATCATTTTAATGTTTTCCCTGGCTCTAATGAGTGTGGAGTCTCTTAATTGTTCCGTACAAAAGTAATCTTTCCTGACTTCTAAGTCAGGCATCACGTTCTGTCCATTCTCACTATTAGCCCTCATACACACGGGCATTTAATGCCACATTTTTGGGCGTTTTTTACAGCTCTCCATGTTATTCAATGGCCCTTTAAAAAACGCCAACGTTTTTGAGTAATATGAGAAAATGTGCGGCGCGTATGTGCATAAAAAGGGGTGGTAAACCCCCTATTAGGAGTACCGAAAACAAATAAGGGAAAATGCATGAATCATAAACCCAAAATGTGCAAAAACATATAAAGTGTCTATACAACTACACAATGTGTGGTGAGATAAAGTTCAATTGTATTAGTCCACCAATAAAGAAATTAATCTCAAACATAAAAAAATCTGAAGTGACTGAAAAGGACTATGAAATAAGTCTTCAACTGTGCAAGGTAAAACACCACCATGTATGTATAGGGTACTCTTACCAGATGTACCTGGTTTACAGGCATGTAGGTCAGGCTCAACCTCGGGTACACAGGACAACAGGCATCCACAGGATGGAATCACAGTGAAAGGCCCGTCATCAAACCACTTGAAGGGACCAGGCTCCAGGTGTAGAGGTAGGAGTATAGGGATCCAAATAGTACCACAGCAAGCCTCAGTGAAGAATGAAAGCTACATAGTGTGATACTGTATAACCAAATAAGGTTTATTTATAAAATAATTGCACTTACATGCTAAAAGCTAGTAACAAGCACATGGAATTCCAGGTTGGTAAAATTGGCGCAGTAGATGGGAGCAGGATCGTCTACCCAATGCGTTTCGTCGGGGCATGCCCCTGTGGAAGTCTTTGTAGAAGAAACGCGTCGGATAGATGCCCATATGGAAGTCTTTGTAGACGAAACGCGTTGGGTAGACAATCCTGCTCCCATCTACTGCGCTAATTTTACCAACCTGGAATTCCATGTGCTTGTCATCTCCTGACGAGCTGCGATGGCCTGGCGATTTGCCTCCCACTGAGCTGACACAGCCTCTGTAACTTGGCGGTTGGTTTCTTGCTGGGCCACAATGGCCTGGCGATTCGCTTCCTGCTGCGCTGCAGTGGCTGTGCGACCTGGTGACTGGTTTCCTGCTGGGTTGCAGTGGCCTGCAAAAGGGTTTTTAACTTTCCACTGGTTTAGGAAGATGCCCGCCAAAAATCCACCATCTGTGGGGGGTTAGTTCAAAGCAGTGTTAATTTTGGCAACAAATTTCAATTTAGTTTTAGTCTTAGGACTAAAATGGCATTTTAGTTTTAGTTCCATTTTAGTCTTCTGCAATTGTTTTAGTTTTAGTCGTATTTAGTCCACTAAGTCTCCAGGACATTTTAGTTGGCTAAAACTCATTTTAGTCATCTAAAATCGAATGGGTGTAGTTAAATTGTAATGCATTATTTAAGCATTTCTCTACAATTTCAAAACTCATTATATACTGCTGGAGTGAAAAATCTAACATGTTATTATTTATGGTATTGAGGTATGAACATGCACTACAGACCAGTGTTAATTTTGACTTTAAATTTAAATTTAGTTTTAGTCTTTTGACTAAAATTATATTTTAGTTTTAGTCGTATTTTAGTCGTCTCAATTGTTTTAATTTTAGTTATATTTTAGTTGACTAAAATGGTATTAAGTTAGTCGACTAAAATGTTTTAGTTGGTTTTAGCCAACAAAATTAACACTGGCTCAAACGGGATCACCTTCCCTGGGAAAAAAGTAGTCCAAACGGCAGGTTTTCTTAAAAGCAGACTTGTAGACAGATTTATTTTAAAAGGTTGCATGAAAATCAAACAAAACAGAAAACGAATCCGTGCCATTCAGGCTCTTACTAAACATTTCCAGCTTATCTAATGGAGCGGTGAAGGGCTTCTCCCAGTCAACCACAAAACAAAGACAATGCAAACCTTTTTTTTCAGTCATAAAGCAAACTTCAGTTCATCAGCTCTCTCAGGCTTGATGGCTCCTGAGTCCCAGGCTAGAGCAAATCTTTGCTCTACTTGCTGCTTATTTATACCACCCGTTGGTGGACACAAGTGTACCACAAAATCTGGACCGGAACCAACCCTTCTAAGGTGGCTGGTAACATCTGGACCGGATTTTGCCTTAGTTCACTGAAAATTAACACATGCAAGGTGAAACATAACGTCCATCCATCACCTCGCCTTTCATAATGCCACAAAATTAATACTGTGCCATTAGTTTATACTGGGTGAGTGGTGGGTTTACATCCACTTTAATAATGGCAAGCGATGCTAAGCTGCAGTTTCCTAAGCAAGCCAAATCCTTTCTTGCATTAAGAGATGTACAGACATTACAGAGCGAGATATTATTTTACCCCTGTATAAATCATTAGACCTCATCTGGAATATGCAGTTCAGTTTTTGGCACCAGTTCACCAAAAGGATAATCGGGGAACTGAAGAAAGTGCAGTGAAGGGCAACCAAACTGATAAGAGGCATGGAGGAGCTCAGCTATGAGGAAAGATTATAGGAACTGAATTTATTCTCTCGAGAAGAGGAGATTAAGGGGGATATGATCAACACGTATAAATACATAAATGGTCCATATAGTGAACTTGGTGTTGTTATTCACAATAAGGTCATTACAGGAGGACAAGGGGGCACTCTCTGCATCTGGAGGAAAAGAGATTTACTCTCCAAATATGGAAAGGTTTCTTCACAGTAAGAGCTATGAAAATTTGGAATAGACTCCCTCAAAAGCTGGTTCTGTCCAGATCTGGATTATTTTCTAAATGTACATAATATAACTGGATACTAACATTTATAGGTAAAGTTGATCCAGAGAATATCCAATAGCCTCTTGGGGGATCAGGAAATAATTTTTGCTTCCCTGCTGGAGCAAACTGAATCCTGCTTTGCTGTGTTTTTTTTTACTTTCCTCTGGATCAACTGTGCGTATAGGATTGTGTATATAGGATTGTAAAATTTTTCCATGTTATTGCTTTAACTAGATGAACTTGTGTCTTTTTCCAACCAGACTATGTAACTATACCATACACTGGTACCCAGCCTCAAATCGGTCACTGACAGATGTGTCCAGCTGATGCTCCACACTCCATGAGAGAATTAGGCAGCATAATTAATGCACCCAGTGGGTGCCACCACAGCTACACAGTTGACCAAAATACCAAGGCAGAGTAGTGTCGCACGCAATGGTAATGGTACTAGCTAGATCCAGGGCCAAAACAAAGCCAAAAACGAAGGAAAGCCTTAACTCTCGTCTCCACCATGATGGTGACTAGATGCTCTCCTTAACTGCTTCCACTTCGTGCACAATATATTTACTGTGGCAGTGTGGATGATTTGCGCGCGCGCCGTACTCCTGAGTGTGCCCACGGCTCGGGCAGACCTGATGTCCGCCAACGAGCAGCGATGAGCAGCCACAGCAAAAGAACGGGGAACCACAGATGTAAACACGGCAGTTCCCCGATCTGTCAGTGCGGGCATAGGAGATCTACTGATCCCTATCACTGGGATCAGTTAGACCTCTTATGCCCATGGTAGCCCAGCCCCCTCACAGTTAGCACACACCCAGGGAACATAGTTAACCCCAAGATCTCCCCCTACAGGTTAACCCCTTCACTGCCAATTACATTTATACAGTAATCAGTGGACATTTAAAATTTCTGATTGCTGTATAAATGTCATTGGTCCCAAAAAAAGTGTCAAAATGGTCAGACATGTCCGCCCCAATATCTCGGTACCGCTAAAAATCACAGATCACCGCCATTACTAGTAAAAAATTAAAAACCCCAGAAATTAATTCTCATCATCCGTAAACGCGGCCACTTTTGCGCAAACCAAACACCGATTGCGATTTTTTTTTACCAAAAATATATACCGATGAAAAAAAGTGTTTTATATATTTTTTTTGGATTTGTATTTTATTAAAAAGTAAGAAAAACAGGGTTTTTTCAAAATTGTCGCTCTATTTTTGTTTATAGCGGTTATCAGAAATGACGCAGAGGCGATCAAATACCACCAATGGGAAAAAAAAAAAGGATGCAAATTTAGTTTGGGTACAACGTTGCATGACCACGCAATTGTCAGTTAAAGCGATGCAGTGCCGAATTGCAAAAAGTGATCTGGTCCTAACCTGGGAAATCCTTCCAGGGCTGAAGTGGTTAAGCAACCCCACAACAACATCAGCTGCACACAGACCGGGGTGATGCAGCAGCTGCAGAGGACACAACTTAAAGCGGTAGTAAACCCATGCATTTAACAGGTTAAAAACCAGTCACATTTCCGGCATGTGTCGGAAATGTAACACTCCCATTGGTTGTGCTCTAAACCAAACTGTCAAACCATCCAATGGCTGGTGTCATAGCTGATCACATGTGCAGCATTATAGCAGTTGTAGGTTAAACAGAGGCCAAGATGGCAGCTTCCTTGGCTGAAAATGATAGGAGGGTTTACTACCACTTTAATTTGAGCTGGCCTCCACTCACCCCTATCTCTGATCCCACACAGCAGGAACTGCTCAACCACACTGGAATTACAGTATGCTACAAACAGGCATTAAAAGCTACCTCAGACTAGATTACATCTCGCCTTTCACAGGTAATCTGCGAGATAGAAGAGCGCACCACTGACTTGAAAAGAAGAGCGGATGACTTGGAGATGCTGATACGCAAGCACGACTAGGACATTGATGCCATGCGAGAAGAAAAACAACCTACCCTTACATTTCAAGGTAACACATACCAACTTTTCACTGACGTGGCACCCCTTACAACTGCCAGGAGCAAGCGTTGGTTAGTCAACGGAAATACTAGTGGGGTTTCCCTTTTGCTTTTCACTTCTCTTACCCAGCCAAGCCCTACTGCAGCTTATTGACCCAGCGCCATGTCGAGAGAAAAAAAAAAACACACAAAACGTGTATCCCACAGCCATTTAAAACCATAAAGTGTTCCATCTGCACAGGGGTGTAAAAACACTTTGAACCGTAACAAGTCCACCACCTCACAGCAACAGCACCAGTCTCCTGCGTCCTCTTTGGGAACTCCTGTACCAGTCGGATGTTCTCTCCTGTTGCTCATATAACAGCATCTGTTTTTACATGCTCATACCTGTTGCTCTGTCTGTGGGACTTTTATGCAAGTACTGTTGACATTTTGGGGTTGGAGGTTTTCCCCTCGCTCCACTAGGTAAAGCAGGCAATCTGCCCCTCCAAGCGAACTCAACTGACCTGCTCAGTAGTCGTCACAGCACCCAGGGACTATTCGCTCTGATGAACTTGGGTTTACTCCCCCCCCCCCTTTTTTTTGGGTCTGCCCAGCTCCAATTTGTAAATAAAAGCCAGACCCTTGACATCCTTAGCACAGTTTGTCAAGAGTTGCACCTGGGGAACCATATTTGGAACATCACTGACCCCATCCGCTCTGTTGTCATAATTTTATTCTATTTACATGTAATGGGATCATTTGCCCGATCGCTAATTACCCTGTGTTGTACCTCTCCTACAAATTATATTGCCTTATGGGCTCTTTACCTGTTAACTGTTGATTACCTTATTACCACTGCCTCCGAGTGTTAGAATGTTTTGGGCTACTGTTCCACACCAATGTTTTATAGTCCATCCAGACATGTTGCAATATCCATGGCAGTCCTCACTGACCCCAGAAAGTCTCCACTCCATGGTAATTTTTGTACTGACTGCTGAACCATGCTCAGAGCAGGCTTAGCTCGCCAACATGTTAGTATTATTTATAGTTCAATTATTGTCTGTTCTCTCCTGGGGAAGAGACACTGCACCCTCCTTTTCATAGTCTTTGTTGGACCTTCCTTATAGGTAGATCCTATAGAGAGGAAGCACCTTTAAACCTCTTTAAACCTGAGCTCAGACACAATGTTTGATGCATTCCTCTAGCTCAGGGGTAGGCAACCTTAAAGAGGTGGAGATCTCCCTAAACAACATGGGAGAAGTCAAAGATCACCAGGCACAGTGTTACCTCCTCACACCTGATTTATACCTCTAATTGTCCTATTACCGTGTCGCAATTGTGGGTTTAAATCAGGTGGTGAGGCAACACATCGCCTCCTCACCACCTGTCAAACACACTTGGAATGCTTTTCAGGGGAGGAACAGTACCTGCTGCATTTGTGAATTTGCCCTTAGTGCTCGTTCACACGTAAAGTTGGGGGGGGGGGTGGTAAATCCCTGTGGTTGAAGCATGGTTTTACCACCCCATTCCCTACCCCCTTTTAGCTGCTGAGGAGGAAGCAGCCAAAGGTGTACACATGCTATAGCAGGAATTAAGCCCCATTGCTTTTGGTGGATGCTACCACCTGTCACTGTGCAAGTGCCCCGCAACTGCATGCTTGTGCGGGGTCCAAGGGATTAAAGCAGGTGGTGACAAAGCAACACAACGTGCCTGCTTTAACTCCTTATTTGTTGT
>BLSH010432595.1:615421-625928 GCA_018402905.1 Glandirana rugosa
GTTTTACGGGTTAGAGGAGTCTCCCGGGTAGAAATCACAAGAAGCTCCATTATGACCCCACCACCAACTTTTCTCTAGAGGCTAATGCCTTGATTACATCTGCTCTCCAGGATGGTATTATCAACAAAGCGGAAGCCTCCTTTCTGCGGAAAAACTTCTACCAGATCCCCTACTTCTATCACCTGCCTAAGGTGCATAAGAACACCACCAACCCCCCCAGCAGGCCTATAGTAGCTGCGATGGACAGTTTCGCCACTGGTTTCAGTATGTACATCGACCAGTTCCTACAGCCTATAGTCCACCGGTTAGAGTCATATATCAGAGATGGCACCCACCTCTTGGAGTTGCTGTCCCCATACAGATGGTCATCAGATTATATATGGCTGTCATTGGATTTTAATTCTCTCTACATGTCCATTCCGCATGAATTTGGCATCAGAGCCTTAGAGTTTTTTCTAGCTAAAGAGCTAAAGATGGGCCCTCTGAGGAGATTGGGCATTTTGTGGCGTACTGCAACAACCACCCCTACCGTCTGTCCTTTACATATGTAAGTGGCCCTGAACACCTGGCCTTTCTGGACTAGAATTTGAGGGTGAAGCAATCTGCGCAAAAAATTACACCAAACCAACAGCTGGAAATTCCTACTTGCATCATAAAAGTTGCCATCATCCGAAGTGGATACAGAACATTTCCAAAGGACAGTTCTGTCGCCTTAGACAGAACTGCACGAAGGACTCAGACTATGTTGCCCAACCAGATATCTTAAAGTAAAAATTCCTTGAGAAAGAGTACCCAGCCCCTTTGGTGGAACAAGCCTTTGAATTCTACTTGGAAGGCAAACCCCCAAGGATGGCCAACAAAGCTGAACAGCAATCCCTCGGTTTCACCACCTTCCACTGTCAGTTTCGCAAAATGGAGCATAGACTATCCAAACACTGGAACATCCTCCAACAAGACCCACATCTCATTTCTGCACTACCTGACCGCCCTCTAATTACATACCATTAAACAGAAGATTGTGTCCAGTAAGCTAAGGTCCTTGTCCACTTCCCCCACTCTACCAACCATGATCCCTCTGGTACGAATGTATTAGGTATGGCAAGGCTTTATGCAAAACTTGCAAATTTGTACTACATGGGCAAAAAACCTTTTGACACAAAAGGAAAAACCCATGAATTATGTGAGTTTTTTAACTGCTCCTCAGACTTTGTTGTTTATGGCCTGACCTGCCCATGCAGGCTATTATATGAAGGGCGTACGATACGTACCCTCAGAGCCAGGTTTGGAGAACACAGGAGATCAATAGAGAGTTATGATGACCCACGGAGGGTCCCACAACAAATCTACATCAGCTCTCACATCAAAACAGTGCCCCCCCCAGATTATATAGCAAAAATCACAAATCCTTATATCAAACCACATAACATAAATGTCCATAAAAGTCAATATAAAGGTGGTGCAATAGCAATATCACCTTAATCTGTATAAAAGTAACAATGTGCATAAAGTGCTCTTCAGTGCTCCATACAAAACTGTGCTCATTAGTGACAAGTGCCAGGTGACCCTCTTGTGCCCTCACTCCCCAGAACGAATGGACCTACTGCTTTTCAGTCAGCAGATCATAAAAGCTGGGGTATGGCAAGGGTAGAAGTCTTGATCAGGTAAAGACTGCAGAGGTAGTCCCAACTTGTAACCAGCATAGCCAGATGGATCCCGAATACTCAGAGAAACTCCAATGATCGCGCTGTGACTGGTGAACTGTGAACGCATGCCAGTCACAGTGCGATCGTTGGAGTTTGATTTGTACATGCTGTTTTCAGCTTATTTCCTGTAAGTAGCAGCTTATGCGCAATAAATTGATTTTACTACAGTCTGCACTATGGAATTTTCCTTTGTATTTCTCTGAGTATTCAGCTGAGTGTACAGCTTGTATAACAGTGTAAATTTGCTGTCCCCTCAAAATAACTCAACACAGCCATTTATGTCTAAACCTCTGGCAACAAAAGTGAGTACATCCCTAAGTGAAAATGTCCAAATTGGACCCGATTAGCCATTTTCCCTCCCCAGTGTCATGTGACACGTTAGTGTTACAAGGTCTCGGGTGTGAATGGGGAGCAGATGTGTTAAATTTGGTGTTATCGCTCTCAATCTCTAATACTGGTCACTGGAAGTTCAACATGGCATCTCATGGCAAAGAACTCTGAGGATCTGAAAAAAGAATTGTTGCTCTACATAAAGATGGCCTAGGCCAGGGGTAGGGAACCTGTGGCTCTCCAGCTGTTGTAGAACTACATTTCCCATGAGGCATTGCAAGGCTTATGGATACAATTACTCCCAGAAGCATGATGGGAAATGTAGTTCTACAACAGCTGGAGAGCCCAGGTTCCCTACCCCTGGCCTAGGCTATAAGAAGATTGCCAAGACCCTGAAACTAAGCTGCAGAAAGGTGGCCAAGACCATACAGCAGTTTAAAACGACAGGTTCCACTCAGAACAGGCCTCGCCATGGTAGACCAAAGAGGTTGAGTGCACATGATCAGCAACATATACAGAGGTTGTCTTTGAGAAATAGATGCATGAGTGCTGCCAGCATTTCTGCCGAGGTTAAGGGGACGGGGGGACGGGGGGGGTCAGCCTGTCAGTACTCAGACCATACGCCACACACTGCATCAAATTGGTCGGCATGGCTGTCGTTTCAGAAGGAAGCCTCTTATAAAGATGATGCACAAGAAAGCCTGCAGTTTGCTGAAGACAAGCAGACTAAGGACATGAGATTACTGGAACCATGTCCTGTGGTATGATGAGACCAAGATACATTTATTTGGTTCAGATGGTGTAGAGCGTGTGTGGCAGTAACCAGTTTATGAGTACAAAGACAAGTGTGTCTTACCTATAGTCAAGAATGGTGGTAGAAGCGTCTGGGGCTGCATGAGTGTTGCCAGCAATGGGGATCTACAGTTCATTGAGGGAACCGTGAATGCCAACATGTACTGTGCCATACTGGAGCAGAGCATGATGCTCTCCCTTCGGAGCCTGGGCCGCAGGGTAGTATTTCAACATAACGACCCCATACACAACTCCAAGATGACCACTGCCTTGCTAAAGAAGCTGAGGGTAAAGATGATGGACTGGCCAATCATGTCTCCAGACTTAAACCCTATTGAGCATCTGTGGGGAATCCTCAAACAG
This sequence comes from Glandirana rugosa, assembly GCA_018402905.1. NCBI lineage: Eukaryota > Metazoa > Chordata > Amphibia > Anura > Ranidae > Glandirana > Glandirana rugosa. Next base: position 618,610 of record BLSH010432595.1, read on the forward strand.
AAGGCGGAGGAGTGCAAGGTCTCCAACATCCACAGCTCCATTATGTCGTCATGGAGTAGTGGAAGAGGACTCCAGTGCAACCTGTGAAGCTCTGGTGAACTCCATGCCCAAGAGGGTTAAGGCAGTGCTGGAAAATAATGGTGGCCGCACAAAATATTGACGCTTTGGGCCCAATTTGGATATTTTCACTTAGGGGTGTACTCACTTTTGTTGCCAGTGGTTTGGACATTAATGGCTGTGTGTTGAGTTATTTTGAGGGGACAGCAAATTTACACTGTTATCCAAGCTGTACACTCACTACTTTACATTGTAGCAAAGAGTAATTTCTTCAGTGTTGTCAAATGAAAAGATATAATAAAATATTTACAAAAATGTGAGGGGTGTACTGACTTTTGTGAGATACTGTATGTTTTGATATATTCTACAGAGTTTTTAATCTTGTTACACTTATTCCGACATTAAACTTGCTCTATATATTGTTTGTTCATTAAAAACAAAACAATACCGACAAAAATATTTTACTTTTTTTCTCCAATATACACCATTCATACAACTAAATTGATTTCTTTGTGCACTACAGCATCCTAACATAAATCTTATCATTTGAGTCGTATAATGTCTCATTACTCTCTACCTCAATATTTCCAATGCCTTGTGTGGGGATTTGGTACTTCAGGGACCAACTTCTGAAAAAGTAATCAAAGCTTTCAAGCTATCCAAAAATGGTATTAATATATTTTTCAGTAATCACACCAAAGATCTCTATATACAACAAGAAACACTTAAAGTGGTTATCAAATGGGTTCACTTAAAATATAGCACCAGATTTAAAAAACATGAGCAAAGACCATTCTAGATCCTAAATTACAGAGTCTCAAGACAGACAAGGTACAGTCAACCTATATTTATATTTCCAACATTAAAAACTTGTGAAGGCAAAATCATAGTCCTCCCAAGGAACGCAAGAAACGCTTAAGTCTAGTACACACGATGAGATTATTGGACAAATGAGCGCCTTTTTTTTTTTTGCATGCTAGTCTTCATATCGAATGCAAATAGGTGACTAAACTATGAAAATGCTCTTACAACAGAAAAAGAAAGTGTTATGAAGTATTTGTATTGTTTTTTCGGATGAAAACTGTACTAATCAAACAAAAATCGTATGATCTGGTATTGTATGAGAAAAATTATCGTGTCTTTCCCTTCGGGAGAATTTCGGACGAAAGCTGTGTACTAACAATCAGATTATCGTAGCTCATTGTGTGTAGGAGGCTTTACAGGGATTACTACACTAGAATCTCCTGTTGCAGAAAACTAATCTTCCTGAGGAACAAAGGAACTCCAGCATAGCAGATTACATATCTGAAATAGCCCTAACTACATACCAACAACACACTACAGGATGAAGAATTTGGGACCATTAAAAAAAAAAAAAAAAACAGCAACTGGCAAAAGCCATTTCCTGAATGACTTTACTCCCCCAATTTAACAAAAACTTTGGGGCCTCCATTCCTCACAAGAATCTTAAGGCCTCATACACACGGACGTTTTTTGACGCCGGCGTTTTCTGGCGTTTTTTGCAGCTCTCCATGTTAGTCAATGGCCCCATAAAAACGTCAGCGTTTCTGAGCTGTAGGTGGCGTCGGCGTTAGTGAGCAGAAAGTAGAACCCATGGCCATCGCGTTCTGAGGCTGTAACATTTTGACGTTTTTTGACGTCGACGCCACAATATGCCAAGAAACGCCAACATATGCCACCTATTATTATACCGGCATTTTCCGGCGTTTTTTGACGCCGACGTTTTTAGGTTGAAAAATAGCAGAGGGATGATTTTGTTTTAAAAAACGCCTATTGACGCCGACGCTCACTAACGCCGAAAAACGTCAATACATAACGCCGAAAAACGTCGCCTTTTTTTCCTTGACGTCGGGCCCGACGTTTTGTTTATTTTTTTATATACGCCCGTGTGTATGAGGCCTTAAAGTAATTCTAAAGGCTGAAGGGTTTTTTCCCACCTTCATGCATTCTATGCATGAAGGTAAAAACCTTCAAAATGCAGCTCCCCCCGCAGTCCCCCTAATACTTACCTAAGTCAGATCGAGATCCAGCAATGTGCAGGAGAGCGGCTGCTCTCCTGGGTCTTTGCCTCCTGATTGTCACAGCTCACAGCCACTGAGGAGGAAGTGGGGGTGTCTTATGAACACAGAGAGCAGGGCTCAGTAGCGTGCTATGGGGGAACTCGGAGAAAAGGAGGGGCCAGGAGCGTCGGCTGGGAACCCAAGAAAAGGAGGATCTTACACAGAGCAGGTACGTATATGTTTAAAGGGTAACTCCACTTTTGTGGGGGAAAAAATAATGCAAATAAAGAAATAATATAGCGTGTAGAATTGCGATACAAGTCAAATTGTAATTGAATGTTCTAAAAAAAAAAATTGGCTTTCCTTTTCAATTTGCAGCCGCTGTAATTTTCTGAGAATGCATTGAAATATGGCTACCTGGAGTTGTTCTGTACACAGATTGTGTACTGACCACTACCCAGAAACCTTTCCTGCTTGTGTGTTTAGCTCACCAATTTTCCCAGAAGTCTGCCTAAGATACAAGTCAGATTTCAGGCATCCCCTGAAACAAAAATGGCATTTTTGGAGAGATACTTTTAGTAGGAGCATGTTTAAAGGAATGCAGGCCCAGTAGATTTCCTCATTGGTGCTCTGCAGCTTCACACCTGATTGTTAATTATGAAACCACTCCCATTAGACCCACTCAGTACAGAGGCATAGAGAAACAGAGGGATTTCTTCAGAATAACAAAAAGGTAGGAATCTGCAACAAAGGTTGTTATAATCCTTGCAATGCACAATGATCACCCAGAGGGGAATGTTTTTTTCTCAACAAAAGTGGAGTTACGCTTTAATATTTTTAACAAATAAAGAAAATACCTTTAAATACCACTTTAACTGTATGTTATCACAAAACCCATACACTGAAACCAAAAGCCCATATATTATTATCTCCTTAAATCAATGTAAATTTAAAGTTTAATCAGCTTATGTTTTCCCTTCCCTGGTTTAACATTTTCCCCTCGCCAACATGCTAATTACATTTTTAAATAAAGCCTTTCCGTTATTATTACATACTGTACCTCACTTTAGCATGCAATTATTAGGTTTCTGTGCTTTTCAAGATCATAGCTGGATGGAAGGACCAGAAGGGTTGTCAGGAATAGCATGCCAGTAGGCAAGATATCTCCGCAAGACATATCTCTGAGCACAGACACTGGCTGACATACAAACATACACAAGACGCACATGTGCATGCCCGCACGCATTTACGTGCGCAATGGCATGCCTGTATACGAGCATCAATCACTATGTTGTTGCCAGGCGGGCTATTTAAACAGCCATTGCTCAGGTTCAGTGCTGTCTCATCTACAGCATTTCCTGCGTCATCTGCAACCTGTTACCTGCATTTGATTACCCGTTACTGACCCTGCTTGTCCTGACCATTCCCTGAACTCTGCCTACACCGACTTCAGCTTGCATCTGACCTCTGCTTCTGCTTGTGTCTCTTGTTACTATCCGCTCCAAGCACCCACCTACCTCCTACCAGCTAGTACCTGCTCACCACCTACCTGCTGATCACCCAGTATCTGCTCAAAACCTGTCTGCTATCAGCCAGTACCTGCTCATCACCTGTTTTCTACCAGCCAGTACCTGCTAATCATCTGTCTGTTTCTAGCCAGTGCCTGCTCATTACCTGTTTGCTGTCAGTCAATACCTGCCTATTCCAGTTTTCTACTTACCTGATGTCACCAGCCAGTTAGCCTAATGTGGTCCACTGTTGGCTTCCTTCCACTTTGGCACTTGTGCCACTCTGTGCTCTCGTGCTACCTGTTCACTCTATCAGGGTTTCCAAGCCAGTGTAAGAGAGGCCTTTCCCATCACTCAGGCTCACTAATCAGGTACATGGCAAGGGTGCTGTATATATCATTGTGAAAATATCACAGCACCCTGCTTGAGTATAGCTCTTGGGAGCCCTCAGCCCTAATGCAAGCATAAATATCAAAATGCCTTAATGAGGTGAATGTTAGTCCGGAGGAGCAGGCATTCCTAGGTAAGCTGCATTTGCATGCAGACTGCTGTAGGTAATGCCTACGTGTGATTCTCCCCCCCACCCCCAAAATAATTAAAAGTGGAGGGACAGGGACAATATGGTTGGGGAGGAAATCTCTCTGCCCTCCTGCCACAGTACAGTAATGGATTCACTAGCATTTTCATTTCAGAACAAACCCAGTTCCAAAAAAGGTGTAACCTCAAACGATCAACAATATAACCTGTCCGTACAGTATATGCAGAGGACCGTTTGCTTTGTATAACCTTCTCTACACCTTTCATTATCATGTGAGAAGGAGATTTGGCAAACTCAGCAACTTCAATTTTAACTATATATCATAAAAACAAAAAAACTCTTATCCCTCAAATAAAGCAAATGCAAACCAATCTTCTCTTCTGAATTTAGCCTAAGAATATAAATTGCCTAGGTGTTTTAATCCCCTTGGACTTGACACCACTGTTCTCACTTACCTTTATATTTTTTCAGTCTGTACCAACTGAGTCACCTGCTGTGTTCTCTAAATCCTTACGTGACAGACCCAACCACAACAGAGGCTTTTGGAGGGGACTGCAGGCTAGCTTCTTGCCTACTGGACTACAGGCCCTTGCTTTTCAGGGAACACTACTCTTTGGGAGATGTGTACCTGGGGGACCTCTGGAGTGGTCTTGCGTCAGAGTCAAGTCCATGTTTCCCCAAAACACAGACTCTGGGATGCTTCCTGCAGTCTAGGGAATCCAAACCACGCTCTCAATGTTAATCACGTTGTTGTCCATCATTAAAGAATGATCTGCTCTCTCCATGGGCCATAATCAATAGGTAGGAGGCTTGCCCCTAGTCCTCTTCAAAAGCCCCTGTCCTGGTTGGGTCTGTCACACCTTACAAACAAGGTTTCAAAAATCGAACTGAGGGAAAGGAAACCCAGGCTTGCCTATAAAAATCTTGTCCTCATAGCAAAAGAGGAAACAGGTTTCCCCCTAGACCTTCACATTTATTATAGGACTGCCATATTTAAACATAACCAACAAAAGAAGTGCTGGGTCAATACTGAAAGAGATCTCACTCTAAATCTGCAGTTTGTTCCTTGGTTAGATCCTAAAGCTGGCTATACATGGATCGAAATTTGGCTGATTCAGCAGGGATCAATCAAGAATCAATCAATCTCCGAACAGGCTGATTGTACCCAATTAATGGATTCACTAGGGTAAATCAAGCCTGTCAGACTATTTACATGTGATTACTGCCAGCGGCTATCGCTGCAAGCAGTAATTATTGAAATCAAGCAATTTTCTTTCCGTGGTGGAAGGAAAAATTTAAATCATCTATGGGCTGCACAAAGTGTCACTAAACCCATACTGTATGTTAAAGAAAATCAATAAATGCTGTATTACATGCTATTCATACTCACTCCGTCACTATGAGATTTATTTTCTGTATTCTGCAAAAAAACTGGTTGATCCTGCTGCTCGCTATCTCTACCTTCTGACCAGGTCTCCAATTCAGCTATGGGTTTTGCAGCTGTGGTGGCAACTCTACTCTGCACGTGCTCAGTTTTCAGTGAGTTTCTATAAAGTTCCTCCCTCTCACATCTGAGCAGCCCATGTGACTATAGAGTCACACATGTGGGCGTATACACTAGGTGTGAGGAAATCAATCAATGCATCGCGATTCGGCCATCCGTGATGCTGCATCGATGCTGCGACTGCCCATAATCGATTCTCGGGTGATGTTGTCATCTGCTGTGCCCTGCCTCGCCGCAAAAAGCCGGAAACAGCCGAAAGGTGCCGCGGGCGAGCCACGCCTCTCGCTGGCGTCATCCCCAGCCGCTCGGCGTTGCGTTGTGGACTCTGAGCTGGCTCCTGCAGGAGGAGAGACATGTGGAGTGAGTGTCCCCAACTCCTGGTCCCAGTCCTCCTCACAGGCAGAGATAGTCATCCTCTCAGTGCTCTCACGCTGTGTCACACTGTCACTCAGGCAGGCTGCAGACCCGAACCAGCGTCCCCGCGCTTGTCCTCCAGTCCTCACAAGTTACAGGCTGCTGAAGAGAGACCCGAGTGAGCCAGGCCTGAGGCCAGCGTCCCAGGCCAGAAGGACGTCGGCCGAGCTTGTCCTTCGTCCTTACCTCACAGGCTGCTGCGGGCAGCGAGAGACCAGACCAGTGCACCACTGACTCGTCATCATCATCAGGCAACTCATCCTAATGGTATTTGATTGATTAGTAATACTATAATAGCTTATCTCCTTTATTTTATAAAGCATTAGTGTAATGTGGTGCTCCATAATAATAAAAATAATGTAGTCCAGAGGTTTAAATACCTCATGGCAGTCCAAGTTTAAATAAACCAAACCCATCCCCCTTCCATTAATTGCCCGGCCTACATCAAAGGTGACAGACAGCCCTATTCTCCATCAGAGACTGAGACTGAGCCATTACTGTTTGTTGTGCCTTCATAAGAAAAGCAGCAGCCAAGTAGTGTTGTGTATTATTAAATTTAACTTTTATAGGAAACTTGTTGCTTTTGGTTTTATGGTCACGGCTTAGGTTGACACAGTCACTCAGTGCTTTTCTTTTTTTTTTTTAATACTGACAGAATTTATTACGTCATCTGATCTGTCACAATTGCATGGCATGCTAAAGTAAAAATGTCAGAAGTAAACCAAAAAGAACGAGAGATGAAAAAAATGCACCTAGCATTTTAAAAGCAAACATCTGGACACATTTCAGCTTTTATGAACAAGCAGGGAAGTACAAATTGGACAAGACACACGCTGTGTTGTAAAGCCCGTCACACAAAAATTAAGGCCTCATGCACACAGGACGTTTTTTGACTGTTTTTCAGCAACTGTTTTCAGCTGCAGACGTTTTTTTCTACAGTCAATAAACTCTCCATCATGTTATCCTATGTGTTCATGCACATATAAGCTGTTATCAGCTGTTTTTAACAGTGACATTTTTGAGCTGTAAAAAAACCCCCAAGACCTGAGGTTTTTTTCTTCAAAAGCTTAAAAACATCCAAAAACGCCCAAAAAAAGCTCAAAAACGTCAATCCAACGTTTTTGGACATTTTAGACCAATTGAAAAAAAAAAAAAAACGCTGGCCCTTTAAAAACGCAAAGAAACGGCGGTAATATAACGCTGGTAAAAGCTGAAAACATCCCTGATAAGCTACTGACGTTTTTGGACTTTTTTTTTTTTTTTTTTTTTTTTTTTAA
>BLSH010432595.1:625938-642682 GCA_018402905.1 Glandirana rugosa
CGTCCATGTTGCTAAAGACATTTCACTGAAACACTGTGTGCATGAAGCCTAAATATCTAGGGAATACTACTAACTTGAGAAACCACATTAGCCGTTTTCACTCTGAGATGCTAACACCTGTTGCCACCACCAGTGCCACTGTCACAGAAATATACCCAGCTCAGACAAGAATTGATGTGATACTGCCAACTTTGCTGCCCAGCTCTCAAAGAGGGAAGAGAATAACAAAAGCTTTGGCAGCTTTCATAGTTCAGGACCTACGGCCTTCGCTACCTGTTGAAGACAATAGAGCCGTGTTACAAGATCCCATCACAAAGTCACTTTACAGAAATCGTTGTACCTGCACTCCAGGAAACCAAAGCGCACGTAATTGCATCAATGAGCCAAGTAAGTCGAGTCGCAATAGCGTATGATTCCTGGACTTCAGTCACGACGGAGTCTTATGTTACAATAACAGCACATTACGTTCGTAAGGACTGGAAGATCTTGTCACATGTACTGCAAAGGATAACTCAACCACTTCCCGGCCGTCATTTTGCATACGGTGGTCGGGAAGTGGTTAAAGAGACTGACATCCATGCTGAATCTTTTCCCCTGAAAAGTGATCCCCACAAGCTAATCTCCCACTATATTTATTTTCTCCCCTTTTTTTTTAATTCTTCCCTTTGTCTGTTGAAATTACAGAACGCTAAATTCCTTAAAATGTGGGAACCATGGTCGGCATATGCCTTCCCTGACCTTCCTTTGACAAGTGTGGGTCAACTAACAGGTGTCTCAGGTGATCCTGGGTCCCTACCTTCTCCCTCCTACATTGCCCTTATCTTTCTTCTCTGTCTGCTTTCTATTTCCTTTCATTTACTCTTTATCTGCTGTGACTGTTTATTGTGGTCCAGGACTACCTACACAGGGTCACTGACTGACACGAGTCCTGGCTACTTTGGCAAAATTTGGGGTTTTCCCTGACAAACATATTTTTTTATTTAGGTCTAATGTGATTGTTTGAAAGGAGGCCTTCCCTCCTTTGTTTATATTATGTGTACATATCTATATTCTTTATGTCGCCAGTCCTGCATGGACGGACTAGGTGCTTTGTATTACTGCTAATTTTTTTTACATATTTGCAATAAACAATGATTGAACCAGAAAATATGTAACATAATGCATTGAAAAATAAAGCCCCGTGACACACTCGACACAACCTTCTTAGGTTCTTTATCATCTACCTTACAAGTTGCCATCATCTAGCTTTGTATTCTACGCACACATTGCTTTGGGACTGAAATCACAAGATTCATTATTATGAGCGATTGCGAACATAATCTCAAAGAAGATTTAAGGTGGCTTTAACAAGATAATAAAGCTATCTAAATACTGGCACATAGAAAAAAATGATTCTCCACCAGGATCAACCTAGATAAAGAAGTGTAAAATGCAGAGAGCTTGGACTGCAATACTAATAACCCAGCAAAAAAAAAAAAAAAAGGAGAAAACATCAAAGCAAATTGGAGATAGACATTGATGAAACCGATTGCAACAGATATATGATAGAAAAATATATCAATAATGCTACTAATAAATAACACAATCAATACAATATAATTTACAATGGGGTCATATAATAATTCAAGTGCAAAAAAATTGCAGCAGTGGTCACAGATATATTCATGCATGCTGAAAAAAGTTTGTAAATCCTCTTCAGAAAAATGGCTGTGAGAATAGGTTTTGTACAAGGCACAAATAGAAGTCACTGCTTCAGCATATGTTCCAAGAGCAGAAGGTCCTGCGTTTTTTGTGGCAATTGACAAAAAAACTGTGCGTTCCTACATTATTAAATAAATAAATACAGAAAGAAAAAAAAATGGGAGTTAAAAGAATAAAAGGAGAACAAAAACTATATGACCATACCAAGAAACAATGAGCAGTTGGGCACAGGATAGATCTGGAAGATTAAAATAAGAGGTACACACAGTAAAAAAAAAATCTTAACAGGGTTGGGTTCTGTGGGAGAGAGGTCGGATAAAAGAAATAAAAACCAAGGGACAATAGAGGGATACACAGCCAGTATCCTACATACCCTATGAGAATGGGAGCCTACTAAGAGGCTGGAGGTCCACATTTATGCTCCAGTCATCTTCCAGTTTAATGAACAAATGATATTCTAGTACAAAATGCAATAGAAACATACAAGTATAGGTTCTGTGCTACAGTCAGACACGACAGACCTTTGTGATAGGCAGAGTAATAGAAATATCTAGGCGAGTCAAAAGCTTTCAGGCTGATGACAGTGATTTCAAGGGAACAAACCCAGGTGGGCATTGAATGAAAACATCTGTAGCTTGGTATGTAATGGTAACCCCAATATCATTCAGAAAGATGGGTAGATAGGCACAAGAAATACTGAAATCATTTGTTCCTATGACAGGGAATATCCTTTGATACATTTTATTTTCCCTGATCTAAACAGCAGCAGAAATATTGTTGCATTGTTTTAATATAAACTATTTATCAAATATGTATTCATAGAACATACTTGTTCAACAAAGGCTCAGTTTTGATATCTCTCTTCTGATCTTCGACTATCCATAAACTAATTAACTGATGATCACCACCCTCCCCCCCCAATAAAGTGAGATCATGACATCTATATCAGTGTTTTTCAACTCCAGTCCTCAAGGCACACCAACAGGTCATGTTTTCAGGATTTCCCCCAGATGAAACAGCTGTGGTAATTACTAAGGCAGTGAAACTGATCAAATCACCTGTGCAAACTCATGGAAATCCTGAAAACATGACATGTTGGTGTGCCTTGAGGACTGAAGTTGAAAAACACTGATCTATATGACATACCATAAAAATACACAAATGTAAGTCTATGTGTCTGACACACAAGCACACATGAGCCAAACCTGGATTCACATCAGAAAATATGTGGTGTGAGATTATAGATTTTATTATTAAATGTATGACAAAAGTACACCTTTCTAGTAGTTTTCACAAACAAGTTTAGGTTTTCAGAGAAATATAACAACATTTTATTCAAGATATTCATATGCTTTTGCATTCTTCATATTCATATTTCTAATTAGGCAAGACCAAACAGCAGAATTCTATGTGAAATTTGCTATGACCCTTAGCAACCATCAATGCTTTCTCGTTGTTATGGCTGGTCTATCTAAATAATTACAGTCAGCTACACATTTCTTGCTCTTTGCGTGATCTTATTATTAAACTCTAAATAGGTCAATTAGACCAAACAAATAGCAAAATCGAATTGGGAATCCAGTAGCATGTGAAGGAAGAGTGCATTAGGTGTTGCACGTGTATGTATGCATGGAAGAGAAACAATGTGCATGGATTTGTGATAGGGTTGCCACATCATCCCTTTAATCCAGGACACATATGAATTATACAGGTTCTGAGGCTAATTTAATGCAGATAAGGCACCAAGTGAGTTTAATTACCACCTTAATCAGCCACAGAACAACCTGTGTAATTCATATGTGTCCTGGATTAAAGGGATGATGTGGCAACCTTAATTTGTGCATGCAGGTCAGCAAAACAGAACAGGCAAGAATGCTCAATGCAGGGTAAGGTACCTATATCATAAGGTTAAGAACAATGGGGAAAATGTACTAATGGTGGCCATACCATTATACATCAATGAATGATCAATTTATTTTACAGATTGATCTCACCCAATAGGAATAACTGATCTATAGCCATTAACCCTGTGCCACACACGGGGAAGTGGCTTTCAATCAATAGTTGGAAGATGCGATTGTAAATTTTCCATCATACAATGTGATCAGATTCATTGATGACCAAGGACCACCCTGATTCCAGTTGATTAAACCCGATCTAAACTGATTGGAAGGGGAGTTATGGCTGTTCGACTGATTGCCTCGATCAAATCACACATCCAATAAATAATTCAAATCGAAGGGTGACAGGATCTGCATTGACCGTGCATGGCAACCATTCAGCTCCTAGCTTTCATGCACCAAGCTTAAGTGATCAGGCTGGAGCTAGAAGCTGATTGGCTGTCATGCACTGCTGCTCCAGTCTTAGAAACATTTCCCCCAATCTCAACTTTGGTCTCCCATAGCAACTAATAGGAAACCTCTCTCCATTGGTAAACGCGGTTTATTGACAGGTGAGTGCTTCTTGTATGATTTCAGGTTTGTGCTCATCCCTCTCTCAGACACCACACCCTCCGGCAGTGTGTTTTTATTTAACACCCTGCTTATGTTTTGTGCACAGCATCTGTATTACCTTTATGTGGTCACCTCTCATGGAAGCTTCCACCATGTTCATTGCTTCCCCATCCCTTCCATCATGCCACATCCCCCCTTACCTGCAGCATCACCTTGTAATGCTCCTCTGGTTTGCGAACCACACACATGTTACATCCCATGTTAGCTCGGAGAAGGTGGCCGGATACCCCCAATCGTGCCTGCTTTCCACTTACAGATGTCTGTTCAGTTCTCCTTCTATTGGATCCAAAGCCAACAGCTGTATGGAAAGGGATGAGAAGAAGATGACCTTTCTATTATCCATCCAGAGGGCTCCAGTAATCCACCGGGGGCAGAAAAGGACACACAGGGGGGAGGTCTGACATTGAGAGGATGAAACCAGCAGCTGCCCCCCTCATTTTGCATTAACGGGGTGCCACTTCTCCTCCCCTCCCCCCTACAAAGAAGTCTCCTCTCCAGGGCTGCCTTCAAATGCTACCCAGGTTAATGAGGTGACAAGGACATAGATACTTCCAGTTCGGCTCCTTAGGAGCGGCTGTGCAGGGAGAATGGCCGGAGCTTGCTTCTCATGCTTCCCACTCAACAGCTACATCCAGTAGTGAAGGCACCTGTGCTTCCTCAGACTGCAGCACAGCTCACGCATGCGCCTTTCCCTCTCCGAGTACAAGGAGGGTGGGCTCGCTGAGAAGGGAAGGGGGAGGGGAGGGTGAGGCAGAGCAGGAAAAAAAAAAGTCGCTAATAAATATGGATTGTCTTTGGTGAAACACTCAGAGCCGTTCGGCGAGAGAATTTCATCAGCAGCATAGAGAAGGAACGGGAGAGAAGTTACACTGCATCATGGTTCGAGAGAATAATTAGGAGTTATTAATTAGTTAAAGAGGTTGTCTTCCCTCAAAAGGCATTTGTAATTACAGGTAAGCCCAGGGCTGGTGCAAGGATTTTTGACACCCTAGGCGAAACCGCATGTTGCCTCCCCCCTTTGGCCCCTCCCCTGACTCCACCCCTTTCCCCTGCCTAACCTGATCAGCGCCAATCAATACAGCTTCACCTGTGCCCATCAAATACAGCTTTACCAGCGCCAATCAATACAGCGTCACCTGTACCCATCAAATAGAGCTTTACCAGCGCCAATCAATACAGCTTCACCTGTACCCATCAAATACAGCTTCACCAGCGCCAATCAATACTGCTTCACCTGTACCCATCAAATACAGCTTCACCAGCGCCAATCAATACAGACTCCCCTGTGCCCATCAAATACAGCTTCACCAGCGCCAATCAATACAGCCTCACCTGTACCCATCAAATAGAGCTTTACCAGCGCCAATCAATACTGCTTCACCTGTACCCATCAAATACAGCTTCACCAGCGCCAATCAATACAGACTCCCCTGTGCCCATCAAATACAGCTTTACCAGCGCCAATCAATACAGCTTCACCTGTACCCATCAAATAGAGCTTTACCAGCGCCAATCAATACAGCTTCACCTGTACCCATCAAATACAGCTTCACCAGCGCCAATCAATACAGCCTCCCCTGTGCCCATCAAATACAGCTTCACCAGCGCCAATCAATACAGCTTCACCTGTGCCCATCAAATACAGCTTCACCAGCGCCAATCAATACAGCCTCACCTGTGCCCATCAAATACAGCTTTACCAGCGCCAATCAATACAGCCTCACCTGTACCTATCAAATACAGCTTTACCAGCGCCAATCAATACAGCTTCACCTGTACCCATCAAATAGAGCTTTACAAGCGCCAATCAATACAGCTTCACCTGTACCCATCAAATACAGCTTCACCAGCGCCAATCAATATAGCCTCACCTGTACCCATCAAATACAGCTTCACCAGCGCCAATCAATACAGCCTCACCTGTACCCATCAAATACAGTTTCATCAGCCCCAATCAATACAGCCTCACCTGTGCCCATCAAATACAGCTTTACCAGCGCAAATCAATACAGCTTCACCTGTACCCATCAAATACAGCTTCACCAGTGCCAATCAATACAGCTTCACCTGTACCCATCAAATACAGCTTTACCAGCGCCAATCAATACAGCTTCACCTGTACCCATCAAATACAGCTTCACCAGCGCCAATCAATACTGCTTCACCTGTACCCATCAAATACAGCTTCACCAGCGCCAATCAATACAGCCTCACCTGTACCCATTAAATACAGTTTCATCAGCGCCAATCAATACAGCATCACCTGTGCCCATCAAATACAGCGTCACCTGTGCCCATAAAATACAGCCTCATGGGGGGTGGGGGCGGAGGGGGTATTTGGCAGATGAGTCACTATTTCTATATAGATTTGCAAATGGCATGTGATAATACAATCTCATTATCTCAGTCAGACAATGTCAGCTTTTACATGAATCAATGCAGAGCAGCCAGTGACAGATCAACAGTGGCCAGGTGCCCCTAGGCGGCAGTGCGCCCTAGGCGGCCGCCTACTCCGCCTATTGGTAGAGCCGGCCCTGGGTAAGCCTATAATAAGGCTTACCTGTAGGTACAATGAATACCTGTATGGTTTAGGAGATATTCCACTTGCATGCAGCCGCTGACGTCACGGCGCATGCTCAGTAATGTCCCGGCAAAGGACAAGCAAAGTCTGCCGGAACGATAGGCTCCCACTCACAACGCCGGAGCCATGAACCCGAAAGAATCCCCACAGGGAAAATGTCCACTCCCTCTGCGAGGGAGCTTCCTTCTAAGGTAAATACTGCATAATGAGCTAGTATGCGGTGCATACTAGCTCATTATGCCTTTCCCTTGCAGGTTGTTTTTTTTTTGGGGGGGGTGGGGGTAGACAACCGCTTTGATGGATTTCCCCCTTTAGGACCAGAGCACTTTTTGCAATTCGGCACTGCGTCACTTTAACTGACGTTGTACCCAAACAAAATTTGCATCCTTTTTTCTCCACAAATAGAGCTTTCTTTTGGTGGTATTTGATCCCCTCTGCATTATTTCTGATCACCGCTAGAAACAAAAAAGTGCGTCAATTTTGCGAAAAAAAATTACATTTCTTACTTTTTGCTAAAATACAAATCCAAAAAAAATATATAAAAAAACATTTTTTTTTCATCTACCAGACCCTTATATGTCAGAATACGTGAACATATTAAGAACATCCGTAAAGGGTTCAAGAACCACAGCCTCTCAAGACATTTCAGGGACACACACAATAGAGACGCCTCCCTTCTAACATTCTATGCTATTGACCATATTAAGGGAAACTGGAGAGGAGGAAATAGAACTATTGCCATATCCAAAAACACTTTAAGGCCTGAAGGACTCAATATAGACATTTTTTTGACCAACTATTAGTCGCACGACCATGTCTCTCCTGTCCCTTTCCAATAACCCCCCTCCCCCTCCCCAACCATGACTTTGTGTATTTAATATTATCAATATACCTCTCTCATTCCATTTCCCACGGACACTATACATACACATGCAATTTCTTCATCCAATTATTTTAATTAACCTGAGGAAGAAAGGAGTAGGAAAGAGAAAAAAATCTTTTCAATTTTTTAATTTTAAATTTTAATTTTAATTTGAACCTGGATAAGTCATATTCTTCTTTTCATTCCTACAATTGACCTCTATAATAGCAGAGGCGTTGCTAGGGGGTGGCTATTGGGGCTATAGCCCCGGGTCTCTTACAGGGTGGGTGCAGTTCTACAATTAGCAGGTATGTCCCGGTCTGGAATGCAGACTGTGTGTGTGTGTGTGTGTGTGTGTATATATATATATATATATATATATATATATATATATATATATACACATACATACATACATACACATGTATATTTATTACTATTATTATTTATTTTATTACATGTATGCCCGCTCAAGCATATGTCTTTCTTTACTTCGCTGCTATTGGCTCTAGCTCCAGATCTTTTGTAGACCTAGCAACGCCCCTGTATAATAGTTCTCTCTGTACTACACCACCCATGTAGAAATTTACTTCCAACCTAGATCTCTGAATGTTTTATACTCGTAATTTGTAGTCTTTTATCTTGTTCATTATTTCTAATTTTTACCCATTTATTGCTTGTAAATATTCATATGTTATAGAGTAGATGGCTTTAATAAATTGTATTTGTTAACGGTTTTATCACACATACATGAAGGATGATGATTCACGTTTATAAGGAGATCTAAAAATGTCCGCGGTCATGTGATGTCCGATGATGAAACGCGTAAGCCAGAGCCTAGACGTCACGACGCTCACCCACACTATCACACACGGAGGAGCGGAGATCTCCCTGCTAGCGATTGCTCGCATTGAACGCTCAATCTGACTTCAGAAAGTGTGAGTACGGTTGGCACATAGGTGCCTAGGTTTTCTGTCGTACTTTATCACATGATCGTGATCATAATGATCACAGGATGCAGCTGCAGCGCGCCTCATGGCCGCGCTGCGAGCTCCCGTTCTGCAGGATGGGTATACAGAACGGGGAAGCTCCCACCCGGCCGAATATATACAGTGGCCGGGTGGGAGGTGGTTAAAGTGATTGTAAATGCGTTTTTTAACCACTTCAGTCATAGTTGGCAACATTCTCAAAAAAATGTATAGGGACACTTTTTTGTCTGCAGGCGGAGTCTTATTATAATTAGAGGCAGAGCATTCTTTTGTGGGGGTGGAAAGAGGTGACAAAAAGAGGAGTGGTCTAAATGTAATATTGGGTGGGGCTTAAAAGGGGGTGTGGTTAGAGTCTGAGATGAAAGAGGGGTGAGGGGAGAAGGAAGAAAGAGATTGGGAGGGAAGAAGGAGAGAGAAAGAAAGAGGGATGGAGGGACAGCAGCAGCGGCATATCATCCGTGAGTGCAGGGTGTTCACTGCACACGGGTCCCCGAGGGGGGGCCAGTGTGACCCACAGTGGATGATCCCAGGTAGACAGTCCAGATGGACATGGAGGGCTGCCGGAGGAGGAGGACACAGGGGAAGTCCGGATGATCGGTGAGATGGGGGAAAGTTACAAGCACAGATCTCCGTGTATGACTTTTCAACTGACAGGAGATCTGTGCTTGCAACTTTCCCCTGCTGCACCGATCATCCGGACTGTTCCCTGTGTCAGTTTATGAAGGAACGGAATCCACTGTGTCTCTTGTTCATTCATTTTCAATGCTGAGAAAGGGACTGGGGAATCTGTGTCCTCATTCCCTTTCTCTGTCTCAAAGGGGATATGTCAGGGGTCTGTTTAGACCCCTGATATCTCATCAAAGCCCACCAACAGGGCTGATAAAAAAAAATCAATAAATATTAAAAAAATTAAATTATACAGTAATAAAAAAAATTGTGAGAAAAAGAAAAAACTACTGACATCACAAATAAAAATGTAAAAAAAGTACATAAAAATAAAAAACTACTGACACTGTCCACTGCCCTACTGATACCGTTCACTGAACTAACCCCCTGCCTCCCCAGAAGCACTCTGAAAAAAAAAAATTAAAACAAATGATTAAAAAAAATTGTAATAAATAATAAAAACAAAAAACTACTGACACTGTTGACTGCCCCACTGACACTGTCCACTACCCCCGCCCCCAATCGTTGTGAAAAAAATAATACAAAAATAAATTTGTAAAAAATAATTGAAAAAAAATTGTAAAAAATAATAAAAATAAAAAACATTGACACTGTCCATTGCTCCACTTACACCGTTTACTACCCTACTGATACCATCCACTGGCCCCTAAAAAGCATTTTGAAAAAAATAAAAAATAAATAAATAAATAAAATTAAATTGTAAAAAAAGATAATAAAAAAAAGAACTAATGACACTATCTACTGCCCTACTGACACCATCCTGCACATACTACCCACCGCTGTACACACTGCACTCCTCACCTGCACATTCCACTTACCTCCATACACTCCATACTCCTCTCCTGTACATACTACCCACCTCCATACACACTGCACTCCTCTCCTGCACATACCGCCGTACACTCTGCACTGTACATTCCCTATTTAACATTACCGCATTCTGCACTATGTAAGGCATCTCAGACTCTATTAAACCACACCCCTTTAAGCCACGCCCGCATTTGGATATGCGTGCCACATTTTTTTGCCTAGGGCCCACTTTTTATCTTGCACACGGCCCACTGATTTCATGATACGCCCCTGGACAGCAGGCCCAGATCCTACACTAGAATAGAAATATGTATATTCCAGAAAGTTTAACAACCAGCAGATAAAGATACTTCAAACACCTGCTGTTGGTGCTTCATCATCATGGCACCATGGTTGTTATGGGGTCAGGATGATTAAAGCGCATTATATTTTATATTACATTGTTACCACATGGCGGCGGACACACGTGGATACAGTGCGGCACACAGTGGGCACGGTCTGACCTGTAAAACTTTCCCTAATACAAGACTTATTACTCTGATGCCTATTATATGCCTGATAACCCCACAGACTTTTTACATGGTGTTATCATTAAGCTTGTCAATCTTGATTTGTGGGGAGCTATACAACTGCAGTTTTGTATTTCCCGCCTAAGTGCCGCACTGTACCCCTTGGGAGAGTACTACCATTCCCCTTTTCTTTCTGCCACTGAGCGATATGGCAGTGGAACAGAGGGTATACCCTTAAAGTCATTATTACTTTTCATTTCAATCCCCAAAAATTTTGCCCTCTTCTTTTGGGACATATATGAGGTTACACCGTCTTAAGGTCTTGAGACATCTTGTATGACCTATATGCATATCGCTCTGGTCTGATGAAATTATCCCCTGTGTCCACTCCCCTGAGTATTTCCTACGGCCACACTCAGCAAAATCCGATCTCAATATCCAAATCCATGCAGTTAGGGGTCCTGAGGAAGCGTAGAAAAAAGTGAAACGCGTTGACCTACTCTACACACACCATGGTTTTTGGTATTCTGTATCGCCTACGATCTAATTATGAGATTTAGAGATTTTGTACAGGCTGTATTTTAGACAATTCTTTGTCCACGGTTTCCTTTAAATATGTGAAGCCTTGGCTTTGTAAAGGAAACCTCATACTCTTAGGTTTCAGTAACATTTTGACTGCTGAAGCCAGATTGAAAAATAAACATATTTATTATACAAGGCTGTAGCTAGCCACAGTCAGGGAGAACAATGTAGAACATGGTGATGGGTTCAAAAGAATTGTTCTGCTTTGGCTACAATTGCAATACAATTTATACATTCTGAAAGGGGGTGGCACCTAGCTAATTAAACTCTTTGAAGTCCATTTGATTCTCTGATGACTTCCTTTTATATGTAGATGGTCATTCACATAATCTTGTCCCTTCCAGGCTTATTGGTTGAACAGGTTTTCAAAGCCGAGATAGCAATCTTGCAAATTACGGTGTGTAAAACTGGTGTGAAACTGATATTCTCACATAGGAAGGAAATACAAAATGTAACATCATTTGCTTTATCACCAATGTCCTTTATATAAAATATATATTTGATTTATACCTAAAAATGGCTGTTCCCTCTTCCCTGTCAGCTTTTTATGTTATTTTCCAATAAACATTTATGATTTTACCTCAGTGGTGAGTCCAATTTTGTGGGGATTGTCCCCATTTTTTTGTTTCTCTAGTAATATAAAATGAAATCATTCAACTCACCATAATGCAGAATCAGTGGGAGCCCTGAGCGGGTCACTTGCCAACGTCGCTTACCACCAGATGCAGCGTATCACTTACCACATCGCCTGCTACCAGATGCAGCTTGGCTCACTTATCACTAGATGCAGTTTGTGTCGCTTGTTACCACAGATGCAGTTTGTGTCACTTGTCACCACAGATACAGCTTGTCACTTTGTCACCACAGATACAGCGCACTTGTCACCTCAGATAGAGCTTGTCACCACAGATGCAGTGGACTTGTCACCACAGATACAGCGCTCATTTGTCACCACAGATGCAGTGCACTTGTCACCACAGATACAGCGCACTTGTCAACTCAGATACAGTTTGTCACCACAGATACAGCGCCATAGGTGTGCACCACAAAGCGCAAACAAACATGAGTGTGTGTATATATATGTCAGAAGGGCAGAGATCAGTGTCAGTAGTTTATTTTTATTTTATTTTATTTACAATATTATATTTTATTTTTTTACAATTGTATTTAGGAACCCTGCTGGGGTCTAAAACAGACCCCTGATGTCTTATTTTTGAGACAGAGAAAGGGACTGAGGACAGAGATTCCCCTGTCCCTTTCTCTGCAGCCAGGCAGCAGAGGGAATCTGCACATTACATGGTGATTAGGGTGTGCCCAGGCACACCTGCCACCCTATGTGTGCACGCCTATGTACAACGCTCACTTGTCACCACAGATACAGCGCTCACTTGTCACCACAGATTCAGCGCACATTTGTCACCACAGATGCAGCGCTCACTTGTCACCACAGATACAGCGCTCACTTGTCACCACAGATACAACACTCACTTGTCACCACAGATGCAGCGCACTTGTCACCACAGATACAGCGCACTTGTCACCACAGATATAGCTTGTCACTTTGTCACCACAAATACAGCGCGCTTGTCACCACAGATATAGCTTGTCACTTTGTCACCACAAATACAGCGCACTTGTCACCACAGATGCAGCTTGTCACTTTGTCACCACAGATACAGCACACTTGTCACCACAGATACAGCACACTTGTCACCACAGATGCAGCTTGTCACTTTGTCACCACAGATGCAGCACACTTGTCACCACAGATACAACGCACTTGTCACCACAGATGCAGCTTGTCACTTTGTCACCACAGATGCAGTTTGTCACTATGTCACCACAGATGCAGCACACTTGTCACCACAGATACAGTGCACTTGTCACCACAGATGCAGCTTGTCACTTTGTCACCACAGATGCAGCTTGTCACTTTGTCGCCGCGGATGCAGGTTGTCACTATGTCACCGCAGATGCAGCGCACTTGTCACCACAGATACAGAGCATTTGTCACGGCAGATGCAGCTTGTCACTTTGTCACCACAGATACAGAGCACTTATTACCACAGATACAGTGCACTTGTCACCACAGATGCAGTTTGTCACTTTGTCACCACAGATGCAGCTTGTCACTATGTCACTACAGATGCAGCGCACTTGTAACAACAGATACAGCGCACTTGTCACCACAGATACAGTGCACTTGTCACCACAGATACAGCACACTTGTCACCACAGATACAGCACACTCGTCACCTCAGATACAGCACGTCACTTGTCACCACAGATACAGCGCACATTTGTCACCACAGATGCAGTGCACTTGTCACCACAGATACAGCTTGTCACTTTGTAACCACAGATACAGTGCTCACTTGTCACCACAGATACAGCCCTCACTTGTCACCACAGATTCAGCGCACATTTGTCACCACAGATGCAGCGCTCACTTGTCACCACAGATACAGCACTCACTTGTCACCACAGATACAGCGCTCACTTGTCACCACAGATTCAGCGCACATTTGTCACCACAGATGCAGCGCTCACTTGTCACCACAGATACAGCGCTCACTTGTCACCACAGTTGCAGCGCACTTCTCACCACAGATACAGCACACTTGTCACTACAGATACAGCGCACTTGTCACCACAGATATAGCTTGTCACTTTGTCACCACAAATACAGCGCACTTGTCACCACAGATATAGCTTGTCACTTTGTCACCACAGATGCAGTTTGTCACTATGTCACCACAGATGCAACACACTTGTCACCACAGATACAGCGCACTTGTCACCACAGATGCAGCTTGTCACTTTGTCACCACAGATGCAGTTTGTCACTATGTCACCACAGATGCAACACACTTGTCACCACAGATGCAGCTTGTCATTTTGTCACCACAGATACAGAGAACTTGTCACCACAGATACAGCTGGTCACTTTGTCACCACAGATGCAGTTTGTCACATTGTCATTACAGATACAGTGCACTTGTCACCACAGATACAGCGCACTTGTCACCACAGATGCAGCTTGTCACTTTTTCACCACAGATGCAGCTTGTCACTTTGTCACCACAGATGCAGCTTGTCACTATGTCACCGCAGATGCAGTGCACTTGTCACCACAGATACAGTGCACTTGTCACCACAGATACAGCGCACTTGTCACCACAGATACAGCACACTCATCACCTCAGATACAGCACGCCACTTGTCACCACAGATACAGCGCTCATTTGTCACCACAGATGCAGTGCACTTGTCACCACAGATGCAGCTTGTCACTTTGTAACCACAGATACAGCGCTCACTTGTCACCACAGATACAGCACTCACTTGTCACCACAGATACAGCACTCACTTGTCACCACAGATACAGCACTCACTTGTCACCACAGATGCAGCGATCACTTGTCACCACAGATGCAGCGCACTTGTCACCACAGATATAGAGCACTTGTCATCTCAGATGCAGCTTGTCACTTTGTCACCGCGGATGCAGGTTGTCACTATGTCACCGCAGATGCAGCACACTTGTCACCACAGATACAGAGCATTTGTCACGGCAGATGCAGCTTGTCACTTTGTCACCACAGATACAGAGCACTTATTACCACAGATACAGCGCACTTGTCACCACAGATGCAGCTTGTCACTTCGCCACCACAGATGCAGCTTGTCACTATGTCACTACAGATGCAGCGCACTTGTAACAACAGATACAGCGCACTTGTCACCACAGATACAGCGCACTTGTCACCACAGATACAACGCACTTGTCACCACAGATGCAGCACACTTGTCACCACAGATACAGAGCATTTGTCACGGCAGATGCAGCTTGTCACTTTGTCACCACAGATACAGAGCACTTATTACCACAGATACAGCGCACTTGTCACCACAGATGCAGCTTGTCACTTCGCCACCACAGATGCAGCTTGTCACTATGTCACCACAGATGCAGCGCACGTGTCACCACAGATACAACGCACTTGTCACCACAGATGCAGCTTGTCACTTTGTCAGCACAGATGCAGCTTGTCATTATGTCACCACAGATGCAGCGCACTTGTCACCACAGATACAATGCACTTGTCACCACAGATGCAGCTTGTCACTTTGTCACCACAGATGCAGAGCGCTTGCCACCTCAGATACAGCTTGTCACTTTGTCACCTCAGATACAGTTTGTCACTTTGTCACCACAGATACAGAGCACTTGTCACCACAGATGCAGCTTGTCACTTTGTCACCGCAGATGCAGGTTGTCACTATGTCACCACAGATGCAGCGCACTTGTCACCACAGATGCAGCGCACTTGTCACCACAGATACAGAGCACTTGTCACCACAGATGCAGCTTGTCACTTTGTCACCAAAGATCCAGAGCACTTGTCACCACAGATACAGCACACTTGTCACCACAGATGCAGTTTGTCACCACAAGTGCAGCTTGTCACTTTGTCACCACAGATGCAATTTGTCACATTGTCTCCACAAATACAGCGCACTTGTCACCACAGATGCAGTTTGTCACTTTGTCACCACAGGTGCAGCTTGTCACTATGTCACCACAGATGCAGCGCACTTATCACCACAGATACAGCGCACTTGTCACCAGAGATGTAGCTTGTCACTTTGTCACCACAGCTGCAGGGCACTTGTGAACACAGATACAGCTTGTCACTTTGTCACAACAGATGCAGCTAGTCCATGCTGCTCTGTATTGGTGGTTTTGGTCTCTGCGCCATTTATAGAAGACCCCTCTCGTGGAGGCCGAAGGGAAGAAACAAGAGGCAGAGCCCTGGTGGCAATGAAAGTGGCTGCCAATAGAAATGGAGCAGCTCCAGTTCTATTGACAGCCACTTTCATTGCCACCTGGGCTCCTCCTCTTGTTTCTTCCTCACGAGAGCTGGACTTCTGTAAAATGGTGACGGAGACAATTCACCAGTGCCGGCCCCAGACCTCTAGCAGCCGCTCGACCGATAAATCAGGTAAATGCCAATTTCCTGTGAAATATTCCGGGACACGGTAAGACCAGGAAAAGGGTCTAAATACTGGGAATGTCCCAGGAATTTTGGGACTGTTGGCAACAATTTTTCAGTACTGGGCACTTTCACCCCCTTCCTGTCCAGGCCAATTTTCAGTTTCCAACGCACTTGTGACCACAGATACAACTTGTCACCACAGATGCAGCTTGTCACTTTGTCACCACAGATGCAGTTTGTCACTATGTCACCACAGATGCAGCGCACTTGTCACCACAGATACAGCGCAGTTGTCACCACAGATGCAGCTTGTCATTTTGTCACCACAGATACAGAGAACTTGTCACCACAGATACAACTGGTCACTTTGTCACCACAGATGCAGTTTGTCACATTGTCACCACAGATACAGTGCACTTGTCACCACAGATACAGCGCACTTGTCACCACAGATGCAGCTTGTCACTTTTTCACCACAGATGCAGCTTGTCACTTTGTCAACACAGATGC
>BLSH010432595.1:681747-707302 GCA_018402905.1 Glandirana rugosa
CCGATGATCGTCTAGGGGGAGTGCCTCAGTCGTTTCCTTTTTTTTACGGAAAAGATGAGGGTTTCCCAGGAAGGTCATGTTCGTTTACGGCAAACCCGACGTACCCCTGGTACGTAGCAAGGTCTCTTACTACCTGTTTTACAACTCCGGTGTATCGGGGATACGTCGGCGGATAAACCTACTACACCAGTAATCACAACTCGCTTGGGCCTGACATTGCAAGCCCAGGCATGGCTTGAAATCCCACAGGCACCGTGCCTGGGCCTGGGCCTGTAAAGTTTTTAGCAAGCCCAAGCCAGGCCCCAAGACGATAAAATGAGGAACCCGAACGATTTTTGAAATGTCCGGGTCCGGGTCCGTGCCACGGACACCCTAAAGTTCGGTACGGACCCGAACGTTACAGTCCGGGTTCGCTCAACACTAATGACCACATCATCCAAATAGGCGGCTGCATAGGGGCTATGTGGCCTCAACATTTTGTCCATCATTCTCTGGAACGATGCATGGTCCCCATGCAGCCCAAACGGCATTTGCTTGTACTGGAAGGACCCTTTGGGAGTAGAAAAGGCATTTTTTTTCCTTTGCTGACTCCGTGAGGGGGATCTGCTAGTAGCCCTTAGTTAAGTCTAGGGTTGTTATGTACCGGGCACCTACCAACCTGTCCACAAGTTTGTCAACCTACAGCAGGGATATGCAATGAGCGGACCTCCAGATGTTGCAGAACTACAAGTCCCATGAGGCATAGCAAGACTCTGACAGCCACAAGCATGACACCCAGAGACAGAGGCATGATGGGACTTGTAGTTTTGCAACAGCTGGAGGTCCGCTAATTGCTTATCCCTGACCTACAGCATCAGGTATGCATCAAACTTAGACATCTTATTCAGCTTCCTGAAATCGTTACAGAACCTGATAGTGCCATCAATCTTTGGAACCTGCACTATGGGGCTCGACCAGGCACAGTGGGACTCCTCTATCACTCCAGGATGTTTTTTATTTCCTTCGCCACCACCTCCCGTCTAGCCTCAGGTATCAGGTAGGGTTTTACATTGATAAGGACCCCTGGTTCCGTAACTATGTCATGATTAGGGATGGGCCGAACACCCCTTGGTTCGGTTCACACCAGAACATGCGAACAGACAAAAAGTTCAGGGCGAACATCTGAACACCATTAAAGTCTATGGGACCCAAACATGAAAAATCAAAAGTGTTCATTTTAAAGGCTTATATGCAATGTTATTGCCCTAAAAAGTGTATGGGGACCTGGGTTCTGCCCTAGGGAACATGTATCAAGGAGCAGTAATTTTAATAATGCTTAAAGTGAAAAAAAAAGAAAAATTCCTTTAAATATTGTGCCTGGGTGGTGTCCTTAGTCTGTGTGTAAAAGGGCGCATCTCTGTGAGGTGTAGAACATAGCCAGAGCAAAATGACATTTCCATAGGAAAAATTGTCATTTAAAATCGCTGCTGTAATGTATTTCCGGCTCCCGGCAATATACATAAAATAGCTGAAAAAAAGTGTGTGCGGTTCTCCCCCCAGTCCAAACCAGGCTCTCCGGGTCTGGTTTGGATATTAAGGGGAACCCCGCACCAAATTAAAAAAAAAATTGATGTGGGGGTCCCCCTAAAATCCAAACCAGACCCTTATCCGAGCATGCAGCCCTGGCCGGTTAGGATGGGGGGGACGAGCAAGCCCCCCCCTGAACTGTGCCAGGCTACATGCCCTGAACATGGGGAGTATGGGTGCTTTGGGGGAGGGGGGCCCTCAAAGCACCTTGTCCCCATGTTGATGTTGAGCTTATAGGAATCTAGAAGCCCCCTTTAATAAGGGGGCCCCCCGATCCCGGCCCCCCTATGTGAATAGGTTTGGGGTACATTGTACCCCTACCCATTCACCAAAAAAGGAGTGTAGTGTAAAAAAAACCAAGGCAGTTTTTGACAAGTCCTTTATTTTGTAAAATAGCTCTTTCTTCTTTATTCCTCCATCTTCTCTTGGCCCGGTGCTTCTTCTGGTCTTCTGCTTCTTCTTTTAGTCTTCTTGCTTCCTCTCTTCATCTTCAATCTTAAATCTTCATCTTCATTTTCTTTCTTCTTTCACCGCCGCTGTTCTCTCCGCTGCTGCAGTCCGGCCCCTGGGGGCTGGATGGGCAGTCTTCACGATGACAGTTCTTTTGTAAGGAGGGGCAGGGCCACCCGGTGATGCAAATAGGTGACCCGCCCCCTCTGACATCGCATGACATCAGAAGGGGACGGGTTCACTCAGTTACGTCACTGGGTGGCCCGCCCCTTCTTATAAAGTATTGTCATTGTGAAGACTGCCCATTCTGCAAGACGCGCAGGGGAAAGAGCAGTGGCGGTAAAAGAAGAAAGATGATGAAGATGAAGATTGAAGACGAAGAGAGAAAGAAAGTAGACTAAAAGAAGAAGCAGAAGACCAGAAGAAGGACCAAGCCAGGAGAAGATGGAGGAAGAAAGAAGAAAGAGCTATTTTACAAAATAAAGGACTTGTCAAAAACTGCCTCTTGTTTTCTTTTACACTACACTCCTTTTTTGGTGAATGGGGAGGGGTACAATGTACCCCAGACCTATTCACATAGGGGGGGTCGGGATATGGGGGCACCTTTATTAAAGGGGGCTTCCAGATTCTGATAAGCCCCCTATCCACAACCACCGGCCAGGGTTGTGGGGATGAGGCCCTTCTCCCCATCAGCATGGGGACAAGGTACTTTAGGGGCAACCAGACCTGAAGGGCCTGGTTTGGATTTAGGGTAAAAAATTGGTGTAAATTTGCTGTCCCCTCAAAATAACTCAACACACAGCCATTAATGTCTAAAACGCTGGCAACAAAAGTGAGTACACCCCTAAGTGATAATGTACAAATTGAGTCCAATTAGCTATTTTCGCTCCCCGGTGTCATGTGACTCATTCGTTTTACAAGGTCTCAGGTGTGAATGGGGAGCAGGTGTGTTAAATCTTGTGTTATCGCTCTCTCTCATACTGGTCACTGGAAGTTCAACATGGCACCCCATGGCAAAGAACTCTCTGAGGATCTGAAAAAATAATTGCTGCTCTACATAAAGATGGTCTAGGCTATAAGAAGGATGCTAAGACCCTGAAACTAAGCTGCAGCCCGGTGGCCAAGACCATACAGCAGTTTAACAGGATAGGTTCCACTCAGAACAGGCCTTGCCATGGTCAACCAAAGAAGTTGAGTGCACATGCTCAGTGTCATATCCAGAGGTTTTCTTTGGGAAATAGATGTATGAGTGCCGCCAGCCTGCCAGTACTCCGACCATACGCCGCACGCTGCATCAAATTGGTCTGCATGGCTGTCGTCCCAGAAGGAAGACTCTTTTAAAGAGGATGCACAAGAAAGCCAGGAAACAGTTTGCTGAAGACAAGCAGACTAAAGACATGGATTAGCGGAATCATGTCCTGTGGTCTGATGAGACCAAGACACACTTATTTGGTTCAGATGGTGTCAGGCGTGTGTGGAAGCAACCAGGTGAGGAGTACAAAGACAAGTTTGTCTTGCCTACAGTCAAGCATGGTGGTGGGAATGTCATGGTCTGGGGCTGCATGAGTGCTGGAGCTACAGTTCATTGAGGGAACCATGAATGCCAACATGTACTGTGACATACTGAAGCAGAGCATGATCCCCTCCTTTCGGAGACTGGACCGCAGGGCTGTATTTCAACATAACGACCCCAAACACACCTCCAAGACGACCACTGCCTGGCTAAAGTAGCTGAGGGTAAAGGTGATGGACTGGCCAAGCATGTCTCCAGACCTATACCCTATTGAGCATCTGTGGGGCATCCTCAAACAGAAGGTGGAGGAGCGCAAGGTCTCTAACATCCACTAGCTCCGTTATGTCGTCATGGGAGAGTGGAAGAGGACTCCAGTGGCAACCTGTGAAGCTCTGGTTAACTCCATGCCCAAGAGGGTTAAGGCAGTGCTGGAAAATAATGGTGGCCACACAAAAAATTGACACTTTGGATACAATTTGGACATTTTCATTTAAGGGTGTACTCACTTTTGTTGCCAGCGGTTTAGACATTAATTACTGTGTGTTGAGTTATTTTGAGGGAACAGCAAATTTACACTGTTATTCATGCTGTACACTCACTACTTTACATTGTAGCAAAGTGTCATTTCTTAAGTGTTGTCAGTTGAAAAGATATAATGAAATATTTACAAAAATGTGAGAGGTGTACTCACTTTTGTGAGATACTGTATATATCTATATCTATATATATATATATATATATATATATATATATATATATTATTCTATCTTTTCATGTGACAACACTAAAGGAATGATACTTTGCTACAATGTAAAGTAGTGAGTGTACAGCTTGTATAACAGTGTAAATTTGCTGTCCCCTCAAAATAACTCAACACACAGCCATTAATGTCTAAAGTGTTGGCAACAAAAGTGAGTACACCCCTAAGTGAAAATGTCCAAATTGGGCCCAATTAGCCTGATTTTCTTCCCCAGTGTCATGTGACTTGTTAGTGTTACAAGGTCTCAGGTGTGAATGGGGAGAAGGTGTGTTAAATTTGGTGTTAATGCTCTCACTCTCTCATACAGGTCACTGGAAGTTCAGCATGACACCCCATGGCAAAGAACTCTCTGAAGATCTGAAAAAAAAAAAGAATTGTTGCTCTACACAAAGATGGCCTAAGCTATAAGAATATTGCCAAGACCCTGAAACTGAGCTGCAGCACAGTGGCCAAGGCCATACTGCGGTTTAACAGGACAGGTTCCACTCAGAACAGGCCTCTCCATGGTCGACAAAAGAAGTTGAGTGCACATGCTTAGCGTCATATCCAGAGGTTGTCTTTGGGGAATAGACGTATGAGTGCTGCCAGCATTGCTGCAGAGGTTGAAGGGGTGGGGGGTCAGCCTGTCAGTGCTCAGACCATACTCTGCACACTGCATTAAATTGGGCTGCATGGCTGTCGTCCCAGAAGGAATCCTCTTCTAAAGACCTTGTAACACTAACGAATTCCCTGATACATGGGAGGGAAAATGACTAATTGGGCCCAATTTACACATTTTCACTTCGGAGTGTACTCACTTTTGTTGCCAGCGGTATAGACATTAATGGCTGTGTGTTGAGATATTTTGAGGCAACTGCAAATTTACACTGTTATACAAGATGTACACTCGCTTCTTTTTTTTTTTTTCCCACTTCAGTAGACATCATCAAGAGATCGATTTCAGTTTGATATTCATATACGTCTCTTGCTTAGTTTCATCATTGTGGTTTGTTTAATTCCTGAATTTTTCCCCCACCCTCTCCCTCCACCCTTCAAATCTTTATTGTTAACATTACTTCCTAACCTTATCCATCCCCCCTCTCCTACAACCCCTTACAACCCTGGTAACACTAACCATAGATGTCTTGGTACTAAATAGGTATCTTATGCTCTAATTTCACTCATCTTATCATTCCTCACAACACCATTCATCCCACATAGCCATCTTGTATTCATTTACAATATCCCATTCACACTCGGTGGCACATTCTCTTGTCCTTTTGCTCTCTTTTTCTCTCACTCTTTTTTCCCCCCTAGTAATTTACTACCTAATCCATTGTCCCCATTTTTTTTCAAATTTGTCCAGTTTTCCTCTTTTAACATACATTGCTCTCTCCTTCCATTTTGTTTCATTAACTGTATTGACCCAGTCTTCTACAGTTGGCGGGCACCTAGACTGCCATTTTTGACCGATCATTTTTCTAGCTTGAAATAAACAACCCACTACTGCTTCAAGGAGTTCGTAGTTACCTACTCCTCCATCGATGCTACCTAAGATGCACAGTCTAGCTTCCCTTTCTAAAGTAATTTACATCAATTCCTCCCCTTACACCACATCCAACCAGATGTTGGAGTTGGGCTGCTATGAAATAATTTCTAGGGTGCGGTAGAGCCACTCCCCCCTCCTCTGATTGTCGTTGCAGTGCGTCTAAGTTGATCCTCGCAGACCCTTTATTCCATATCAGGTCCCTAAACAGTGTATCTAGTTTTCTGAACCAAATTTTATATAACCATATTGGGGAGTTATGCAATATGTACATTAATTGCGGCATCCATACCATCTTAATCAGGCTGCATCTACCAGCAACTGATAAGGGGAGATGTCTCCAAATTTCACTTTTACGTTTAAATGTATTTATCAGGGGTACTAAGTTGTCTTTTATGAAGTGGTTAGGGTCCCTTGATATAATTATACCCAGATATTTTATTTTATCGACCAAGTTTAACTGCTCTGCTTCCCCTGGTAGGGGGGGTCTCATAGGGTCCAACGGCAGGAGTTCCGACTTCTCCCAGTTTATTTTTAGGCCTGAGAAAAGGCCAAACTCTTTTACCAACTTTATTGTTGATGATAGGGACCCCTGGGTATCCCCAAGGAATAGCAAAACATTGTCGGCAAACAGCGCAACTTTTTCCTCTCCTATTGCCCTACAAAATCCTTGTATTTGTGCTGAAGTTCTAATCGCCTCTGCAAGGGGTTCCATCGCCAAGGGGAAGAGGAGGGGGGGCAGGGGACACCCCTGCCTGGTCCCCCTCCTCAGTTGGAATCCTTCCGAACACTCCCCATTAACCTTAACTTGCGCCTTAGGAGCTGCATACAGAGTTTTAATCCACCTAATAAAGGAGCCAAATCCACATTTTTTCAGGATCCGCCAGAGGTACCCCCATTCAAGACAATCAAATGCCTTGGCAGCATCCAGGCTCAGAATTGCTCTTGAGCCCACATTCTCAGTTTGTGTCTGCAGATTCAGGTACACCCTTCTGATATTCACGCTAGTAGAACGGTTGGGAATAAACCCCGACTGATCGGGGTGTATCAGTCTCTGCATAATCTTATTCAATCTGGTCGCCAGAACTTTTGCCAAAATTTTGGTATCTGTGCATAGTAAAGATATTGGCCTGCATGTGGGGGCCTCTAGCGGATCCTTCCCCTCCTTATGAATAAGGATTATAGCAGCCTCCCTCATAGACGGGGTAGTTCCCCTACCTCTACTGCCCTGTTGGCCATCTTTAGCAGTTTCGGGAGTAGTACCTTTCCGTATTTCTTATAGACTTCTGTGGGTAGCCCATCCGGGCCAGGAGATTTTTCATTGGCCATTTTCTTTACTACATCTTGCAGTTCCTCCAGAGTAAGGGGTGCATCCAAATCCTTTCCTCCTCCGAGAGAACTGGTAGTTCGATTTTATCTAAAAAGTTGTCCATTCCTTCCTGCTCAATACTCCCTCTTGACTTATACAGGCCTTCATAGTAAGCCCTAAAGGTCTCTATAATCTCTGGCAATTTCGTGGTCACACTACCCTCTGCCTCTTTTATGGCTGAGATGGACTCTGCTGGCACTCTGCTGGGGAATTTGTTTTAATTAGAAAAGCTAATGCTCTACCTACACTTTCTCCCTCCACAAAGGAGCACTGTTTCTTAAATAGGCGTTTATTCTCAGCCTTACTGATCTCTAACAATCTATACTTCTGTTGGCTGTCTATCAGAGTTCTATACTTGTCTGCCGTGGGATCCTCTATGTAATGCTTCTCAGCCTCCTTCAGCTCTCTCACAACTGACTCTTCTGATTCTCTATTTTTCTTCTTATTCCTTGTTGTTCCTTCTTATTATTTGTTGAATTAGTAGACCCCTTAAATAGGCCTTCAGCGAATCCCACACGACTCCCGATGATGCTGTTCCAGAGTTGATGTTTACAAATTCCTCCATGACCTTCAACACTTCCCCTGGGTTGTTCATGAGATTTAACCAAACTGGGTTTACTCTCCAGTATGTCTAGTTTTTTCCAAGCTTAATGACAATGCCATGGGGGAGTGGTCTGAATGACCCCTTGGTAAATAATCAGTCTTTTCCACCAATCCCAGAGCCTCCCAATCTGTTCTGGAGAGTGTAGCAATCATGCCTGAGAAGCAGGAGTACTGCCTCCCAACCGGGTTCTTAATTCTCCAAAGGTCCAGTAGACCCGCCTCTCCAAGCACTCAAGCAAACCTCTCCTCCATTGCACTACTCCTCTTGTTACCTGGTGGAAATCTATCGCAACTCCCATCAAGGACCATATTGAAATCCCCCGCCGCTATCACCGGAACGTCTGGCTTATCTAGAGTAAATTCAACCAGTTTGAGTAAAGTTTCTGTACTGAAACGGGGGGGGGGGTGTAAATATTGGCCAACACTAATTTTCTACTTCCATATGTGAGGAATAAAAAAATATAACGGCCAGCCTCATCCACCTTAGTCTGTCTGATGGAGACTGCCATTCCTTTTTTTATAAGTGTGCTCACACCCCTCAAATAGGTTGAATGGACTGAGTGGTATTGGTATTGATGTTGTCTTCCACCCAATCTGGGGATAGAATCCCCGGAAAGGTGGGTCCCCTGCAGACAGATTATTCCCACCCCGAGCCTGTCCATTTTTGCAAGGACTGCAGCTCTCTTGACAGGGGTCCCCGTTCCTCTAATATTCCATGAAGCAATAACCAATTGTTTGCTATTCGTGGGAAAAATCTAAACTCCTTTTCACCCAGTGTTTTTCTTTTTAAATATATATTGCCCTCGTGAAAAAGAAAGAAATACATTTTTAGTGTCATTTCTACTATTCTCTTGTGCCACTCTATAAGTGCCTCCTTTATTTATAATTATTTTACCACCATTCAACCCAAACTGACCCCAATTCATTCTCATACTTCCAACCACCATTCGTACCAAACCCCCCCCACCCCCTAGCCTTATTTGGCCATGTCAAAGGGCTTCTCTTGTGACCATCTTCATACTCCTTTTTACCCCCCTCCCCACCTCCCCACCTACTATTTGTTTTAATTCTTCCCTGTGTGTCTTCTGGTCCTACTCCATACTGTGTATATTGTGCATATTTTCTAGTGCGATTTCCAAAACTTCATCCCTTCTCCTTCCTTCCTACCCTTCCCCTGTGCTTTTAAAATCGCTAAGGTTTTTGTTTGCTGCCCTACAACCATTTCGTGGCCCTCTCCGGGGTATCAAAGAACTGAGTTTCACCAAAAGCCGTGATTCTCAGTCGGGCTGGGTAAAGTAATGCATACTTGATTTTAAGTTGCTGTAAACTGCGTTTAATGTCCAGCTGTTTAAAAATATGTCCCCTTTTTCTCTGGCTTTTTGTAGGATTTTTACTTTGTCCCTATAGTTGGACAGTTTCACTAACAACGGCTTGGGGAACGCCCCTGGTGGTGGAGGTTTGAATGGTACTCTATGAGCCCTCTCCATAAAGAAGGATGATGAAAATGCCTCTTTCCCAAACTCATTTTTGAGCCATTTTTCCAGAAACACCACGGGGTCAGCTCCCTCGCTACGTTCTGGTAGTCTGTTTTCCATGTCATCTATCTTGTATGCCTGGTCCTCTACCATTCCATGTAGAAGCTTCACTTCTTTTTTTAGTGGGTTGAGTTCATCCTCCACCAGCCTCAGTCTTTCCTCCACCGCTGCTGTCCTTTCCTGGATACCTTGCAGGTCCTGTCTTACCAGCGAAACCTCCTCTCTGACCCCTCTCATTTGTACAAATAGCTCAGCCAGAGTAGCCCTACAAATATTTACCACCTGAAGAACTTCCTTTAGTGAGGGTTCCATCTCAGTGGTAGTTTCTTTGCTCGAGTTTGCCCCCAGCAGCAGGACCGTTGCCAGCGGAGCAGGTAGACCTGCCCTATCCGCATCTTCCAGTGCCGCTGTGGACGTCTCCGGGCTTGTCACCACCAATCCTTGGCTTTTCCTCCCCTGTTTATCCCCCGGGTGTTTTTTTGTCTGGGACTGCTGGTTTAGCTTCGTGGGGGTCTTAGACGGGGTATGCGCAAATTTTTCCAACTTTGCTGCCACTGTTGAGTTCTCCTTGGTTTTAACTTTCTGAGTGGACAGCTTTTCCTGGGAGGCCTGCTCTTCTCCCTTCTTTTTAGTCATGTTGACTCAAAGCTGACCTGTTGCTCCCCAGGGAGTACAAACCCCTCTCTGATGTGCCTTTCTATAAGCCCCTAGGGTAAGGGAGGGACCAGAAAAGGAAAAGAGGTATTCTTTCCTCCACCCACTCTGGCTCCTATAATCTCATTGTTCCAACCTGATTTACTTGTTTTATTGCTTTACAGCCGAACAATAAGAGTCATATGCCCCACGCATTGAAGTTATTCTCTAGGACTTCGGTATCAACTATGGACAACTAAATTGGTATGATTCACCTAAATTGATCTCATTATACTCCACTCCTCCTGGTCTAGTTTCCTCCCTTTCAGGATGAAATACCTCCTCAACAAGGCTTCCAGGTATTAACACCCCTAGAACCTTCTCTCTCACAGGGGGGTATCCAGGGGAGTGCCCATAGACCTCATTGCTGTTTATAGAGTCCTGTTGCTAGCTCAGCTCCCATTTGCATCTAATGCTTCGTCCCTCGCATTGAGGGTTGTTTGGGGAGCCAATCCTTGTCCCCGCACAACAACCACCAGCTCCTATCACCCGCAGTTCAGGAGCCACAGGTAGCTTTCATATATTGCAGGTATGTGACTAGCAGTGGTGTAAAATATAGTCCTTCCACTTTACCGGGGCTGTACCTTCCTCCGCTCCACCCCCTCTCTCACAGGGAAGTATGGATCGGGATCAGCCGCCCATACTTGTATTGGTTCCAATTATCCTTAATTCCAAATCTCCCCTTGTTATTTTGGGAAAGGAATATGTGAATCAAAAACCGAGCCAAAATGATGTGTAGGTGTCACAGTTGCATTAAGGGGACATCTAAGTGTATAAAAAATGTGCTAGAGAGATACGAGAGATGCAAATAATACACATACAAGGCAGTTCACCTGCAGTTCCTGCTCTATGTCTGAGGCGAACAGGAACAGTCTTAGTACATTCTTCTTCTTATGCCACTAAATATAATTTAAAGATAGATAGTTTGCCAGGGAGATGAAAGGAGAGAGAATTCAAGTGTTCAATTAGAGCAAAGTTGCATTTAGTGCCAGGGCTGAAGTCTGTTTATATAAAAACACGGTGAGTAAGTTAATTTACCCAAATAGGTTTAGTATGATCTGCTGTATGTTGCAGATTACCTGTTTGGGCTCACTTGTCCTTCCAGCATGGATCTATGCACTTGAACCAGACCAGCAGGGCACGACTTTATGGCAAGTGACATTTACTCATGGTACTGTAGGTTTCCCAGAGCCATCAGAGAGCTGATCCCTGGGGTCCCAGCTCCACACAGGGACTCGCTCAGCTCAGTCAGGGCTCCCTCAAGAGCGCACAAACTCCAGATGAGATGGGGATGCGACCATCCACTTTGCCATATAGTTACATAGTCAGCGAGGCTGGAAAAAGACACAAGTCCATTAAGTCCAACCTATGTGTGTGTTTTTAATGTCAGTATTACATTTTATATCCCTCAATGCTGTGGTCCCTTAGGTGTTCATCTAATAGTTTCTTGAAATGATCTATACTCCCAGCAGAGACTACTGCTTGTGGAAGAGAATTCCACATCCTCATTACTCTTACCGTAAAGAAACCTCTGCGCTTTTTAAGGTTAAACTGCCTTTCCTCTATTTTTAATGAATGGCCACGTGTCTTTGTATGCTCCCTTGTGCGGAAGAGTTTTGTACCTATTGTGGTGTCACCAGTACAGTATTTATACATTGAAATCATATCCCCTCTCAAGCGGAGCAGATGTACTCCTCTGGGCAAGCAGACAAAAGCACTTTCACCTGCGGCTCCACACCTCGCTCTCCCGTCGTCCTAGGACATGGAAGAGCCCGGTAGCCCGCGCTACAACACCAGGGATCTCTCGCTGCGCA
The DNA here is from genome assembly GCA_018402905.1 of Glandirana rugosa. Classification (NCBI taxonomy): domain Eukaryota; kingdom Metazoa; phylum Chordata; class Amphibia; order Anura; family Ranidae; genus Glandirana; species Glandirana rugosa. The sequence goes on from BLSH010432595.1 coordinate 693,576, forward strand.
CTCCTTCGCTCCTCGGCTTCCCACCAGCTACCTCCAATGCCTCGGGTGTGCCGCGGTCAGGATCTCCCGGCTCCAGGCTGCTAGGCTGACAAGCTTGGCGTTGGGCCGCATACCACACGCCTCATCAGGAGTAAGATTGGAGCTTCCACACACAGTTCCGCTCAGTCATGCCCCCCTCCATATAAGTATGTTGACACTCACTACTTTACATTGTAGCAAAGTGTCATTTCTTCAGTGTTGTCACAAGAAAAGATAGAATAAAATATTTAGAAAAATGTGAGGGGTGTACTCACTTTTATGAGATACTGTATGTGTGTGTATGTGCATATATGTGTGTGTTTGTGTGCATGTGTGTGTCTATGCATGTGTGCGTGTGCATATATGTGTATGTGCATATATGTGTGTGTGCATCTGTGTGTCTGTGCATGTGTGTGTATGTTTGTGTGTGCACAACTGCACATATGTGTGTGCGTGTGTGCATATGTGTGTGTGCATATATGTGTGTGTGTGTGTGCATATATGTGTGTGCGTGTGTGTGTGCATATATGTGCGCGTGTGTATATATGTGTGTGTGCATGTGTGTGTCTGCATATATGTGTGTGTGCATATATGTGTGTGTGGGTGTGCATGTGTGTGTGTGTGTGCATATATGTGTGTGTGTGTGTGTGTGTGTATATGTGTGTGTATCATGTATGTGTGTGTGCATCATGTGTGTGTGTGTCTGTGTGTTTATATGTGTGTGCATATATATATATATATATATATATATAAGTGTGTGTGTGTGTGTTTATATATAGTTGTGCTCATAAGTTTACATAAAATGTACCAAGACATTCTTGATAAAAATCTGCTGACATCCATAACCTAAAGCCAAAGAAACTCAATTGGTTTCAAAGAAAGTAAAATAAAGCTGCTAGAATGGCCCAGCCAAACACCTGACTGGAATCCAATAGAAAACCTATGGAAAGAACCAGAGATCATAGAAGAGGCCAACAGGACCTTCAAGATTTGAAGACTGTGTGGAAGAATGGACCAAAATCACTCCTGAGCAAGGCATGCGACTCGTTTCTCCATACAGGAGGCATCTTGAAGCTGCCATTACCAACAAAAGATTTTGAACATAGTATTACATTTCAGTTAGTGTGTTCAATACTTTTCCCTGTGTCATTCCATGTTACTGCACATAACTTCATTTCAGAACTTATTTTTTTTTATTTCTTTGTATGTATGGATTGCCTGGGTTGTTACCAACATGGTGAAAATTTCATGTCAATAGCACCTTTATAAATATGTTCACCCAGAAAAATGGTGAAGTGTTCAATACTTATTTTAGCCTCTGTGTGTATATATATATATATATATATATATACACATACACAGTTGTGCTCATAAGTTTACATACCCTGGCAGAATTTATGATTTCTTGGCCATTTTTCAGAGAATATGAACGATAACACAAAAACATTTCTCTCTCGTGCAAACAACCAGTAGTCAGCGCACGCTGGAGGGGGTGGAGACTAACTAAGATGGCCGCATAGGCGCTGTGCTCCTCCACGCCGGGCACATATGGATAGAGACATCCATTCAAGCAGGGGGGGGAGATCATAGCCCTGACTGGATGCCGGGATCGCTCGACACACCGACCGAGCGCAAGCTGCAGTGCAGAGGATGGAGCTCCATGCCGCCTGTATCGACCAGGTCCAGATAAGAGCACGGGGATCCACACCAGAGGTGGGGTGAGTGATCCGTTTCACTGGGCTTCCATCTCCTCCATCTCCCCCACCACCCTCCCCGTGCTTTCTTGTGCAGTCCCTCCTTCCTATAGTGGGAAGGACGGGAGCCGGCACTGATATATCATAGAAGTGGCTAATGTGATGGAATAGACAGCAGGTCTGGCCGGGTGGTCCCCTCCGCAGACACCCGACACGGGTAAAAAGTCACAGCTCTGCTACACACCGCTATAGATCTCCCCCATATCCACCACAAGAGGCTTACAAGCCAGAGATAGACGCAAGGCACGCTGCAAAAAACCGAGGTTCTCCCCAATAAGCAATCTATAAATATAGTCTATGGACAATTATGGTCCCGGGACTTGTACTGGGCTTGCTGGTGCTCTTGGGTTTACTGGGAGTTAATGGGAGGCACCTTGTATCTCTATAATGAGGTAAAAAAGAATGACTAAGACCTATTAGCTACATAGGTTAAGACAAAGACCGCAGTGGAGGCTGCCATCATTCCAACAACTGAACATTTGTATCTTACTGAACAGCCAGCGGGGTATCCTGAGAGCACTGCAGCCTCTATAAAGGAAAAAGGGCTTCTTTTGGGTAGTTGTGGCGGGCCCTTTGGGAGTTTACGGACAAACCTTGCCAATGGAGCCCCCCTATTAATAAGAGATGAATTAAGCATTTGATTTTGGGGTGACAGCCCACTCAGTCCCTAAGGGAGCTTGAGGACATCATATACATAAATAACATAAATAACAAAAAGGTTGACTCTTGGATAGAGTTGAGCGAACACCTGGACGTTTGGGTTCTGCGGGTCTGAACGAGCTTTGGGAAAAAGTCCGTGTTCGGCACCGAACGTTGCCTGAACGTTATCCCGGACCCCGAACCCCATTGAAGTCAATGGGGATCCGAACTTTTAGGCACAAAAATGGCTGTAACAAAGTCCTGGCAAGTGCTAGAGGGCTGCAAAAGGAAGTAAAATGGGGGTAAGAGTGGGGCAAGTGCCCTACAAAAAAATGGGAATAGGGAAAATAAATGAAAATCAAATAAACTAGGAGATGATTTTTGAACAATAATGTGTCACTTACAGCTGCAGCTAGAACCTCTCCCTTTAGAACTAGATGATTTTTGAACAATAATCTGTCCCTCTAAGCAGAAGCCTCTACCTAGTGCAGTCAGATCGCTCAAAGCAGCATTATGTGAAATCTCAAATTACTCCCACAAACTGATCGTTGTGTACAATCTCACAATCTGATCATTGTGTTCGATCGTAGCGATTGTTATGTTATGCAGAGTTTGATCTGCAATCTGTCACTCAAAGCAGCAGTATGTAAAATCTCACATTTCTGCAATCTGTCCCTCAGAGCAACAGTAGTAGTAATCTCAGGATGCAGGATCAGATGTAAAAATGTCTGCAATCTGTCCCTTACAAAAACGCCGGCAGCATCCTCTCCCTTCACTAACCCAAGAGCATGGGCCATGCAGCACTGTGACTCCAGCCTCATATAGAGGCTGGGTCACATGATGCACTGGCCAATCACAGCCATGCCATTAGTAGGCATGGCTGTGATGGCTTCTAAGGGCAAACCAGTGAAACGCTTGTTGATTGGCTGCCCTGCAGCTATTCAACATGTGTGATCAACTACCAGAACCCAGAACCCGAACCCGAACGTTTTTTGAAACGCCGTGTTCGGGTCCGGGTCCCGGACACCCCAAAGTTCGGTACGGACCCGAACGTTACAGTCCGGATTCGCTCAACACTACTCTTGGAAGAAATTGGTTATTCCTCTGAAGAGGATTGGAAATCAGACAACAGTATATGACACGCGTATAGAGGTCTGATTAACAAATAGACCCAGTGACTGGGAAAGCAGTGGGTGTTTCTGCCCGGAAGGGCCCTGGGCGAAACACCTTAACCGCTCCCTGGGAGAAACAAGGTATTCATAAGGAAGAGAAAGGACCGATAACATTTTTAGGCTCTTATGGGTTCCTATAGGTAGCCAGTAAAAATAATATATACAAAGATTAAGGAAGATAGGACTATGCCTCCCAAAGGCTCCCAAACACAGAAGGCTAAAAAAGTATCTATTGGTCCTAAAGACGGTAATGCTTCAAAGCACAAACCCCACAAAATACTGATGTAACAGATTATTTCCAACAATCCCAGCATCAGCTGGAGACCTCTAGTATGAGAGGAGCAGACGAGGCGTTAATATCCACAAGAAAAGAAACAAATAAATGTCAAGAAATACAAGTTGAGATAATGTTAGAAGGAATAAAAGCTCAAAAAGAACCCTGGAACATGGAAACTTATATTAAGATCACTGCCGACCAGAGACGACATGGATAAATATATATCTCACCTTGAAACCTGTAATAAAACAGAAATACAGGAAGTAAAATCTTCCTTGGAAATCGTTCAAGGAAAAATGAGCACCATTAAGTCAAGAGTAACCATACTGGAAGAGAAATTGATTCAATCTGAAAAAGAAAAACAAGAAATGACTCAATGCTTAAAAAGAGCCTTACGGGAGATAGATGATCAAGAAAATAGAAACAGAAGAAATAATATCAGAATCAGAGGTCTACCCGAGGCAACAGGACCCAATGATCTTATACCAACTCTTCAAGGTATCTTTAATATGTTATTGCAACAGCCTCAAATGGAACAAATACTATTGGATCGAGCACACAGATCGTTGGGCCCAAGAATCAAGACCCGCAGAGACCAAGAGATGTTATATGCAGAGTGCATTTTTATCATATAAAAGAAAAAATAATGCGAGCAGCATGGCAACAAAGAACAATTAATTTTGATGGTGCTTAAATAACACTGCTACAGGATCTTTCGAGATATACCTTGACCTTAAGGAAGGCAGTAAACCCATCAATAATGATGTTAAGAGAGAGGAACATTTTATATAAATGGAAATTTCTGTTTCAGATCCAGGTGTTCTACAAAGGGAAAAAAGCTACCTTCCAGGATATCGAAGACCTTCCAAACTTTTTAAAAGATTTTACAGCTCCCGAATGTTGACTTATCACTCTGGCCCCCTGGATACTTGGGGGACCTTAACAAGCATGCTAAAGGATATTAACATGCAAATGACTCTTTAGGTTTTTTGGGTCTGGTTGAGAGGGAGGGCCTGGGGGAAGGTTGGGGATGAGGAGATGGGAACATGAGGAGAGGGTCTGGGGCTCCCTCTGCCCCTTCCCCCCTCCTCCCTTTATTTTTTTGAGATGTTGATCATACATCTTTCATTAAATACACTTTAGGGGATGACAGGAGATGGGTACATTGGTGTGTCATTATATTGATTCAATACCTCTAGATGTGTTTTTGCTAGACTGTAGTGGAATTGATTAATTTGTTGCTATTACAGTATTATAGTGTTATTAAGGGCTCCACTCCTTGTGGGTGGTTGTTTATTTTTTTTTCTCTCACGACCATTTATCACATATTTTCACTTACATATGGGCATCATTAAATTTAATTGACACCTCTAGACATTTTTTTTACTAGATGATATGAAACTGACTCACTTGGCTATCATAGTAACACGAGATAGGGGCTTCACCCCCATTGGGTGAATTGGGTATTTGGGGTTTTTTTTTGTGATGAATTGTCACATATTTTTCACTATACATATGTGTCATTATATTTATTCCACTTTTTATATAGGGTGTTTTTTTCCCTTTCTCTCCCACCTTTCCTCCCCCTCTCTCCCCTCCCCCCCCCTCCTTTTTTTTCTTCTTCTGGGGGGCTGGAGAGATGGAGAACATTAATGAGAGTCTGGGAGAATTGCTTCGGTATTATTATTGTGTTAAAGGCGGTATTAGAAATGAAAATAAGAGCTTATTATATTGTTATTTGGTAAGAATTAATAAAGGCATTGAGCTCAATTGGGTAGGAGGATAATGAGTGAAGTATCAATACGCCAATGTAGGCCTAATTAGACATTGGTTGGCTCTAGATATATATACACAGGCCTCTTTCCTTTCTCTTCTTCCTCAGTTTTTCTTTCCTTCGGCTGATGTCTTGCGGTCCTGGCATCTCCTATAATCCATTTAGAAATTTGAATATTAGCACTTGGGGGGACACGGCCGGGGGTGGGGAGGGTTTTTCTTTTTTTTTCCCCCCTGGCCGTCTCTCCCCCTTTTTCCAAGAATCCTGCACGGCGGAGGAAATGGCTATCAATGGGTTATCCCAATACAAATGGTGACAGACTTGATGGAAAAAGCAGAAGGTGGGGACTTTAATTTTGTTTTGGACCTTGGTTTGGATACTACGGCAATTCGACCCTTCCAGAACAGTAACAAAACAAATGAGTTTAACCACTTCAACCCCCAGAAGGATTTCACACTTTAGGACCAAAGCACTTTTTGCGATTCGGCACTGCGTCGTTTTAACTGACAATTGCGAGGTCGTGCGACGTTGTACCTAAACAAAATTTGCATCCTTTTTTTCCCATAAATAGAGCTTTCTTTTGGTGGTATTTGATCACCTCTGCGTCATTTCTGATCGCCGCTATAAACAAAAGAAGAGTGACAATTTTGCAAAAAAAACACATTTCTTACTTTTTGCTAAATTACAAGTCCAAAAAATAAAAAATAAAAAAACACTGTTTTTTTTATCAGTTTTGGCCCATTTATATTCTTCCTCATATTTTTGGTAAAAAAAAATCGCAATCGGTGTTTATTGATTGGTTTGCGCAAAAGTTGCCAGGTTTACGGACTATGAGAATTAATTTCTGGGGTTTTTATTTTTTACTAGTAATGGCAGCGATCTGCGATTTTTAGCGGTACTGCGATATTGCAGTGGACATGTCGGACACTTTTTTGGGGCCATTGGCATTGATACAGCGATCAGTGCTATAAAAATGCACTGATTACTGTGTAAATGTCATTGGCAGTGAAGGGGTTAACCTGCAGGGGGCGCTCTAAGGGTTAACTGTGTTTCCTGGGCGTGTTCTAACTGTATTTGGGCTGGGCTGGCTGGGGAAAGGAGATGATCGCTGCTTCCATATAGAGGAAGCCTGTGATCACCGCCCTTCCCCCTCTATGAGAACGGAGATCCGTGTTTACTTACACGGACCCCCATTTTCTGTCTGCGGGGGGGTCACCGCGGGTAGCCAGCGGCGATCGAGTCCGCCCTACCCGCTCCCTGGCCCCCCCCAGACACAATGAGCGCGCAAGCGCGCCTCCGGTGGCGTGCGCGTGCTCACAGCACTAGTTATCGCAGCCGCTGTCATATGACGGTAGTTTGCGATAACGAGCCACTTTGTCTCCGTCAGACTGCGGTCGGCAAGTGGTTAAAGGACTTATGGGAAGACTAAAATTGATCGACATTTGGCGAGCCCATCACCCTAGAGATAAAGATTTTACATTTTACTCTAGGGTTCATAATACATACCATAGGATTGATTTCTTTTTTGTAAATCAGTTTGGACTTCCTAATGTTTCCTCATCGGAAATAGACAACTTTATTTGGTCCAACCATGCTCCAATCTTTGTGGAACTTGATCTCCTGGCCAACAGGAGACCACGGGGTCAATGGAAGTTAAAAGATAATTTGCTGGGAGATGATTTGTGTATTTCTGAAATTCGTCAGACGATAAAACATTTTCAAACGACCATGAGAGAGACGAAACCTCTCTTCCCATACAATGGGAAACATTAAAATGCATATTAAGGGGAATTTTTATACAACACTGAGCTAGACGGAAGGCAAGCAAGATAAATAAAATGTCAGACTTGTTAAAAGATATAGCAAGTTAGGAGAATATACATAAACAGAATCCTCTTACGATAAACTTGATAAAATTGACAAATAAACTAAATAAATTACAATCTACAGGGTGGACCATTTATATGGATACACCTTAATAAAAGGGGAATGGTTGGTGATATTAACTTCCTGTTTGTGGCACATTAGTATATGTGAGGGGGGAAACTTTTCAAGATGGGTGGTGACCATGGCGGCCATTTTGAAGTCGGCCATTTTGATTCCAACTTTTGTTTTTTCAATAGGAAGAGGGTCATGTGACACATCAACCTTATTGGGAATTTCACAAGAAAAACAATGGTGTGCTTGGTTTTAATGTAACTTTATTCATTCATGAGTTATTTACATGTTTCTGACCACTTATAAAATGTGTTCAATGTGCTGCCCATTGTGTTGGATTGTCAATGCAACCCTCTTCTCCCACTCTTCACATACTGATAGCAACACCGCAGGAGAAATGCTAGCACAGGCTTCCAGTATCCGTAGTTTCAGCTGCTGCACATCTCGTATCTTCACAGCATAGACAATTGCCTTCAGATGACCCCAAAGATAAAAGTCTAAGGGGGTCAGATCGGGAGACCTTGGGGGCCATTCAACTGGCCCACGACGACCAATCCACTTTCCAGGAAACTGTTCATCTAGGAATGCTCGGACCTGACACCCATAATGTGGTGGTGCCACACCATTTTTCCTGGAACTATGATGTCGGTGATAGAGAATTGCTGGCCATCAAGTCGGCTTTGGAGGAATGGCGGTACCTCCTGGAAGGAGCAGCTCACCCGGTATTGGTTTTTACTGACCATAAAAACCATAAAAAAACTATATGCTGTGAAGATACGAGATGTGCAGCACCTGAAACTACGGATGGAAGCCTGTGCTAGCATTTCTCCTGCGGTGTTGCTATCAGTGTGTGAAGAGTGGAAGAAGAGGGTTGCATTGACAATCCAACACAATGGGCAGCACATTGAACGCATTTTATAAGTGGTCAGAAACTTGTAAATAACTCATGAAAGAGTAAAGTTATGTTAAAACTAAGCACACCATTGTTTTTCTTGTGAAATTCCCAATAAGTTTGATGTGTCACATGACCCTCTTCCTAAGTTGGATTCAAAATGGCCGCCATGGTCACCACCCATCTTGAAAAGTTTCCCCCCTCACATATACTAATGTGCCACAAACAGGAAGTTAATATCACCAACCATTCCCATTTTATTAAGGTGTATCCATATAAATGGCCCACCCTGTATATTAAATGAACAATCATTGAGACTGAGGGACAAGAACTGTGCCCTATACTACTTAAAGAGGAATAAACCAGGTAGGCTCTTGGCAGGAGCATTACGACAAAGGACAACTACTGTCTCGATAATAAAAATCTCAAAAACATCTGGGGGAGTAACATTCGACCCTAAGGAGCTTTTGCAAACTTTCCAAACCTTTTATTCTAAATTATATAATGTTACTAGTCAAAAGACTGGAAAAGAGGAAGATAAGTTCCGTCAAAAAATACATCAATATATAAAAGAAACTGCAATTCCAACCCTATCTAAGGAAACAATAGAGGAATTTAAAAAATAAATATCGACAGAGGAAATACAGAAAGTTATTAATACCATGGCTCTGGGGAAAAGCCCCGGGCCAGATGGGTTTACCATAAGTTTTTATAAAACGTTAGGGGAAAATTTAGGACCAATGCTGAGTAAGACCTTTAACGCAGTTTCTACGTCTTGCCCCTTTGCGGTACAGGGTATGGAAGCCCATATCGTCTTAATACCTAAACTGGATAAGGATCACGCAATATGTGGGAAAAAAGCTCTCTCACAAATATAGATCTACAAATTTTTTCTAAGATTATAGCAGAGAGACTTGCTCCAATTCTCCCGGCGCATGTTCACTTAGACCAAACGGGATTTGTGGAGGGTAGAGAAGCTAGAGATAATACCCTGAAGACTCTTCTGTTGAATGAGTATGCTCAGAGGAGCTCCATCCCATCCTGTCTCTTGGCCGATGGTGCTGAGAAGGCATTTGACAGGGTGGGATGGAGTTTCCTGGAAGAAACTTTAAGGCAATGGGGCATTGGTCCTTAATTGATGCAAAAATAATGTCACTTTACCACAAACCCCATGCAAGGGTTCAGATGGATGGGACCCTGTCGGGTCCAATCTCAATCTCGAATGGAACCCGAAAGGCCTGCCTGCTCTCTGCGTTGTTATACATTCTGGTAATGGAACATCTTACCACAGCCATACAAAATAATCCTGACATTCAAGGGATTAAAATAAAGGGAAAGGAATATAAAATGTCGGTGTATGCAGATGATCTTTTACTACATATGACTAATCCAATAATATCTATCCCAAACCTTATTCAAGAGTTCAAGCGGTTCGGAACATTAAGTAACTTTAAGGTGAACTATGATAAATCTGAAGCACTAAACGTCTCATTGCCTAACAAAACCCATCTGCAGAAAACATTCCCTTTTAGGTGGCAACATACAGCTCTAAAATATCTAGGGATAAACATACCTCAAATCTTGGATAAAGTAATAGAATGTAACCATGCCCCCTTGATAGATAAATTAATAAAATTACTTCAAAAATACGATTAAAAATGTTCTCATGGTTGGGAAGGATAAACATAATAAAAATGGATATACTCCCAAAATTGTTGTATGTATTCCAAACAGCGCCGGTGTATCCCCCCGCCGCCATAATCCATAAGTTACGGAAGGCGGTGGGGGGATTCATTTGGGGTTATAAGTCTCCCCGAATTCAACAAGATATATTGGTTAGGTCCAAACAGAAGGGGGGTCTGGCCCTTCCAAATTTCACGAAGTACATACAGGCAATCCACTTAACTAGGATAGTAGATTGGTTTCATGGAACCAAATTCAAACAATGGGTCGGATTGGAAGAGGATATACTGGATTTGAAAGTGAGATCCATACCTTGGATTTCACCAATAAATTGCTCTAAAGCAACAAATGTGCCATCCCTGACCCTCTTTACTTTGAAGGTTTGGGATTCACTTTTAAAGAGGGGTGTTCTCTCTACTTGGACCGGGCCAATGACACCTTTGTTTTCCAACCCTGACTTTTTGCCAGCAATGGAGGCCTTTGACTTCCTGGATTGGCAGAGACAGGACGATGTGAGATTGGCCAAGATCCTGGTGGACGTGGAAATCCCCCCACTGACTACATTAACAAGAGAGAAAGCAAACAAATGGTTACAATATCAGCAACTGGTAGCATATATCCACTCATTGGAGCAATACTCCGAACTAGCGAGAACACCAACAGAATTTGAAAAAGTTTTATTACAGATACATAAACCGTCACATATACTTTCAAAGTTGAATAAAGAGCTACTCCCCAAAAAATTACAAAGGGAGGTAACATATCTAAGTAGACGGGAATAAGAGATTGGGGAGACAATATCTATACCACAATGGAAAAAGCGCCGACCTTAACGCATAAACTGTCCCCTTCAGTCAAGCATCAAGAGAGGAATTACAAAATAATATCTAGATGGTATCGCTGTCCAACAGATCTTCATAGAATGAAGGAGAGTGTCCCAGAAATATGTTGGCTATGTAAAAGATCGGTAGGGAACGCCTCTAATATCTGGTATTTCTGCCCGGAGGTCTGCCAACTCTGGTCGGACGTATTTAAGATTTATAGAGAAATTTCTAATTCCAGTTTACAACCAGATATATCCATAGCAATATTATCAATAATTCCCGGCTCTCTGAAGGCCATTAAGAAAGATATTTTGTGACATATGTTAACAGCAACAAAAACAATTATTGCCCACTCCTGGAGAAAAGAGAGGGCCCCTTCATTGACAGAATGGATATGCGAGATGGGGGAGATTTGATTAATGGAGGAGACAACTATTATCGAGATCGGTTCGAGAGAACACTTTAGAAAGACATGGGATAAATGGGACAAATACCGTACTTTAAAAACTTTATCAAGATATCTATAGGAGACAGTAAACTCCCAGAGCCCAGATCCGGGACGGGGTCCTTTTTTTTTCCCTCTCTCTCTTTTCCTCTCCTTTCTTGTTTCTTGTTTGATGTGGTATGGGTGAATGATTGAGGACGGGTTGGGGGATCATGATCCTAGTTCTGGTGTGCCTAATAAAAAGGGCAATGCTTAGAATGGGAGCCTTAAGCTAGAAACAAATTAGTAGTCTAGGAAAATTAGAGCATATAAGATAACAGGTCAGATCAGCATATTGTCCAGAATAGAAGGGGACCTTTTTGTATTTTGTAATAATACTTATTTGGTGAAATGTGTTTTTAAGGATGTAAGACTGACCCTCTATTCATGAAATTATTTATGGATCCCCCCACAAATGTATGTTGTAAATTCCTTTTTTTTTCTAAGAAAATGTAATAAACATAGATTATAAATAAAAACATTTCTCTCATTCATGGTTAGTGTTTGGCTGATACCATGTATTATCAATCAACCGTGTTTACTCTTTTTAATTCATAACGACAACAGAAACTACCCAAATGACCCTGATCAAAAGTTTACATACCCTGGTGATTTTGGCCTGATAACATGCACACAAGTTGACACAAAGGGGTTTAAATGGCTATTAAAGGTAACCATCCTCACCTGTGATCTGTTTGCTTGTAATTAGTGTGTGCGTATAAAAGGTCAATGAGTTTCTGGACTCCTGACAGACCTTTATATCTTTCCTCCAGTGCTGCACTGACGTTTCTGGATTCCGAGTCATGGGGAAAGCAAAAGAATTGTCAAAGGATCTGCGGGAAAAGGTAGTTGAACTGTATAAAACAGAAAAGTGATATAAAAAGATATCCAAGGAATTGAGAATGCCAATCAGCAGTGTTCAAACTCTAATTAAGAAGTGGAAAATGAGGGGTTCTGTTGAAACCAAAGCACAGTCAGGTAGACCAACTAAGATTTCAGCCACAACTGCCAGGAAAATAGTTTGGGATGCAAAGAAAAACCCACAAATAACTTCAGGTGAAATACAGGACTCTCAGAAAACATGTGGTGTGGCTGTTTCAAAATGCACAATAAGGAGGCACTTGAAATAAGATGGGCTGCATGGTCGAGTAGCCAGAAGAAAGCCATTACTACGCAAATGCCACAAAGTATCCCGCTTACAATACACCAAACAGCACAGAGACAAGCCTCAAATCTTCTGGCACAAAGTAATTTGGAGTGATGAGACAAACATTTAACTTAATACCGTGTATTGCCCCCTTTAACATCAATGACAGCTTGAAGTCTTTTGTGGTATTTGTGGATGAGGCTCTTTATCTTCTCAGATGGTAAAGCTCCTCTTGACAAAAAGCCCACTTGTGGCTGAAATTTTGAGTTGGTCTACCTGATCGTGGTTTGGTTTCAACAGAATCCGTCATTTTCCACTTCTTGATTAGAGTTTCAACACTACTGATTGGCATTCTCAATTCCTTGGATATATTTTTATATCCCTTTTCTGTTTTATACAGTTCAACTACCTTTTCCTGCAGATCCTTTGACAAATCTTTTGCTTTCCCCATGACTCGGTCTGTCAGGAGTCCAGAAACTCATTGACCTTTTATACACACACACACTAATTACAAGCAAACAGATCACAGTTGAGGATGGTTACCTTTAATAACCATTCACACCCCTGTGTGCATGTTATCAGGCCAAAATCACCAGGGTTTGTAAACTTTTGATCAGGGTCATTTGGGTAATTTCTGTTGTCACTATGATTTAAAAAAAGTAAACACAGTTGATTGATAATCAGTGTTGAGCGAACCCGGACTGTAACGTTCGGGTCCGTACCGAACTTTTGGGTGTCCGTGGCACGGACCCGGACCCGGACATTTCAAAAATCGTTCGGGTTCGGTCCGGGGTTCTGCTATTTTACTCCACGTGTTGAGAAGCTGCAGGGCAGCCAATCAACAAGTGTTTCACTGGTTTGCCCTTAGAAGCCATCACAGCCATGCCTACTAATGGCATGGCTGTGATTGGCCGGTGCATCATGTGACCCAGCCTCTTTATAAGCTGGAGTCACAGTGCTGCAGTCACATGCTCCTTGGGTTAGTGTAGGGAAAGGTAGCTGACTGCGTGAGGGACAGATTTGAGACATTTTAAGACCTGATCCTGCATCCTGAGATAGATTACTTTACTACTGCTGTCTGTGCTGTTGCTCTGAGGACAGATAGCAGAAATTAGAGATTTCACA
>BLSH010432734.1:40917-54521 GCA_018402905.1 Glandirana rugosa
GTAGACACACAGGAAGCAATAATTCTGTATAATTGTCACTATCTTGTCCAACTATTTGTCATGACGTGGTTAATTTGGTCCTCACGGTCAGGCTCAGGCAAACGAACCACAATGGTTTAAAATTCCGCTTGTAAGCAAGTTTACATTACACCGACACGTGGACATAATAAAACTCCTGACGAAGGGGAGGAGGATAGGGAGTTCCCACGTATCGTCGGTAATAAAACCTCCTGAGTCTGACGTTCACGTAAAAAAAAGATGAGGAGATAAGGTTACACAATTAGGACGGTATATTGTAAAACCCCACGACTGCCAATAGATAGATAGATACAGAGAGGTAATATGGCACCAAGCAAACGGACTCGGACTGGCACTCCTGGTTTAATTGGTGCAGTACTGTTTATCAACCTGTTCTATCACTGTTAATATGTCTTAATAACGAAGGACACACAGATGGAAGCTTATTCTTCGCCGTATGATTGTGGCTTAGGAAGTATATCTGTCTTAGAACCTTACGTTACCTTAAATGCCCCTTTAACCAACTTAGAGAGGTTATGAGAGGGCTCAAAACTAAGATTCCTTAAGAGATATGATGTATATTCCTTTTCTTTTTTCCTTAAGTTGTAAATGAATACATACTGCTATGTGATATGTGATCAAATGTACTGAAGTTTGTAAATGCACTGTTTTACTACAATCTGTCTTTCTTTGTTGAAAAATGTAATAAAAGCCATTGAAACGCAATAAATAAATCAATAAAACATGTGCTATGCTCCTTTGACGGAGAAGGGGAGGAAAAGGGTGCATTAGTAACACTCACAAAGAAAGTGGCTGCTATGTGCCCTTCAGGAGCCACATTCTAAAATAAGGTGGCTGTTATGAGAAACAAGGAGATTTTTGCTGCCGACTGATCTTACGAAGGTCCTGCTCCTACCAAGCTCTGTGGTTCACATTCATGTGTCTCGTCATGCATGTGATATGCCTTTTTTACCAAGGCTGATGGCTGATACATTGCAGGCAGAGACTGCAGACCACAACTGTGCTGTTGGCAACAGATATTTATTTATTTATTTATTTCAGGTACTTAGATATGTTAACAAATGCACAAAATGCTGAGTTCTTTCTATTTGTTGTCTGTTTGCTGTCTATTCAAGTGCTCACACACTGTCTAGATACTGGCCAATTTCTACCAAACATAAACCTGAAGTCTAAATTTGGAACATTTTGGGAATAACTAGGGACACGGGGATAGGAAGGGATTCAATTTGTACAGAGTTGTGTAGTTGAGCTTATTATATCAGTAAAGTTTCCTATTGCTTTTAGATCTGCTCTGGCTTCTACTTCCACCATTCAATTCAAGCCTGTTACCACTAAATAACAAAAAAGATGTTGTAGACAAAGCTCACAAATTATAATATGAAACTGGTTTGCCACTAGCAAATTTGTACAAAGCTGAGTGACTTAGCTTTAAACTTCCCTATATCTTTATCATCTGCTCTGGCTCTTACTTTCATCATTCCATCCATTAAATAAAAAATCTTTTTCAAGATGTAAAGAGTCCGATTAGGGTGCTATACTGCAATTCCAGCTTACACCTAACTCGCCTTAAAACTGCCTCTTCCCCTCTCCTAACATCTATGTTAACTAACCTGTATAAGAAAGAAGTACATACTTACCTAGTTTCAGGCTGCTCTGGTCACATCAGCTCCCCTACAATCCTGAGATCCAGCCAGGCTGCAGTGTAGAGGAGGGAGCGCCAACAGCTGATGGGCTATTGAAGCCTATGGGTGACGTTACACAGATTACTTAGCATAGATGTTAGGAGTGGGAGGGGATGGCTTTAGGGCTAGTCAGGTGTAAGCTGGGATTCCACTTTAAGCCAAGCTTTATGTAAAAGCAAACAGATCAAGTACTCATGCAAAATATGTGAGCCCAACATATGTTGTTGCTGATTCTGTCCATGAGAATTGTACATTTTAGACATGCGCAGTTAGTTTTGTTCCAAATTAAAATTCGGACGATAGTACAGAATTTAAACTAATCCGAATAAGGGAAAAGAAAATTAAGACGAAATTTGAATAATTTTCTAATCATTTTCGAATAGTTTTCCAATTCCAAGTTTTCAAATTCCAATAGTTTTCAAATTCGAATTAGAAAAGTCCTCGAATTTGAATAATTTTCCAATTTCCAAAGAGAACAAAATAGAATATAAAACAAAGTAATAGAAAAGAAAAAAAAAACAATAGACTAGAAAAGAATATAACAGAAAACAAAAGAATAGAATAGAACATAGTAAAACAGCTCTGTTCCACTCCACCACATTATATTCTTTAATTTTCTGTTATATTCTTTAATTTTCTGTTATACTCCCCTTGGAAATTGGAAAATGATTCGAAAACAATTCAAATTCGAAAATGATACGAATGTGAAAATGATTCGAATTCGAAAACTTTGTGAGTTAGAAAACTATTCGAAATTGATTCAAAAGCTTTTCTAATCAATTTGAAAATGAATAAACACAACAAATTCCGAAAACGAATTAAACTAGTGAAACAAATCTAACTAAGCAAACTAATGTAAATATTGAATCGAAACGAAACAAAACGAAACAAATGTTTTCACTCTGCACATGTCTAGTACATTTTCAAAACACCACATCTATAATAATACACAGCATGTAATAGAAAGGATTGGCTATTTTTTCATGTCCCCTTTGAATTCTCATTTAAAGGTGGACTTTCTACCAACTGTATGGCATTTAAAAAAAGCAACAACTATTATTTGCATAGGTACATGTCCTTAATGCCAGCCCCCAACAACCTATTCACTTTGTTTGACAATTTCTTGCCTATTTGACTTGAAAACACCCAGAATTGATTTTCAAGGCTCGACCCTAGACTTCAAGGGGCTTCAAATTAAAGTTCATAATTTTTGGTAAAAACCTTATTTAAAAAATATAAATGTATTCGGGTCCGCGTACCACACGCACTCAACAACTTTATTACCAACTTTCTCAGTCTGTTCTGTTCTTCACTAGTTCTAACTCAAAAGGTCATATCTTCAACATTGATGTCTACAAAGTCTGACTGGACCTCTAAGATATGACCAATTACAGTTAATTATGCCGTACAGGCACTGTTCATTAAGTAGAAGAATTGGCTCGCCGCCTCCACACCTCTAGGCACAGCATGATCCCGATACGGGGTGCCTGGTGTGCAGGCGTTGAGACTGCTACACCCATGCTACTCCTGAACGCACTTGTATTTGTATCTGTTATTGTGATACTTATTCTACTGTTAGGCGTGGGGTTACCACACCTCTAACTATCTAAGCTTACTATGTATCTTGTATCCTTGTGAAAAATCTTTTCAATAAAGATCTTTGGAAAAAAAAAATATATAAATGTATTATTTATCATACACATTGCTTTTGTAAACTAAAGTAATTCAATTAGGGGTTTACAAGCACTTAAAAGACAACTGTAACTTCCGGTTCCGGCGCCGCATGGAGAGGAGCTAGGAGAGATCAGCTCCGACTCCCCGCCACTAAAACCAGATGCATACGCTGCCAATTACTGGAGGAACACCTGTAATCATTCGCGGATACTCCTGGTATGTACCCTACACCCTTCGATACCCGCATGGATCGTTTTGTCGAGCGATCAGGGGCACGATCTTTCGTTGCAAGTGCACCGAACGAAGGTGAAGAAACATGTGGCAAACCCGCCATGGCAGCTGCTCCCCAGGTACCTTCATATGCATCAGTGCTATCGGCCCCTCCTCCCTCAACCGCTGGAACCACGGGCACTCACCCTCCCCAGAACACCACAGGGCTGCATATCACTGATCCACCCTCGACAGCAGAAATTGCCCAGGCAGTAGTGGCTCTGATTAGACCCATCATAACCGAGGCAGTGGATTCAGCAGTGACCAAAGGCCTCAAGCTATTCCGCAAGGACTTTCAACTGCAGACAGCCAGAATTGACCACACTGAAACCAGGATCTCCACCATGGAGGACGACACCACTGCCTTAACAGCGGCCGTGGCTAAACTAACCACGGTTCAGAAAGAACTCCGGGAAAAGGTCATTGACTTAGAAGATAGATCTAGGAGGAATAACCTCCGCATAATTGGCCTGCCAGAGTCATACTCCTCACACGATTTGCACAAAATCTGCGCAGTGGACATCCCTGGGCTCTTAGGCCTCCGCACTCCCTGTGTAGTTGAAAAGGCCCACCAAGTCGGCCCACCTTCGGACACCCACACCAAACCCAGAGCAGTGATAGTTCGCTTTCTTAATTATGTGGACAAGCAAGCCATTTTGCAATGTTTTCGAAGAGCACGGAACCTAAGCTTTGAGGAGTCCACTTTACTGATCTTTGCGGACTATTCAATTGAAGTTATGCAACAAAGGAAAGCCTTCTCTCCAGTCTTCTCTGCCCTTCACCAGCGAAACATTAGATTCACTCTGGCATATCCAATCCCACTTCCAATCCCCTCAAGGGGATAAACTTTCGTTCACTTCACCTCAAGAAGCCGAGACCTACTTGGCCGGGGATCTACCGTCTGACATGGATCAATCGCCACCGCCAGCTACTGACATACACAGGTCCCCCAGGAAATCATCTATTGTATCTAACAAGGCTCTGAGCCCGGAGAAACCGCCATACAAGAGGGTACGATTTGGCTTTCCAGAAGTGTCTACAGCTCAGGCCCATGCCTGAATTCACTAGAGTCGCATTACTCCAATTGCTGTCCTTACCATAAACTGAGAACCCTGGTAAATTTCTGTCCACATTCGAATCAACTCTCTCTCTTAGTTGCCTCCTACTACAACTAATCATAGCTGACTGAACAGCGAACTGTAAGTGCCAGTCTCTGGGTCCCCCCAACAGGGGACCTCATTCAACTTCAGTTTTTGCTTGCTAACATCAGTTCGGCAAATGCCACAAAGCTATGGAATGATGTCTTACTCACCTACCTAGGTTAAGTTATATATTTCACTGATTTCAATATATGTTACTTTGCCCTATTTTTGTTAACAATGGAGTCCGCCCTCAAGAATACTTCCTTGAAGGCACACCCCATTGCTCAGAAGTCTGTTGGGGACAGCTTGGGATACATTTTTGGTTGCAAGACATTGCGGGTTTCGTGCCCACATCCCTCCCCCCTCCCTTCCAGCTTTTCCTTATTTAACGTGTCTCTCCACTCCTTTTCTCTCCTCACTCCCTTCCCCTGTGTACCTCTCCGCCCCCTACACTTAAATCACCTCCTACTATAACCACCTTCCTCCAGGTCCAAAACAGACCTTCCTAGGCGGGGAAGAGCAGCTGTGTTATAAGGAATAATCCTATGCGGAAAAAAGAGAAGTCTGTAATGTATTTGTTTCACAGCTTATCACCATGGTGTTCAAAATGTATTGTTGGAGTATTTCTCATGATTAGAAATGTACTTTTTTATGTATTGCTATTCCCCAGCCCTGGAGGCACCTGTTACTCACAGAAGTGTTGCTGGCTCTGTCTTTTAAGATATCAATCACCCACGAAATCATGGATCCTCTGGTGCTCGGGAATAACTTAAAAGTAGTCACGTGGAATGTCGGGGTGGCCTAGGAGCCCCCCAAAAATGTATGCAGGTACTTAGGCCTTCGGCTCCCCCTCGGTGGGAAGAAGGGCAGGTGTTGCCATTCTTCTCCACTGTTAGGAGAAGACTGTGCTAAGGGTTAATTGCAGTTGGTTGTGGATTCCTCTAATTCCTGGATGAGCAGCCCTATTTAAACTTCCTGTTTCCTGTAAGCAAATGCTGTCCTTTCTACAGCGTATCCGTGTTCCTGAGCGACCCATCCTGAGCTACCTGTTACCTGTGACCCGGCCTGAACCCGCATCTGCTTGAACTCTGCCTGCACCGACCCCAGCTTGCCTACGACCACTCTTCTGTCTGATCCCTGTGTACTTCAATCTGCCTGCCTGTTAACGACCCTGCCTGCACTTGACCATCCGACTGCCTGCTCCTCCTGTACTGCTCTGCCCGCCTGTTATCGACCCGGCCTGTCTCACTACTCTTCCATCTTGCACGACCTTCTGGACAACATCTTACCATCACAAGTGTCCTATCCAGCCCTCGTGCTCCCCTGTGCTCCAGCGCTCCCTGTCTGCTCTATCAGGGGTTCTGGAACCAGGGCCGTAAGAGAGGTTGCCTTCTGCATAAGCCAGACTCCACCACCAGGTACGTGACATCCACAAACGCCTTCAGTATAAAGTCAGGGCTTTAGACACAGACACCGTGGGGCGCAGGGCTACCCTTCACCTCACCATCGCTAACCGGGATATCGCTGTGTCTAACATTTATGCGGATAACTCGCCTAACCAGACTTACTTCCAGACCATGATGACCTGGGCTCTCCAAATCGCAGAACCTTTACATCTCCTGGGGGGCGACCTAAACTCAGTAATGCGCCCAGCGGAAGACCACTCCTCAATGTTAAGCCGCCGTTCCTCGGAACCTGATCATGAATCCATTCTAGCCCATACCATCTCATCCCTTCGCCTGACTGATGTTTTGCGCTTGAAACACCCTGTAGACAAAGAATATACATTCTATTCATCCCCCCACAAGACCTTCTCTCGGATAGATTATTTCTTTGCCTCCCCTGCCCTACTCCCTATGGTGTCCTCGACATCTATATAGAGTATGGCTGTATCGGACCCCTCCCCAGTCACTATCGAGATTGCCAATCTGACACGCATACCGAACTCATCGATATGGCATTTTTAAAAAAAAAGGCTCATAATAGTTACAACCAGGCCAGTAAGTCACATAGAGAAGCTCATTAAAGGCTAAACTAGTCACGAACTCCTGAGAACATTAGAGCTTGGCAGCTAGCCAAGGACGCTTTTGACCACTGGTCCTCGCAACAGGAATCCATAAACCACTTTCATTCCTCTCTATTCTTTCACAAATATGGTAATAAATCAGGAAGACTTCTAGCTCGAATGTCCTCGGGTCGTTATACCCCCACCCATATCATGACACTGCGAGATTCCCTAGGTAACGTCACTGACAAACCCTCAGAGATAGAAGCCATTCTCACAAGCTTTTATACAGACTTATACTCTGAAGACCCGATTGACACAGACAAAGCTAAAACTATGCTAGAGTCACTCCAACTCCCTAGCGTTTTGAGAGATCAATTAGATACAATGAACGTGCCTGTCTGGAGGTCCAAAATGCTATTAAAACAATGGCCACTGGTAAAGCCCCTGGCCCGGATGGGCTCTCTTCTGATTTCTACAAACTCACCCTTTACTTCACCTCAGACACGCTCCTACACCTGTACAATACAATGTGGGAGGGAGGTCCCTACTTGCCAACAGGCTCTTTAGCCCATATCAAACTCATAGCCAAAAAAGACAAAGACCCACTATCCCCTGGATCGTATAGACCCATCTCCCTTATAAATGTTGATGCCAAAATCCTCTCAAAAATTATTGCTTCCAGGTTGACTAAAATCCTCCCCACAATTATTCACCCAGCTCAATCAGGATTTGTTCGAGGTAGGTCTGCCACGTTAAACATCAGAAAGGTCCTATTCACCCTAGAACACGCCAAACAACATCCCGAGCAAGATGTTGCTGTAATTTCACTAGACGCAGAGAAGGCCTTTGATAACATCAGTCTACAATGATTGTTCATGGTCTTGGACAAGCTAGGCTTCTCTGGCCCTATTGTAAATTTCATACGGACGATGTACACTTCCCCCTCAGCCTGACTAGTTACCCCCAACTTTATCTCCCCTGTCTTTCCTCTGGCTAAAGGCACACGTCAAGGTTGTCCCCTGTCCCCTCTGCTATTCAATTTAGCCATAGAGCCTCTTTCTAGACACCTCAACTCACTCCAAGGGATAAGCGGCATTATGATCGGAAACAGAAGATGTCGATCAGCTTTATTTGCAGACGACATTCTCCTCTGATCCCCCTAAGGACTTTCAGTATCTGACGTCCAGGGAATGTACTGGCTTAAGAATAAATCTCAACAAAAGCGTAATATTACCCCTTAACCCCCGCAGAGCGGAGTCATGGATATCGTCCTCACCTTTTTGGTTACAAAGCATCACCTTACCTACTTGGGAATTCACATTGGTAGAGATCCCTCCTCACTCTACTCCCTAAACTACCCTCCACTTATATCCAAAATCACTAAAGAGTTATATGGGTGGGGGGCCCTCCCTCTTTCGCTCTTCGGGAGATGCCACCTAGTCAAAATGGTTTCATTTGCCAGATTGCTTTACCCTCTACAAACTCTACCCCTCTTACTTAAACACAAAGACGTGCAAAAACTTTACTCTGCTACTACTACTTTCTTGTGGAAAGGCAAACGACCCAGAATAGCTCTCCAGAAACTCTGCCTCCCGAAGAGCGAGGGGGGGGCTGGTCTCCCTAATTTGAGATTTTACAACCTTGCTTGTCTGCTAAGATATGGCCTTGATTGGATCTCCGGCAGCTCCTGTTACTCTAACTTCAATTTAGAGGAATCGCTCACCCTACCTTTTCAGCCGAAATCCATTTTACATGTCAAGATATCATCCCTCCCTACAAAGCTGAAAAGTAGCCTGGTCTTAAGAGACACGATTATAGCCTGGAGGGAAACTAGAAAACTGCTGAAGTTACCAGCAACAATATCCAGGACATTGCCCATACTGGGCAACCCTATGTTTTCACCCTCAATTGACTCAAAGGTCTTTCTCACCTGGGCAGACAAAGGCCTAACTATGGTATCCCAACTGTACAAATCAGGCCAGAGTTCCTTAAAATTATTTCCTGATCTCAAGGAAGAATTCTCCCTACCGAACTCTCATTTCTTTTCCTACCTGCAACTAAAATCATTCCTCCAGTCCTGTCAGGGCGAGCACCACAATCCCTACATGTCCTCGTTCATTGACTCACTCATTTCCAATAAGCAATACTCCATCTCTCATATCTATCAGAATCTCATACAACACCAAGCATCAAAGTACTCGATCACCCCCTTTCTTCCCTGGAGTTCAGTACTTGACAACCCGGAAGCTCCTGCACAGATCTTGGCAGGCTACAAGAAAGTATGCTCGCTGGTGGTGGCCGAGACTTGGAGAGAAACCCAATTCAAGATTGCTCACAGAGCCTACCTCCCCTTACTCTTTACCGCTGGAACTCACACCCAGGGCACCTGCCCATGGTGTTTTGAGCCCAAACCTTCTCTGTACCACAGGCTCTGGTCCTGTTCGCGAATCTCCCCCTTCTGGGACAAAGTGTTAACATACCTTGAAGAAGTCAGTGGCCAAACCCCCCCCCCCCGAAAGATCCTCTTCTCTGCCTATTCAGTGGAGACCTAACATTACCAAACCTTCTGGACAAGTCATCTCTACCCTTATCACAATGGGGCCATCTATGCCTACTCACTGCCAGAAGAGCCATCATGAGGTCCTGGATCCAGTCATCCCCTCCTGGTCTCTGTCAAGTTAAACAAGGCTTGATCACACTACTTGCCCTGGAAAAGCAAGATACAATCAACCTGAACTTAAGGCCACCAAAAAGTTCTTCACAAGATGGAGGAAATTCATAGAGTACTCCTTTAGCAAGCCGGAGATTGATCAATTCATGACACCCTTTGCACTATCCGATTGGTACCTTAAAGCAGACATTTCCAATTCCCTAGGGAAGCTCAAGTTACGGGGGCCACTGCCCCAATCCCCTCTGACTCTTGAATCGACCCCTGATGTTCCACCTTGGATACCTGCAGTACTAAGTTTTGCACTTCTACAGGCCAGCCCTCCTATAAGGTTTAACCACCATTCAGTCCTCCTACAGACATCTTTCACTGTACAACTTAGTCTAAGTGCATGAGAAATTCCCTCCTCTCATCTGCTACCCCCCCCTAATGTTCACCAGATGTGCCTTTATTGTATAAATGGTCATGTCAAGTTATTATTGTGTTGACTATACTCTGTAACCTTCATATTTTGTCTTTAACTTTATCTTAATGTACTGCTGAAAATCTTAATAAAATATGGTTAAAAAAAAAAAAAGACAACTGTACGGTTACTGGAAAGGTTTGTACAGTAAAGCTCAATGAAATGAGGAGCGTATATGTATTGCACCAGGTGAGCTACACTTGGGGGGGTCACTTAACATGAAGTGTTTTAGGGTTGCAGTAAACCTCATGCCTTTCAACATATTAAATGTAAAATATAGAACAGACAATATAGTAAAAACAATGGGGAAAAAATAAACAGCTGAGTTCTGTACTATGACAATTTCATATTTTTAGCTATTGGGTACAATGGGAAATGCATTATATTTATGAATACATCTTACATACTGGAAATATGTGATATTTTTTCCTGTGTTTTATTTATTAATGGTCTTTAATGTGTCTTTGGCTGCATACCACCTACATAACTACATCTATATATGTTTGTGATGGAATGTAAAACATACACAGTCTGTTCAGGATTATATTTTAATAAAAAATTATTTTACATCATTGGCACATAATATAACGCTCAAGATTGCCTGAGAATTTTTACTCAGTGTGAGCTGGCTGCAACCTCTTTTTTTCCAACTAGTAGACAGCCAACATACTTTCATGGCAGATGTATTGTCATTTTATGCTTAGCCTATGTCTCTCTATTCACATTGCTGTAATTCTCAGTAAATCAATTTCTTTAAAACGCTGAATATAATTTGCTTGTTTAGGCATTATATGAATGCTAAATAACTTAGAGAAGTAAGTGGATTAAGCAGCCAAATTACCTTCGTGTGTTTGGTCTGACGATTATTAAATTGTTTTTAGTGCAAATATCTGCATGCTAAACACAGCGACTGCCCTATAAGGAGTATGGTTTTATAAGATTTAAAATGAGAACAAATTAAAGCAGGCGCAAAAACTTTCAGTTACTTATATATTACAAAATAGCTAAGGATATAAATACACTTTGGGGTTGATTTACTAAAACTAGTAGAGAGTGCAAAATCTGGTGCAGCACTACATAATAGCTTGAAGCTTGAAAACAATAGTAAGAAATCTGCTGTATGTCAGTCTTGAGGAACTGTCTCATTTTAACCACTTGCCGACCATGCTATAGTCGAAAGACGTCTACAGCGTGGTCGGCTTATTCTGGGAGGGCGTCCATGGACGTCCAACAGGAATCCCGCCCCCTGGGGAGCGCACCCGGCAATGTCTGTGACCGTCGGGTCTCCCAGACCCGGCGTGTCACAGATCGGGCTAAAGGGCCAATGACAGCGGCCCTTTACTCCGTGATCACTCCGTCCAATGTCTGGTTTGGATCTCCTTGCACCGATCACACAGTGTGTGAGGAGAGGAGGGAGCAGGTGCAGCAGTGCTGTGGGCTGGATGTGAAGTGCCCACAGCGCTGATCTGTGCCCACCCCTAGCACATCCATACATCCCTGGCTCTTTATCCCTGGCTCATCCATCCATGCATCCCTGGCCCATCCATCCATGCATCCCTGGCTCATCAATCCATGCATCTCTGGCCCATCCATCCATGCATCTCTGGCCCATTCATCCATGCATCCCTGGCTCACCCATCCGTGCATCCCTGGCTCATCCATCCATGCATTCCTGGCTCATCCATCCATGCATCCCTGGCTCATCCATCCATGCATCCCTGGCTCATCCATTCATGCATCCCTGGCTCATCCATCCATGCATCCCTGGCTCATCCATGCATCCCTGGCTCATCCATCCATCCCTGGCTCATATATACATCCCTGGCTCATCCATACATACATCCCTGGCTCATCCATACATCCCTAGCTCATCCATCCATCCATCCCTGGGTCATCCATATCTGGCTCATCTATCCATCTCTGGCTCACAATAACTGGCTCATCCATTCAACCATGGCTCACCCATCCATCCCTGGCTCACCCATCCCTGGCTCACCCAGTCCCTGGCTCACCCATGCATGGCTCACCCAGTCCTTGGCTCACCCGTCCCTGGCTCACCCCTCCCTGGCTCACCCATCCCTAACTCACCCATGCCTGTCTCACACCGTCCCTGGCTTACCTGTCCCTGACTCCCCCAGTCCATGGCTCACCCAGTCCCTGGCTCACCCATCCCTGGGTCATCCATCCATGGCTCACCTTTCCCTGGCTCAACCATCCCTGGCTCACCAATCCCTGGCTCGTCCATCCATCCCTGTCTCATTTCTCCATCCCTGGCTTATCCATGTGCCATCCCTGGCTCATCCATCCATCCCTGGCTCATCCATCCAGATTCAGCTCATCTATGCTCCATCCCTGGCTCATCCATCCACATCCACGTTCTATCCCTGGCTCATCCATCCACATCCATGTTCCATCCCTGGCTCACCCATCCTCATCCATGCTCCATCCCTGGCTCATCCATCCACATCCATGTTCCATCCCTGGTTCATCCGTCCACATCCATGTTCCATCCCTGGCTCACCCATCCACATCCATGTTCCATCTCTGGCTCATCTGTCCACATCCATGCCACTACAGTGCCCATAAGTGCCTCACAAACGTGTGATAGGCAGTCAAATTAGATTTTAAATGTGTGTCCCTAGATTGCCTGATGTTGCTCCCTGCATGTTGGGCCTCTGTATGTGGCCAGGCTGTGGAAAAATCTCACACATGTGGTATCGCCATACTCGGGACTAGTAGCAGAATCTATTTTGGGGTGTAATTTTTTGCTATGTGCATGCTATGTGTTAGAAATATTGTATAAATTGACAACTTTGTGTAAGAAAAAGTATGTTTTCATTTTCTTTCCACATTTTCCCAAAAATAAAAAATATGACATGTTCATAAAACTCATTATGCCTCCTAGAATATATGTTGGGGTGTTTACTTTACAAAATGGGATCATTTTTTGGGTGTTTCGATTGTCCTGGTGCTCCAGGGCCTTCAAAAGTGTGATAGGTAGTCAAGAAATTTTATGTGCAATTTATGCTCCTAGAACACCTGACGGTGCTACCTGCTTGTTGGGCCTCTGCATGTAGCTGTGAAAAATTCTCACACATGTGGTATTGCTATACTCAGGAGGAGTAGCGGAATGTGTTTTGGGGTGTAATTTGTGGTATGTATATGCTGTTTGTGAGAAATAACCTGTTATTATGACAATTTTATGAAAAAAATAAAAATAAAAATCTTCATTTTGCAAAGAATTGTGGGAAAAAAATTACAACTTCAGAAAACTCACCATGCCTCTTACTAAGTACCTTGGACTATCTACTTTCTAAAAAGGGGTAATTTGGGGGGTATTTGTACTTTCCTGGCTTGTTAGGGTCTCAAGAAATGAGATAGGCCATCAGTACATCAGGTGTGATCAATATTCAGTGAATGGCACCATAGCTTGTAGACTCTCTAACTTTCACAAAGACCAAATAATATACACTAATTTGGGTTATTTTTACCAAAGATAAGTAGCATTATATATTTTGTCCAAAATGTATGAAGAAAAATTAGTAATTTGCAAAATTGTATAACAGAAACGAAGAAAAATGCAATTTTTAACAAAATGTTCGGTCTTTTTTCATTTATAGAGCAAAAAATTAAAAAAAAAACAGTGGTGATTAAATTC
>BLSH010432737.1:32964-43121 GCA_018402905.1 Glandirana rugosa
TAATAATAATAATATGTCCTAACCCTCTTGTTTTAAATTGTACTGTTGCTGTAATGTCTCTTTATATTGTAAAGCGCTGCGCAAACTGTTGGCGCTATATAAATCCTGTATAATAATAATAATAATAATACTAATAATTAATCTATGTGCTTCTCCCTGCCTACTCTCCTCTGATCACTTGTAAACTGGCAGAATAAAATCCCACCTAGAAGCTGGCTGTATAGACAGAGCAGTGGGCGGGCACAGGGGGGACATAGGTGGGAGGGGGTGGGGCCTCACAGGTTGATCATGGGCAGAGCCTAATCAGGACTTCTGTGTAGTGATGTCAGTAGGTTTCTGCAGAGAGAGATAGACGCAAAGTTTTTACCTCATTAAAGGAAGTACACATGAGAGAAGGGGACAAGGTAGATATCTCAACACCCTTAATGCTTTTTGCAAAACAATCAGTAACATGTTTAACAGACTGTATAGGTGCATAACATATTGATTTCTTCATTTTGACCATAGTTCTAATTTAACTATATTTCTCAATAGCCACAAAGGATGTACTGTAAATCTATGTTGTGTGCACCAAATGCCTTTGGGAACCCATATATTTCTTTGTAAAAGTAGCAGTGACATCATCACTATGCCACATAAAGCCTGTGCAGAGAGCCGAGCTGTGGGAGGAATCCAGCAGGTTCACCCACTACAGGCTGTCTGCAGAAAACTACAGGGGGTTGGATAACAGACCACTCACCCTGCACGGGGGGGCTGCAGTGACCTTTATTAAAGGAAACATATTCACAGAGGCAATATGCAGGAGTAGTTTCATGCTGGATTACTGCACAGTTCTGGAAGAAATACATGATGAACACCATTCAAATGTGAGTACACAAGCCTCTTGTATTTTGGAAAAATGTATTTGGTCCGTATTTAAAAGTGATACAAATACAGTGCAGCACTCAAATATAAGTGAAAAAATCCCTTTACAGGATAATAGATAAGAGAAAAGTCACTATATCAAAAGGTTCAGTGAAAAAAGTGCTCCTGTGCAGAAAAATAATTCATATATAGTTCATAAATAGCAATAAAAATAACAATAAAAAGTGCTTCTATGCAGAAAAATCCATAAAGTGCATCAGATGCTGTGTGCATAAATGCCTTCAGTGGGTCAAACTTCACTACAGTGATATCCATCACCAATAAAGATGGGGGCTTACCAGAAAGCTGATCAAATAAGGCTTGAAAGTGATATAACTCCCTTAGACAAAGGACCAGGTCATCATCATCCAGAAAGCAGAGTGCTCAGCCGTTCCTACCTCCCGTATGGGGTAACCAGGATCGGCAACATCTCCATTGCAAGATGAAGTAGTTCAGATCCAAAATATGCAACAAAAAGGGAGACCACACATGGTGTAATACATCTCAACCATTTATTGCTCTTAAAACAAAATTGGCGCCTTTACAGAGAAAAGATCCGTCCTTCACAGTAATGATAAAAGTTGCGCATGCGAGGTGGCGTGTGGACATTGTGCCACTGCCTCTGCTTTCCTGATGATGATGACTCGGTCCTTTGTCTAAGAGATTTATATCACTTTCAAGCCTTCTTTGATCAGCTTTCTGGTAAGCCCCCATCTTTATGCGTAACGGATATCACTGTGGTGAAGTTTGACCCACTGAAGGCGTTTATGCACGCAGCATCTGATGCATTTCATGGATTTTTCTGCATAGAAGCACTTTTTATTGTTATTTTTATTGTTATTTATGAATTATATATGAATACATTC
This sequence comes from Glandirana rugosa, assembly GCA_018402905.1. NCBI lineage: Eukaryota > Metazoa > Chordata > Amphibia > Anura > Ranidae > Glandirana > Glandirana rugosa. The sequence goes on from BLSH010432737.1 coordinate 34,734, forward strand.
TCTGCACAGGAGCATTTTTTTCACTGGAACTTTTGATATAGTGACTTTTCTCTTATTCTCTTATCTATTATCCTGTAAAGGGATTTTTTTCACCTATATTTGAGCGCTGCACTGTTTTTTGTATCAGTTATTTTACCTTTGTGTTTGGGGTAGTGTTCAGCTGCTATTTATTAATTTTTAACACACTAGCGTAGATTTTCTTCACTATGTTGGTCCTGTATTTAAAAGAGGTTGTGAAGACTAATGTTTTTTTTTTTAAGCACGAAGGGAAAAAAACATCAGTGTCCTGCTCCCCCCACAGCTCCCCCCTAATACTTACTTGAGTCTGATCCCAATCCAACGCTGTGCATGGGAGCTTTGGCTGAGACAGAGTAGTGGGAGCCGTTAGCTCCCACTGCTATCAATCACAGCCAGTGAGGAGGGAGTGGGGGGCGGGCCCGAGCCGTGCGCTGTGTGTCTTATAAACACACAGAGGCAGCTCGGGAGCGAGCGCACTTAAGTGCCCTCAGAGCAAGCAGCTTGCTCTGGGGGCACTGAGCAGGGGGGGGGGAGCCAGGAGCACTGGCAGGGGACCCAAGAAGAGGAGGAACTGGGCTGCTCTGTGCAAAACCATTGCGCAGAGCAGGTAAGTATAACATGTTTGTTATTTTTTAAAACAGAACAAATCGAAAGCTTTAGTGTCACTTTAAGCTTTAAATGCTATCCAGAACCTCCCTCTCGCTTACTGACAACATTTTTACAACACAGGAAGTGAGGGAAAATCTTCAACAGGGACACAGACAGAAAGAAAAAATTTAAAGAGATGGACTCCTTCTCCTACTTAAAAAAACAAAAAACTTTATTTTCTGCTGTTGAATAGTTACATTCACTTCCTGTCTGGTGAAACCACTGAGAGAGTTAGTAAATAGAGCCCCTGATAGCTTTAAAAAACCAAGCAAGGGCTCTAATCCTCTCCTAACCTATCAAAAAATGTAGAAACAAAAAAGGTTTTGAACAAACTATATATATATATATCATGTTATAAAATAAAATAATACTATCACACTATTAATGCCATCAATGTGACACCCCTACTTTATTTTGCCAAAATCCTTTCAACAAACGTTTTGGGGGGATTCACTAAAATTGGTGCACATAGAATATGGTACAGCTGTGGATAGTAACCACTCTAACTTCAACTTGTTCAATTAAGCTTTGACAAAAAAAAAACTAGAAGCTGATTGGTTACTATGCACATCTGCACCAGATTCGGTGTGCACCAATTTTAGTAAATCTCCCCCTTTATGTCTAAAGCTGGCCATAGATGGTTTGAAGTTCCACTTGTTCAGCAGGGATTAGCCAAATTTTGATCCATGCATGGCTGTCCCTGTTTAGCAGAAGTCTAATAATCCAATGATCAACTTCTATCAAATAGGATTGTTGGAGAACATTTGTCACTCTTCAACTGCAGTTCAGTGTATTCTGATGGAGGAGGAGTCCTGCTGTCAGAATGCAATGTCCCACAGAGAGGATTCCTCCATCCCCTTCGCTTGTGGAAATGAGGGAAAGTATTCTATGGCTTTATTCATGACCCACGAAAAACATGCATGAGAAGAACATTCAAACTTAGACCAGATAAGGTTCCAATGAACATAGGGCAGTGGCGCTAAATAGCTCAGAATTGCACAATATTTAAAGCCCAATTTCAGGCATTGCTATTTCTTTTAGTAAAATAGACCACTTAAAAGTTAGAAAAAGTAAAATAGCAGCTCCTGATACACTATTTATCTTCAGTCCAGAGGTGTACTCAAAGTACTTTTTTCTGCCACAAGATGTCCTTAGTCTTCTGAATAGCACCCAGCATCATTAAACCCATTAGACTGAGACAATACAGTGTAAGCAGGGTGTCATGGGTGCACTCAGTACAAATAAATGGCCACGGCCTCCACCTATAACTGGTCTTCAGCAAAGAACACATGGAAGGGTGACGCATGTCAAACAAAACAAAAAAAAAAATCAGCTTAACTTACCAACCAGGTTGCAACCAACCAAATTATCCTGTTTAACAGTTTGCTTTAAAGCTGGGTGTCCCCACAGTGCAACCCCATATAGCACAATGGCAGCAAAGGTGTCCAGTGAGTCCCCTCACCATTTGCACATGAGTGCAAATTAAAACCACGTTTTTAATGCAAAGTGAGAGACAGTAGGGATGAGCCGAACCCCCCCCCCCCCGTTTGTTTTGCACCAGAACATGCGAACAGGCAAAAAATTTGTGCGAACATTCGAACACCGCTAAAGTCTATGGGACCCGAACATGAAAGATCAAAAGTGCTAATTTTAAAGGCTTATATGCAAGTTATTGCCCTAAAAAGTATATGGGGACCTGGGCCCTGCCCTAGGGGACATGTATCAATGAAAAAAAATGTTTTTAAATCAATCATTTTTTCAGGAGCAGTGATTTTAATAATGCTTAAAGTGATTTTTTTTTTTAATTCCTTTAAATATTGTGCCTGGGAGGTGTCCTTGGTTTGTCTGTAAAAGGGCACATATCTGTGAGGTTTAGAACATAACCAGAGTAAAATGACATTTCCATAGGGAAAATTGTCATGTAAAATCGTGGCTGTAATGTATTGCCGGTTCCCGGGCGCTCGCTCATCCCCACCCCCTCCTGCCATGCCAGGGCTGCGTGCTCGGATAAGGGTCTGGTTTAGATTTTGGGGGGACCCCACGCCATTTTTTTAAAATTTAGTACGGTGTTCCCCTTAAGATCCATACCAGACCTGAAGGGCCTGGTTTGGATTTTGGGGGGAACCCCACGTAATTTTTTTTTTTTATTTTGGCGTGGGCCCTGCTGTTGTAAATTAGTTAAATTGTGATGAAATCCCCCAGTCAAACAGGTGGCGAAAAATTGGGCCTTGGGTGCTGGCGGTGCCAGAACACTGTAACCCATTGCAGTTAATCTATTGGACAGAGGAACAGGGTCTGATGTTTTAAATTATTTTAAAATTGTTATGGCATGCCCCTGTAAACCAGGTGCAGAAAAATTGGGCCTTGTGTGTTGCTGGTGCTCTAAATACAAAATATTGATCTAGATTATGGACAGGAGGAATAGGAGCAGTGGCAGTCTTTAAGGGATCCCAGATCCCTAGCAAATTTAATTAGTTGCATCAGCATCAGTGGCTTGATAGCTGCTGATCCAGGACTGATTCATTTTTATAAATGTGAGCCTATCAACCGAGTCTGTGGACAGGTGCACTCTTTGATCTGTTACGAACTCTCCTGCAGCACTGAATGTCTGTTCAGAAAGCACGCTGGATGCAGGACAGGCCAGTAGCTCAATTGCATATTGAGCAAGTTCTGGCCAGTGGTCCATCCTCAAGACCCAGTAACTCAGTGGATATTCAGGTGGAAAGGTCTCCAAGTCTGCTCTTGCCCCTATATATTCCTGCACCATATAATGCAGATGCTGACGATGGTCGCTTGAGCCTATCAGGCCTGGGTGCTGAAGACTGAAATTTTTTTTAAAGGCATCGCTCAGCCGGCCACCTTCTCCACCACTCTGCCTCTGAACGACCGAAGCTTAAGAAACACGTTGTCCAGGACCAGCAGCAAAACATGGTAACCTCCCAGGGTCTGGAAAGGCGTTGCACAAACTTTTCTTCAAGGTATCCTGAAGATTTTTCATCCTCTTCACCCTCTGCATAGGCAGGATGAGTTCTGCAACTTTACCCGTGTAACGTGGATCAAGAAGGGTTGCCAGCCAGTAATGATCCCTCTCCTTGATACCACGAATCCTACGGTCTTTTCGCAGGCTTTTCAGAATCAGAGAGCCCATGCAGCATAAGTTTGAGGAGGCATGAGTGTCCTCTTGGTCACTGAGGATGACATTATCAGGAACTCCCTCCTCCCAGCCATGTACAAGTCCTTGGGTTTCTGGGGCCTGAAAACCATGATCCCTGGAAGACTGCTATGTATTATACTCCGCATCCATGCTGACACAATACTCCTCCTCCTCCCGTGTGTTTGGCAACTCTGCAGGAATGCTCTCTGCATAAAGGGGGCCTTGAGAGGAAAGGAAGTCCTCCTCTTCCTCCCTCTGTTCTGCCTCAAGTGCCCTGTCCATGATTCCATGAAGCATGTACTCTAGAAGAAATATTAGTGGGACAGTGTCACTGATGCATGCATTGTTGCTGCTCACCATCCTTGTGGCCTCCTTAAATGGTGACAGGGCAGTGCATGCATCCTTGATCATTAGCCACTGATGTGGCAAAAAAAAGCCAAGCTCCCCTGAGCCTGTCCTGGTGCCATGCTCACAGAGGTACTCACTGGTGGCCCTCTGTTGTGTGTGCAGCCACTGCTGCATTGCCAATGTTGAGTTCCACCTGGTGGGCATGTCACAAATAAGGCAGTTGTTGGGCAGGTTGAATTACCGATGGATGTCAGCCAGACGGGCACTGGCATTGTATGAACGCCGGAAATGACCACAGACTTTTATGGCTTGCCTCAGGATATATGGTAAGCCTGGGTACCTGGTCAAGAAACGCTGCACCACCAAATTCAAGACGTGTGCCAAACATGAAACATGTGTCAATTGTCCCAGTCGGAGGGCAGAGAGAAGGATGGTGTCATTGTCGCATACAACCATTCCTGGCTCAAGCTGCCGTGGCATCAACCACCTCTGAGTCTGCCCCCTGCAGAGCTGAAAGATTCTCTTCCCCAGTGTGGCTCCTGTCCCCAAGACAGACTAACTCAAGCACCGCATGGCATCTTTTAGCCTGACTGCTTGCATAGCCCTTTGAATGCTTAGGGAGCACTGCAGGCTCAGAGGACAATTCTGCAGTAAAGGCCACAGAGGTAGAAGAAGAGGAGGGGGTGGAGGAGGCGGATGTGGCAAAATCGCCACCTGCATTTTGGAGGCGTGGTGGAGGAACTATTTCCAAAAGTGAACCCTGTCCTGCATCCTTCCCAGCTGCCAGCAGAGTTACCCAGTGCGCCGTGAAGGAAAGGTAACGTCCCTGACTGTGCCTGCTGGACCAGAGTCAGCGGTAATATGAACCCTGCTGCTGACCGTACTGTCCAATGAGGCCAAAACATTGTCTTCCACATGACGGTAGAGAGCTGAAATGGCCTTACGTGTAAAGAAATGTCTTTTGGGAACATGCCACTGTGGGATAGCACATTCCAAAAATTCACGAAAAGGGGCAGAATCTACCAGCTGAAAAGGCAACAGTTGGAGTGCTAGCAATTTGGCCAAGCTAGCATTAAGACGCTGAGCATGTGGATGCCTGGGACAGTATTTCTTTTTACGGTTCAGAAACTGGGGTAGGGATATTTGCCTGCTGAATTCACATGGTGATGTACTGCTAGCAGATTGGCTGCAAGTACTAGTTGTGGCACACATTGCTACACCTTCATTCCTCTCAGTGCAGGTTTTGGAGAGGACTGCAGGTATTGTAGGGGTTGAGATTCCAGATGAGGAGTAAGGAGAAGTCTGCCTTATTTTCTGGTGTGGGTTTTTCAGGTACTCTCGCCAATGGACTACATGGCTGGTTGTCATATGTCTTGTCAAGACAGTAGTGCCCAAGCGGCTGGAGTCCTGACCCGCTTCAGACATAGATTGCAAATGGCAACGGTGCGATCTACTGCACATGTGCTGAAAAATGCCCACACCAAAGAGGTTTTGGAAGTCGGCGGGGAGGCAGCAGCGCCCTGCACCTGTGGAGCTCTGTGGTCTGATGCAATTGGGGGGCTGCCCTTAAGATGGCCCCTGGAGGACATCCTGACTTGTTGGAGTTGGTCCTCCTCCTCTTCATCACTTTCCTCCTCTCTTCTCTTAGGCACCCAAGTACAGTCCATGTCCTCATCATCCCCTCCCTCCTCGTCTCAACCCTAATAGACAGGATAATTTGGTTGGTTGCAGGCTGGTTGGGAAGTTAAGCTGGGAATTTTCTTTGGCTTTGTTTGACATGTATCACCCTTCCATGTGCTCCTTGCTGCGAAGGCCAGTTATAGGCGGGGACAATGACCATTTGTTTTGTACTGTTTGAATACTGGCGAGGGGACACGCTGCACACCTTTGCTGCCATTGTGCTATATGCTGGATGTCCAGTGCACCCCTGTGCCTTTAAGACTCCATACACACTATCCAACTTTTGCTGTCAGATTTCCTTCAGATTTACCAAAACCATGTAGTGAAATGGCCTGCCTGATTGCATACAAACTGAAACTCCTAAGGTTTGACCTCATATTATATGGTTGTGGTAAATCTGAAGGAATAAATCTACAGAAAATTGGATAGTGTGTATCCAGCTTAAGGAGGGGTGAGCTCCCTCCAGGCTTACCTGCCCTCCATCTGTTCATTATTATGCATGTTCTTCTACTATGGAGGCTCTCACAAATGTATAGAGTTAGGACTGCAGATAATACTTGGGTGCTGTGAAGTGGCTCTGCAGCTTACACATGTATTTGCAAATATGTGCAAACTAAACCCCCGTTCTTAATGCAAATTGTTATACATGATAATTAGGTTGGTTGCAGGCTGGTTGGTAAGTTGAGCTGGGAATTTTCTTTGGTTTTGTTTGTCATGGGTTCACCTCTTGCAGAGGTGTCACCATAAAGTCCTTAATTCACAGTATAATGAAGCAAAGAGCGCTGCTGATGCTCTATCTTTCTCTATAATCCAGCCTCAAAAACGTTAGAAAAAGTTATATACGGGGGCGGGTGGGGGGTAGTAAATGAGCAGAAGCTCAAGCAAACTACCATCAAATCCTAACTGGCTAACGCAGGGCTCCAACTCGCAAAGGGAAAAACGTGTGTTAACTTTGCTCAGTGAAAGACTTACACTGTAAATATTTCATGTCAAACTTCATGAAAAATTAACGGATTAAAAGTATTTTCCTTCATTTTCCTTTGTGTAATTAGGCATCGGAATAACAAGGGACCAACTGGGACCCAGCATTCTCTAGGAAATTTTAAGTGGCTTCCTAATACTGTAATCGCTGAACAGAATTGATGTAGATGTGAGCAACATCTTATATTTAGAAATAACCCTAGAACGTTCTCAAAAGAAATTGTGAAATGGATCATTTTTATATATTTATCTAAAATGTGTTTTCTCAAATGTATGTTTTTAAATCCAAAGCCAAACTATGACCTTTTGTATGTTTTTATGCGTGTGCATCAGCTTAAAGTGAAATGTACTGTATAGTCTTTTTAATTGAGCATTGTTCAGCTTATTGTAAATAATTTCATGCATATGTGTTCTGTTTCAAATGCTGCTTTAAGCATTGACATACTCCTTAAACCCAGTTTGCCTGGACAATATGGTCAACTGCTGATGATAACCTTATGCAGTTCAATAATACACAGAAAAATTACATGAAAGTAGGGCATTAAAATATTGATGTTTGTAATTGCTCAATAAGTCTAGCGGTAGATGAATAAACTGCAATAGTTACCTAATTGCTCAGGAGGCTTCTATTACACTGTGCGCAGAGGCGGCTCTCTAATTAGGCAAATTAGGCAGTCGCCTAAGGCCTCGCACTCACAGGGGCCTCCCCTAATTTGACACTGACACCCAGCACTTTAAAGCTCTTAATATTTGCAATTTATAAAGTTAATTTTTTTATCGCTTGAATTATTTTTCCCATTATGGGCGGTGAGTGGGGCCTCAGGTCTAGGTTTTGCCTAAAGCCTCACAAAACCTGAAGGCGCCTCTGACTGTGCGACTGGTCCACCAAAGCCCCTTCTCTACGGCACTTCAACTGGTGGTTGCACCCTGATGTCATCAAGTACAAAGCAAAATCAGTAGTACTGCATTGTACTTGAGGTAAGTGAGAGCCCACTCACAACCCAGAGCAATGGATGGCTGAAGTATTACAAACGAATGTTTGTTTAAAAATCTACTAGTGTATAGGCAACTTTAACCACTTGTTAGAGCTATACAGGAGAATTTCAGTTGCTGAGTCTTGCTTCTAAAACTGGTAAAAATGATTCATTTGGAGTAGCAATTGATCAGTAAACCAATTAAACAAATTGCTCCCTACTGAGTGAGCTATAGGGATGAGTGGAATCCTTTTTTTAAAATTGGTTTAGCTGTGAAATTACCACTTTTGCCAAAATGTTCTTAAATCTAGCCTTAAAGTTTGCCCCATGAACTGCATTCGTAAGGCCCTTTTTACACGGGGCTGTCCGTTTTCACGGACTCCGCTTGCTCCGTGAGGATCGCTCCGTTGATCCCCGCTGAGCCGGTGGATAACAGGTCAGTCTCTGCTTACTGTGCAGAGATGTATCTGTCAGATACCCGCTGTCCTCTATGGGAGATCAGGTGAAAACGGATCCGCCTGTCCGTTTTCATCCGATCCGCCAGATGGATGGAAAATAGGGTTTCCATCCGTCGGGATTTAGCAG
>BLSH010432737.1:46620-63159 GCA_018402905.1 Glandirana rugosa
ATCGACATTACATAACGACATACATACATACATATAAGGACTTGTCAAAAACTGCCTCTTGTTTTTTGTACCACTACACTCCTTTTTTGGTCAATGGGCAGGGGTACAATTTACCCCACACCTATTCACATGGGGGGGGGCTGGGATCTGGGGGTCCCCTTATTAAAGAGGGCTTCAGATTCCAATAAGCCCCCCCTGCCTGCAGACCCCCACAAGCACTGGCCAGGCTTGTGGGGAAGAGCCCCCCTCCCCCAAAGCACCCATACTTCCCATGTTGAGGGCATGTAGCCTGGTACGGTTCAGGAGGGGGGGGAGCTCGCCCATCCCCCCATCCTAACCGGCCAGGGCTGCATGCTCGGATAAGGGTCTGGTTTGGATTTTAGGGGGAACCCCATGTCAAATTTTTTTTTCCCCTTAATATCCAAACCAGACCCGAAGAGCCTGGTTTGGACTGTGGGGGGAAACCCCACGCACTTTTTTTCAGCAATACATTACAGCTACGATTTTAAATGACAATTCTTCCTATGGAAATGTAATTTTGCTCTGGCTATGTTCTGCACCTCACAGAGATGTGCCCTTTTATACACAGACTAAGGACACCCCCCAGGCACAATATTTAATGGAGTTTTTTTCATTGATACATGTCCCCTAGGGCAGGACCCTATTGCCCATTTAGGGCAATAACATTGCATATAAGCCTTGAAAATGAGCACTTTTGATTTTTCATGTTCGGGTCCCATAGACTTTAATGGTGTTCGAATGTTCGTGCAAACTTTTTGTCTGTTCGCATGTTCTGGTGCGAACCGAACGGGGGGGGGGGATGTTCGGCTCATCCCTAATTAGTATATTTATATGTACATGGAGCCAGCTATATTTGCTTGTTGCATACTCAGGCTCTCCTTCTTGCTTTGCATTGCTACACAGTGGTTGTGTTTTAGCACACGTTCACACTGAATCCGACTTCACTTGAAATCGCACAATTTCAAAGCTGCAGGTCATTGTGACTTCAGGTGCGACTTGGCTGACATCTGTACAACTTCATGCATGGATGTCTATGCAGGTCCCAACTAGGGTTGCCACATCATCCCTTTAATCCAGGACGTATATGAATTACACAGGTTCTGAGGCTAATTGAATGCAGATAAGGCACCAAGTGAGTTTAATTACCACCTTAATTAACCACAGAACTTGCATAATTAATATGTGTCCTGGATTAAAGGGATGATGTGGCAACCCTAGTCCCAACTGAAATCACCAAAAATATTGCAGGAACCTTTTTTTCAAATCGGTGCGGCACCTAGGGTTGCCACCTCATCCCTTTAAACCCGAACACATATGAATTACACAGGTTCTGAGGCTAATTAAATGCAGATAAATCACCAGGTGAGTTTAATTACCACCTTAATCAGCCACAGAACCTGTGTAATTCATATGTGTTCGGGTTTAAAGGGATGAAGTGGCAACCCTAGCGGCACCGCAAAGTCGCCTTTGTATCGATTTGAACAATTCTATTGCTGACAATAGGGTGCAAATTGTCCTGTGATTTTGGACCTGACAAATCACATGACAAGTCCCACCAGTGTGAACGGAGGCTTACTCTTCTCACAATGCAAGTCTGAGGCCTCTTTCACATGGCCAAATCCACTACTATCTTGTTGAAAACTGCAACTGGGAGACCAGGTGTGTGCAGACAAACTGCATCCATGGGTGATTGTTCCTAACTGCAGGGTCTCACTCAGTGGTGTTGATTTACTTAAACTGGAGAGTACAAAATCTGGTGTAGCTGTGCATGGTAGGCAATTAGCTTCTCAGCTTCCGCTTGTTCAATTAGAGCCGGTTTACACTACAGCGACTTGGGATCTGACTTCTGTCGCCCTAGGTCGCTTGACATAAGAAATCCCATTGAAGTGAATGAGAGAGACGTCTTAATGTACACTACTGAAGCCGCTCCAACTTCAGAAAAGGTTCCTGTACTAATTTAAGGAGACTTCTATCCGACTTGTGCCCATAGAATTCAATGGAAGTCGCCTCCAAGTCGAATCCCCATCTATATTGAAGCGACGTTACAGGAAAAAGAAAAGAATTTGCCCAGGTAAAAGGAATGATGTCCGAAGAGCTTTTCTCTCTGATTGGCCACAGGCTATCCATACACATCTTTGTCTCAGCCACCTTTTTCCATAGGATACATGCGGCACCAGAGCCAATTTGGTAGTATAAATTGAGGCCTATGGCATTGATTTACTAATATGACACCATTTACTTTTACCCTTAAGCCTCGTACACACGGGACGACGATCGTATACAACAGGTCGTACTAACGACCGTTGTATGCGATATCGATCGTTCGTATGCGCGATTAGAACAGTCGAACATACGACGGTCGTACAAGGGAGTTGTATGAGCAGACTAGAAAACTTGGTCGTACCAACAAGCGCTCATACGACCGTTGTATCGTGTGTACAGAGCAGTTGGTACAACAAGTTGTATTGTGCAAAACACGCATGCTCCAAAGTCAGGAACGGCCGGATGCTAATTACATGCACCTGAACGTTCTTTCTGTGCTCGTACGATCGTGTAGTGCAGTCAGTATGCAAGTTACATTATGCAACATGCGATTTGCGACGATCGTTTGTACGATCGTCGTCCCGTGTGTATGAGGCTTTACTCCCCATGCATCCTATACAACCTTGTAACCGTTTATAAAAAAGTTTATTAGGGAGTCAAGGAATTTTGTGTCCAGGCCATAGAGAATGACTAGATGTGTGCCATTCTTTCCTATGAGCCCAGTGGTATAATCGTAGACTATAAACCCATATTTTAGGGCTATTGAACTGATCCATCAAATAAGCTACGAAACACGACTTCCAGCAATTCACAACAATGGGAGATCATAACTATATATACTGGTGGATGGCAAACTACCAAGCAGTTCATGATCAAGAGCATGTACTATAGATACTGAGTTCTATCTGTTGTGCAGAGCTGACACAATGACACAGCTGAGTACTATGCACATTCCATAACACTTGGATCTGAATTCCAAGCCTCTACCAGCGTAATCCTGTCATTGTTGTGTGCTCATAAACAACATGTATCAAACCATTCTTGGTGTCTTCCTTCCTCCTGCAATTCGCTACCAACAGAATGAGTATCTATTTCCTGAGCTGCATCCTTAGAGGGTTTGTTGTAATTCTGGTTTTAAAATCAGATGTATTATTATCTAGACATGCAGATAGCATGTATGGGGTTTCTAGTCATACATGTGTAGCCATGTGCTCCCTTGGGAGTAGCTGATAGTAGTGGTTCACCTGGTAGCTGCCCTCAATTCCACCAGATCTCACACATCAGTAGACACTGACCAGGTCGGCACTTGTTTTTGTTGTTTTATTTAGAGGAAATAACTTGGATGGGGAAAAGGGATGATTGTGGGATGCCCCAATAATTATGGTACATGAACTCCATATACAGTCCTGTATATGCACACTGACACTGCAGACTATCCTTCTGCAGACTTGTACTCCTTGCAACTCTCCAGCACATCACTTGCTGACCGTTTCTCCTACAGTTCTCTCTCCAGCACTGAACTGCAGACTATCACTCCTTCACTTCTCTCCAGCACTTCACTTAGTTTCCAGCTTGAAAGGAAATTTATCAAGCTTCTCTATTCTTTTCTCATCACAATGGCTAGCACACGGCGAGGCCTACATTGCATCAGCAGGACCTCAGAACCACTTATTACAGGCCAGGGATCACAAGTCCCTGAATATATAGCAAAGTACTTGAGTGCTAGCTGGGCTTTTGATGGACTACAACTCCCAGCCCATTACTCTTCCAGGTCTCACCGACCTGCTTTTCCTCAGTGACACTCCTTACCCTGACTGACTCCCAAGGCTTCCTGCTCTAGCACTTTCTCTGCCAGCACTCAGGGTCTGTCACTCACCGATGGATCACTTTAACGTCTCTCTCTGTAGCATCTCCACTGTTCTCCTTTTCCCCTGTGCAACTGCAAGAATCACCTCCACTCCTGGTTGCACCTGAACCTCCAGGCCTCAAGGTCACCTGCTACATCTCTGACTTCCACCCGACACTCCCCACCCAGATTGGGTTGACTTAGAGTATTTAAGGAGGCCTGCCCCCTGCCAAACCTGCTTGGGGATTGGTCAGGGCTCCTTAGAACACTCCAAATGACTCCACCTATCTCCCAGCTTCCTGATCAGAAACCCTCCTCCAGGTTTCTGGAAAAGAAGGGGGAGGTTCTGGTGACCTCATCTGTCGAGTCCAACTCAATCCTCCCTGAGCCACTCCTCCCAGCCCAGATGAAAACATTCAGGCCTGACTAAATTTTACCTTCCCTAGCAAAACCCTGCTACAAAAACGCACCTATACTATGGGGGCGCTACACATGTATCCTACCTTTGATTAACCTGTTAGGGCTAAGCTACAGTATATTTTTGATTTTCATTTCTAACTACTAAAAGATTTAAGTTAGCTAGTAGAATTTAGTTTGAAATCTTTTGATTTAAGAAAATTTGTTTGATTCTCTAATCGTTAATGGGGTCAAATTGACATTCATTTTCCCGCAGCAACAAGAATCTTTGAAGGAGCAGGATGGAAAACTTTTCTCAAATGAACTAATTTCAAACATGTGGTTTTAATTCAATTAGTTACATTCATTCCAAAATCAAATGATTTTTGAATTACTTTTGAACAACATTTGTCCAGTCATCGAATGTACACAGAGTTTTCATACGAATGTTTGTTTAAAAATCTACTAGTGTATAGGCAACTTTAACCACTTGCTAGAGCTATACAGGAGAATTTCAGTTGCTGAGTCTTGCTTCTAAAACTGGTAAAAATGATTCATTGGGAGTAGCAATTGATCAGTAAACCAATTAAACAAATTGCTCCCTACTGAGTGAGCTATAGGGATGAGTGGAATCCCTTTTTTAAAATTGGTTTAGCTGTGAAATTACCACTTTTGCCAAAATGTTCTTAAATCTAGCCTTAAAGTTTGCCCCATGAACTGCATTCGTAAGGCCCTTTTTACACGGGGCTGTCCGTTTTCACGGACTCCGCTTGCTCCGTGAGGATCGCTCCGTTGATCCCCGCTGAGCCGGTGGATAACAGGTCAGTCTCTGCTTACTGTGCAGAGATGTATCTGTCAGATACCCGCTGTCCTCTATGGGAGATCAGGTGAAAACGGATCCGCCTGTCCGTTTTCATCCGATCCGCCAGATGGATGGAAAATAGGGTTTCCATCCGTCTGGATTTAGCAGACCGATGTGAATTTCGGACGTGAATTTTCGTTCGACGGCCTATCCTCCAAAATTCTTACCGTTAGCATGCTCCTTTCGACAACCACTTATGATTTTTCGTCAGATAAAAGCTGGATGTGCAGACTAGTAATTTTTTGTCGTAGGACAATGCAATGTCAGATTTTCGTTCCGTTGGTACGGTTTTCGTACGAAAAAAATCGTACGACCGAGACTACACATGCTCAGAAACTAAAAAAAGTTGCAAAAATATTCAAAACATGGGGGGCGTGGCCAAATGTGAAGGTGTGAGGACGTGAGAGCTCCGGATCCAGTGCATCATTATCCGTTCCTACCATCCTCCAGAATTGCCTATCCTGCTCCAAAGCTGCTGTAGGGAAGCCCGGATTCTGCCAGTCACATCGATGCCCTACAAGCACCGATTCACCAAGAAACAGCCGCCCCCTAGGACCCGCGCTGCTCAGGGTGCAACACGTGCGGCTTCTATTGGGCATGGACCAGGAGAGCAGTGATCCTCCTCAGGCAGCAGACATGGAGCAGCTGGCCACGAAGACCTCCACATCGGTCATACTAGTGGCCATAGAGACTAGCACTGCAACGCTGATGGGGAAAATTGACACCATGGCGATTGAATGTGGCCTCATCCACCAGGACTTGGAGAAGTTCAGAGGCCGGGTTACTGCGGCCGAGCATCGTATCTCAGACGTGGAAGACACGGTGGTGGTCACTCCCCAGCAAGTGGTGGAGCTGCAGCGCACAGTAAAACAACTGCTGGCGTGGTCTGACGATGCTGAGAATAGGATGAGGCGCAATAATGTGCGTGTGGTGGGGCTGCCAGAAGGATTCGAGGGTCGGGATCCTAGCAGGTTTGCGGAATCCTTCTTTAAGGACCTCCTGGGCCTGCAGCAGATCTCGTCGGCCTACATCATGGAGAGGGCCCACAGGGTCCCGCCTGGTACCAGACCGCAGGGCGCAGCACCTAGGCCGTTCTTTGTCCGCTTTTTGAACTACAGAGATCAAGATCTCATCCTGGCCGAGGCAAGGAAGAGACCCCACCATACACTTCTTCCCTGATTTCTCCCCTGAGCTGCAGAAAAGACACCGTTCACTTATGGAGGTCTGCGAACGGCTGAGGGAGAAGGGACTGAAATATGGGATGTTGTACCCCAGCAAGCTTAGGGTCAAGTACCGGGGTTCAGCTAAGTTTTTTTTTAAGTGCACTCCGGCGCCTCCGACTGGCTGGACACCTTGGACTGAGTGCCACTTGGCATGTCCATCTTGGCAAAGTAATTCCCATATTGGCACTGACTGCTGGTTAGACTCCTAATACCCCATTTAAGCACTGCACACTCTATGGCTGGAGTGCAGGGATCTCCCTACTCACTATTTGTTTTTGCCAAGCGCCATCCGTCAACTCACCGGTTTAGGATATGTTCTATGAGTCCAGGTGGGTGAGACAGGGATGTTGGGTGTTGGGTTGGAGATTGTTTCTTGTGTTAACCCAATTTTTTTTTAGCAGGATCCCGGGATGCTGTAATGACTTTCCGGGGGGTGCATGTCGCCGGGGCTGGCCAGGGGAACTGCTGGAATTCCGCTGCTCCCCTGGTGGGTTCCGGGGCCGGGGGCCCTCCGAATCACTTGTTGTTTTCGTACTATGCTCTTGCATGTGTTACTGGCTCTCCTCTGTTTTTGGTATGGCTTTGTGTAACCCCCTATCTGGTCTTCAAACCTGGCCCCCCACCCTGTGGCCATATCTGGGTAATACAGCCATGGCTCTAAACATACATTTAATCTCCTGGAATGTCAGGGGTCTAAACTCTAAATTTAAGCGGGCACTGGTGTTGAAATATCTGCAGGCCCGGCACCCCCATGTCATATTTCTTCAAAAGACGCACCTTGTCAGCAGCAGGATCTTAGCCTTAAAGCGCCAATGGATACATAGAGCCATACACGCAACGTATTCCTCATACGCCAGAGGAGTGGCAGTTCTGCTGCACAGATCATTGCCCTGCACTGTTGAAAAGGTTATCTCTTACACCGGGGGACGCTACCTAATTGTGTTGATCTCAGTGTACTCCTTCAGGGTGGCCTTGGTCAATGTCTAGATTCCCCCCGCCGTTCTCTAATGCCATTAGTTACTGGACAAGGTGTTGCCCCTCGCACCATGCAAACTGGTGGTCTCAGGGGACTTTAATAACATTCTTGACTACACGCTTGACACATCTAACCTGCACAGGGTTCCCAATGTGGAGTTGCTGCGCTGGGCTGAGGTGGCTGGTTTTACGGAGATATGGAGGTGGAAGCACCCGGGTGTGAAATGCTATTCCCATCTGTCAACGTCCGCTGCTTCCTCCTCTAGAATCGGCCTGCCTTTGTCAATGCGGATGTGTTTCCCCTGCTGGTCAGCGCGGACTACTTGCCTGGGGGCCTGTTGGACCACTGCCCACTGCAGGTTGACCTCAGGGTGGGGTCGGGTGGGACCAGGGGCGTCTGGCGCCTGGCTCCTGGACTGATAGAGGAACCCACGGCCGAGGAGGTAATCCTTCCACACATCTCCTCATACTGGGTGCTCAATGCGGGTACTGCCACTCCTCAAATGAAGTGGGATGCCTTCAAGGCCACAGCAAGGGGGATGTATATCTTGGCTATAAAGACCTTGCGCAAGTAGTAGCCAGGGTACCGCACTCCAGTACAAGGAACGGGACTGTGGGAGGGCGCCCTCGCCTGAAACTCTGGCTAGGTTGAAGTTCGTTAGGAGAGAGGTGTATCTTCATTATCAGGAGCTAGCAGCTGGCCAGCTTTCCCAGAGCGCAGCAAGCATATTTGAAAAGGGGGACAGGAACAGCAAATTGTTGGCCCTACTGACTGCAGTTGACAAGCCTATGACGGTGATTCCCTGTATCTCCCCCAGACCGGGTATCCTCCTGACGAGTAAAGAAGAAATTCTGCAGACTTTTGTAGACTTCTACAAGGCCCTATATTCCCCAATAGCGCCATATAAGGAGGACGCGTTGCGGACAACATTATTAGCCCTCGACCTCCCTACTCTCCTGGACAATGCCAGAGAGCATCTGGAGGGAGCCATAGGGGAGGAGGAGGTAGCAGCAGCTGTCGCCTCCTTTCCTGCCGTTAAGGCCCTGGGTCCGGACTGCTTGCCGGTTGCTTGGTATCGTCGCTACATTAAAACGCAGGCCCCCAAATTGTCTCAGCTGTTCACAAACAGTTTCAATGATGGGTTTCTGCCCCTTTCATTCTACGAGGCCCATATTGTTTTAATAGCCGAACCAGACAAAGACCTCCTCCTATGCTCATCCTACAGACTGATATCCCTGCTCAATGTGGATTTCAAAGTCCTAACCAAAGTATTGGCCACTAGATTAATGTCAATCCTTGAACATATTATATCTCCAGATCAAGTTTAGGAAGTGGATTGACCTCCTTTATCATTCCCTGATGGAAGCTGTTAAGTTAAATGGCATGCTATCTGAACATCTCCCGAGTAGGAGGAGCACCGGCCAGGGTTGCCCGATGTCACCGGGCCTGTTTGCCGTGATGATCGAACCACTGGCGGCAGCTTTGCGGGGTTCTGCGGACGTAAGGGGTATAACCGTGGGCAGTCTAACAGAGAAGATAGTGCTTTACGCGGACAACATGGTCCTGTTCTTACGGGACACTGCTGGCTCCCTCAAAGAGGCGTTGAATATCCTAAACACCTTTGCTTCCTTCTCCAGGCTGAAGGTTAATTGAAGCAAGTTGCAGGTTCTCCCCCTCCGCACGCCGAGCCCCGCATGTAGGGTTCCGATGGGTTGCCCGCTTCAGCAGGTGGACAGAGTGAAATACCTGGGGATACATATCACCAGCACTGTCTCAGACTTCATTGCCCTTAATGTTACCCCGGTTCTGACTACCCTCAGGAACACACTGCAGGCCTGGAGGGACCTACCCCTGTCCCTCATAGGCAGGATGAATTTACTCAAGATGAAATTCTTACCTCTGTTCTTATATATCTTTCAGAATTCACAAGTCTGGATCCCGAGACATATATTTAATAGACCAGCATGTGACATCCTTCTTGTGGCAGGGCCATTGCCCGAGAATTTAACACCGAGTGCTGCAACTCCCATGGAAGCAAGGGGGGCTGCCGGTCCCAGACTTTTATAGGTACTTTTTGGACGGACAGTTGGTCTTCGCTCACAGGTGGGTCTGCAGCCCGGACAGGGACGCAGCCACCGCGTTGGATGCGGCTGCAGTCAGGTCTTATGAGGCATTGTCACACTTATTATTGAGGGGGCTTAAAGCCATCTACAACAATACATTGTCCATGAGATCCACCGGGTGAGAGCTTGGATTGCGGGCAATAGGAAAGCAGAGAGTAATGTAATTTCCCCACATACGCCGCTTTGGAGGAACCCAAGTATGTCACACTTTGCAGAGATTCCAGCCCCTGTTGTCTGGACTAAGCATGGGATAAAAACAGTCTGTCATATAGTGGCAGGGGGAAAGCTATTAGCGTTTGATGAGCTAAAAGTAAAATACCACCTCCTGAATTCCCACCTATTTAGGTATTTACAACTCACGGTCAGTGACCTGGAATCTCTACTTCAGGAGAAGGACCTAGAAAAAGCCCTGTCCAAAATTTACGGACAACTTGCCCTGGGAGAGGGGGATCTCCTCCCAAGGTGTAGGTCGGGATGGGAGGAGGTGTTCTCGCAGATGACTGGGACAACATTTGGCAAATTAATTTTACCAGGTTGGTCTCAGCTAGGGATCACCTTATCCAATATAAATTCTTGCACAGAATATACCACACACCTGCCAAATTGGCAAAGATGTTCCCCGATCGGGCTCCATCCTGCTGGTGGTGCTCCTCCCAGGAGGTGGAGTTCCTCCACATATTTTGGCACTGTGCTGCCATGCAAACGTTCTGGGAGGGGCTCGCCAAAGCCATTGAGGATGTCACGGAAGTGGCCGTGCCTGTGACGGCGGAAGGTTTGCCTCCTGGGGTTGGTGGATGCACCTGCACACAAGAAGGTAATGCACACTCTCTTGACTATTCTCATATTCTATTCTAGGAAGTCGGTGGTCCTACATTGGAAGAAGTCCACCCCACCCACAGTGCAGGCATGGAAGGCCATTGTAAAAAAAGCAATTCCACTGTATAAAGCCGTCTACACCAGCAGGGGCATACCTCTTAAATTTTATAAAGTGTGGGGAAGTTGGCTATCAAGTACGTCCATGGTGTCAGAGTAAGGTGCTGTGGCTTGGGCGTATACACTGCTTTGTGTAGCAATATGCTACGTATATTTTGTACGAGGTTTGGTGACTCAAGGCAGGGATGAGTGAGGCCCCTTTGATGGCTGTGCCCTGCTGGATTAGGGGGCAGGAGCGGCAGGTGTGAATGAAGAAATTGCGCAAAGAGAAATTGCGCAAAGAGAAAAGCAGCTACCACTACCACTAGACCTATAGTGTATACAACTGAAAAATTAAAAAGTGAAGCACTAAAATTCAAACAAACATAGTGAAAAAACTGTCAATATTTCTACCCAAACGAAATTTGCGTCCTTTTTTCCCCACAAATAAAGCTTTCTTTTGGTATTTGATCACCTCTGCGTCATTTCTGATCACTGCTATAAACAAAAGAAAATTGACTATTTTGCAAAAAAAAACAAATTTCTTACTTTTTGCTAAGATACAAATCCAAAAAAAGAAAATATAAAAAAACATTTTTTTTTCACCGGTTTTGGCCGATTTATATTCTTCCTCATATTTGTGATAGAAAAAAATCGCAATCAGCGTTTATTGATTGGTTTGCGCAAAAGTGGCCGCGTTTACCATCCGTGAGAACTAATTTCTGGGGTTTTTATTTATTTTTTATTTTTTACTAGTAATGGCGGTGATCTGCGATTTTTACCTGCAGGGTGTAGTGAAGGGGTTAACTATGTTCCCTGGGTGTATTCTAACTGTGGGGGGGGGGGGGGTTGGGCTACCATGGGCATGAGAGATCCAACTGATCCCAGTGACAGGGATCAGTAGATCTCCCATGCCCGCACTGTCAGAATAGGGAACCGCCGTGTTTACATCGGGTCCGCCCAAGCCGCACGCGCCCCCTAGCGGCCATTCGCAGAACGCCGGCTTTTTACGGTGATTCGCGCCCAGCATCCACACTGCCGCCTTAAATAGACTGTAGGCAGTGTGGAACTAGCTATAGAAACATTCCTTAACCTTGTGGACAGCCTTCCCAGAAGAGTTGAAACTGATAGCTGCAAAGGGTAGGCCAACGTAATATTGAACCCTAAGGACTGCGATGCCATTAAAGTTCATGTGTGTATAAAATCAGGCATCCCAATAATTTTGACAATTATAATGTTTGTGTTTCCCTAGCCCTCTTATTGCAGCAATGATTTGCATGTTTGCAGTGCTGAGCAATCATGCCAGATTAATCACTACTTCCTGTAGCTACTTGTGTAGCTTACTCCAAAGGGAGCTATTTGTTTTACCCTGTTAGCATTCAATTGCTACTCCTTTTTAACCACTTCAATATTGGGCACTTTCACCCCTTTCCTGCCTAGGCCAATTTTCATCTTTTGGTGCTGTCACACTTTGACAATTGCGCTGTCATGCAACATTTTACCCATATTACATTTTTATAATTTTTTTCACACAAATAGGACTTTTGATGGTATATAATCACCACTGGGGTTTCTATATTCTGCTAAATAAACAAAAAAAAAAAACGAAAAATGTTGAAAAAAGAAAACCAGCATTTCTCTTCTTTCCTGTTATATAATTTTGCAAAAAAATACTTTTTCTTCATAAATTTAGGGCAAACTGTATTCTGCTGCATTTCTTTTGTGAAAATAACCCAAATCAGTGTATATTAATAACTCTGTAGGAAGGTTATAGAGTCCACAAATGATGGCATATACAGTATACTTGAAATCGATCAATCTTGATGTACTGACCTAAACCAATTTCTTGAGGCGTCAGTGCAAATATCCCCCACATGACCCCTTTTTGAAAAGTAGACAGTCCAAGGTATTTAGTAGAGGCATCGCAAGTTTTTTTTAAGTTGACATTTTTGTCACAATTTTTTGGAAAAGGAAGAAATTAGGAAAAATAATTCTTTCACATTTTTTTTTTTTACATACCGTAACCAGTGCAGAACAGTGTCGTCATATAACAGGTTTGGCAGTGATCAGGGACACTGACTAGTGACAGTATGTAACAAAAACAAAATAAACTTTTTTTGTTTTTCATTTTTTTTCTTTTTTATCATTTGTTTTTCTTTTTTAACACACTGTGACCAGAGCAATACATTGCTACCATAGTAACACTGTACTACTCTGAGGAAGTGATCAGATTTTTACCCTACACATTATGATTGCGTATAGCAGTGAATTTCACTGTTATAAGCAACCATTTTTACTGAATGAAATTGGTGCATTCAGTGTTTACTATTGTGGTTAGCTTTGAATGGCCACAGCTAATCACATGGTACAGATGGGCTGTGATTGGCCCTGTCTGTACCATGTGATCACTGTGGCCAATCACAGAGATTAACACAATAGCATGCAATGGCATGAACCAAAGCCATTCGTGTGATCTGCTGTGAATGGCCACAGCGATCACATGGTACCAGCCGGTACACTGATCAGTCATTCGCTGGACACAGAAGGTGACAGATCACACCGCAGCATGGCCCATGGGGCACACACAAAACACATTCCAGGAGGACAGCATATGATGATCACCTGGTGCACTGAATGCCCTGCCTGGCTGTCATTTGACTATAGGAATTGGTTAATCAATCCATGATTTTAGCAGTGATTAAAACAATGACTGCAAAACAATTACCTAAAAAGTAAGGAACATTGACTAGCGGTAAGGATTGCTCCACATGAAAAAAAGTTTGCCTTGAGGCCTGCTTTAAATAAAAGCTGGAGCTTTAGACTATATCTGCATGCTTTATGTTGTGAATTAAAGCCTCATGTCAAAGTGGTTCTAAAGTCAAAACATTTTTTACCTTAATACATTTCCTGCATTAAGATAAAAAAATATCCCACTACTTGTTCCTCTCCCTTTCCTCCCTAAACATTTATCTAAGTCCTGGCTGCAGTGCCTCTGCCAGGGGTATTGCTAGGTGGGAAGAAGCCCAGGGGCTTCAGTCTGAAGAAATGTGGCCCGTGAAGCGCACGGTGGTGGAAAAATTGGCGTGGCTTAAACTAAATAGTGGGCATGGCTTAAAGCGGCATAGCTCAAAGGGGCTGTTGTTTGAGTCTGAGATGAATGAGGGATAGAGGGAGAAAGAAAGAAAGAGATAGGGAGCAAAGGAGAAAGAAAGAGGGATGGAGGGACAGCAGGCCCAGATCCTACACCACAATAGCAATATGTGTTTTCCAGAAAGTTTAACAATCAGCAGATAAAGATTATCAATACAATATCAATTATCAATACAACACCTTGTGTTAGTGCTTCAATCATCCCGGCACTATAGTTGTTATGGTGTCAATATGATTGAAGCGCATTATTTATATTATTACATTGTAATATAAAATGTAATACTTCAACTCACCATAATGCAGAATCAGTGGGAGCCCCAAGTGTGTCACTTGCCCCGTGGCCTGCTACCAGATGCCATCAGGTGTCCCCAGGGGAGGACCTCCTTCCATCAGGTGTCCCCAGAAGCATGCCTCTTTACATCAGGGTGTCCCCAGCAGCGTGCCTCCTTACATCAGGGTGTCCCCAGCAGCGTGTCTCCTTACATCAGGATGTCCCCAGCAGTGTGCCTCCTTACATCAGGGTGTCCCCAGCAGCATGCCTCCTTATATTAGGGTGTCCCCAGCAGTGTGCCTCCTTACATTAGGGTGTCCCCAGCAGCATGCCTCCTTATATTAGGGTGTCCCCAGCAGTGTGCCTCCTTACATTAGGGTGTCCCCAGCAGCATGCCTCCTTATATTAGGGTGTCCCCAGCAGTGTGCCTCCTTACATTAGGGTGTCCCCAGCGGCATGCCTCCTTATATTAGGGTGTCCCTAGCAGTGTGCCTCCTTACATTAGGGTGTCCCCAGCAGTGTGCCTCCTTACATTAGGGTGTCCCCAGCAGTGTGCCTCCTTACATTAGGGTGTCCCCAGCAGCGTGCCTCCTTACATTAGGGTGTCCCCAGCAGCATGCCCTCTTTACATTAAGATGTCCCGAGCACCGTGCCTACATACATCAGGGTGTCCCCAGCACCGTGCCTCCTTACATCAGGGTGTCCCAGCCAGGAATATAGGACCCCCAGGATTACAAGACCCTCACTATTATAGGACCCCCACTATTATAGGACCCCTAGGATGATAGGACCCCCAGGATGATAGGACCCTCACGATTATAGGACCCCCAGGATGATAGAACCCTCACTATTATAGGACCCCCAGGATAATAAGATCCTGAGGATTATAGGACCCTTACTATTATAGGACCCCCAGAATGATAGCATCCCAAGAAGATGAGATGGACCTCCAGGTTTTTAGGAACCCCAGGGGGGTGAGACCCCCCAGAATGATGGAGCCCCCAGCAACAGTGCAGTGGGCGTGTCTGTACCCCCTCTTGGTATGTAGTAGGTAGGGGTAGTAACAGGTGGAGTGTGCACGCACCGCAGTCCGCTCCCCCTCCTCACCATGCCTGGCTGGCTGGGGGACTGAGGCTGTAACCTAACTACCTGGCTGAACAGTGTCTCTGTCCTATGTCCCACTGAGTCCCGAGTTCCGGCCTTGCTTTGCTTGTGGCTGCAGTTCAGGGATGTTGCTGGGCGAGCTGAGCACCAAGTGTGGTTGGCGGTCCGGATGTCTGCTCTTCTTCCCAGGACCATCTTAATAGGATTATGGGCCCCTGGGCAAAGTAATGCACCGGGGCCCCTTCAAGCCTGCCCCAATTTTCGCACCTACTCCACAGAATAAGCCCACGTTCACACTGAGGGCGGGTTTAAAATGAGCATTTCAGCCCGACTTTATAGACATATGTGCGGGTTCATGCGCAGGTATCTTTCAAATCGCCACCAAAAGTAGTGCAGAAACAGGGGCTCAGTCAGTCGGCTCCAGCTTGGTGGCTCTAGTTTTATCCTATAGTCTCTCCACACTACACATGTCTGACTTCTTCCATGACCCACATCCTGGCGGCACGGCACTCCCACTCTTGGCTCCTCTCAAGACCCCCCCCACCAGAGACTGCAGACATGATATAACACAAGAGATGGTCAGAGACTGCAGACATTCTACAGGAGACGGTCAGAGACTGCAGACATGGTAGAGGAGATGGTCAGAGACTGCATACATTCCACAGGAGATGGTCAGAGACTGCAGACATTCTACAGGAGACGGTCAGAGACTGCAGACATGGTAGAGGAGATGGTCAGAGACTGCAGACATGGTACTGGAGATGGTCAGAGACTGCAGACATGGTACAAGAAATGTTCAGAGACTGCAGACATAATACAGGAGATGGTCAGAGATTGCAGACATGATACAAGAGATGGTCAGAAACTGCAGAAATGGTACAGGAGATGGTCAGAGGCTGCAGAAATGGTACAGGAGATGGTCAGAGACTGCAGACACGATACAAGAAATGTTCAGAGACTGCAGACATAATACAGGAGATGGTAAGAGATTGCAGACATGATACAAGAGATGGTCAGAAACTGCAGAAATGGTACAGGAGACGGTCAGAGACTGCAGACATGGTAGAGGAGATGGTCAGAGACTGCATACATTCTACAGGAGATGGTCAGAGACTGCAGACATTCTACAGGAGACGGTCAGAGATTGCAGACATGCTACAGAAGATGGTCAGAGACTGCAGACATGGCACAGGAGATGGTCAGAGATTGCAGACATGGTACAGGAGATGGTCAGAGGCTGCAGACATGATACAAGAGATGGTCAGAGACTGCAGACATGGTACAGGAGATGGTCAGAGACTGCAGAAATGGTACAGGAGATGGTCAGAGGCTGCAGAAATGGTACAGGAGATGGTCAGAGATTGCAGACATGGTAAAGGAGATGGTCAGAGACTGCAGCCATGGTACAGGAGATGGTCAGAGATTGCAGACATGCTACAGGAGATGGTCAGAGACTGCAGACATGGTACAGGAGATGGTCAGAGATTGCAGACATGGTACAGGAGATGGTCAGAGATTGCAGACACGGTACAGGAGATGGTCAGAGGCTGCAGACATGATACAAGAGATAGTCAGAGGCTGCAGACATGATACAAGAGATGGTCAGAGACTG
>BLSH010432737.1:79200-91130 GCA_018402905.1 Glandirana rugosa
TTAAGTGGTCATGTAAGGAGTGTGCCGCAAATACACTCCTTCTGGCTAGCAGCTGCCATCCACCCCATACTGTACGTTCAGTTCCTACTGGTGAATTCATAAGAGCAAAGAGGAACTGTTCAATAGAATCAGGGTTCCTTAGGGAATGCAATGTCATATCTCGAAGATTGCAGGAACGCCAGTATAAAGAGAAAGACATCAATAGGGGGAAAGCTATTGCCATGGCTAGAGACAGGGATGCCCTCTTGAGTCAAATCCACAAAGGGAGAAAAAAGAGATATTCAGATAACAACACCTTAACTTTTGTTACTTCCTACTCATGTGAATTCAAAAAAATCACCAACATTATCAGGAGGCATCTACCTGTTCTATCCATGGACAAAGATCTTTTAGAGACTATGGAAAATGGATGCAGATTCTCCAGCCGACGTGCGACTACATTAGGGGATATGTTGTCACCAAGCCTGTTTCTCACAGATACACGGAAACAGACATGGTTGCATACAATGGGTTCCTATGCATGTGGGGTGAACACATGTCGTTTTTGTCATAAACATGATAAAAAGGCAGGTGTGGTCCGTTCTTGTTACACAAATATAAAATATAAAATTAGGCAATATATGAATTGTGGCACTAGAAACGTAGTATATGCGATAGAATGCACAGTGTGCCACATGCAATATGTAGAATGTACAACAAAAAATATGAGGACTAGAATTGGAGAACATTACCATGGGGCATCCTATACTTCAGATAAGGGCCTATCAAACGTCTCAAAGCACTTCAAGTATATACATTCGGGCAACATGTCTTCTTTTATTTTTTATGGCCTAGAAAGAATATATAAATTGCCGAGAGGGGGTGATCTACATCGCAAGCTATTAGAAAGGGAGGTGTGGTGGATAGTGAATTTGGACACTAGAGCCCCACACGGGATGAATCTAAGATGTGATGTATATCTCTTTCTAAAATAAAAGGAAGTAGAATAGGACATAACAGAATAAAATAAGAAATAAAAAATGGGAAAAAAATAAAATATAAAATAAAAAATAAAAAATAAATAAGTCATTTTGTGATAGACATTATGCCCCCCCCCCCTTTTGTTTTGTATGGGTCAATTTAGCCTGGACAAAGGGGTGGTAATACACCCACAATTTTGGATTGGTCTCCCGTCTCTGAAATTAGGGGACATAGGGTTCTCAGAAATTAGTGGACATGTGTGTTTTTTTGTGCTTTTTTGATCATAACATATAATTTAAAGTGGTGATAAACAATATATAAGTCTGAAATAAATAAAATGGGACTGCTTGAAACTAATAATAGTTATTTTTGAATAAGATACTGTGTATCACAGTAAGATACTGTGGCATCCTTCATTTTTAATGGCTTTCCAGTTCATTTGTACTGATCAAAAGAGATGGATACATATATTTCTATTTTTTAATCATACTAAATATTATGACTGTAAATGTATATTTTTTTCTTTCCCCTTATACATTTTCCCATCTTTCTCTTTTATTGCTTCACAGGGAGATTTTCACCAGCAATGGTGCCTCCCAGCTGAGATCAATGACTACAAGTAATTAATTGGATTGGAGCAAATCACATGATCATTTTATTTCTACTTGTATGTATATTTAAATGTGTGTGTTCTTTTTGTACACTAAGCGGTGAACAAGGCGTAACTGTCGAAACGCATCTGCTGTATTACTGTATGTGCATGGTCTACAGTCAATAAAGTCATTGGAAGAAATTCTGGAGTGCCGACTCAATCGCTTTTGGATTGCTATGGAGGAAACTTTAGAAAAAAGTGGAGCATACCGATTGTGGATGCAGTGGTTTCCTCCCTGAGCAAGACCTTAACTTGTCCAGTGGATAATGCATGGGTCTTTAAGGATCCTGTGGACTAGAGGCTGGAAGCCTTGTTAAAGGCATCCTTTGCCCTGACAGGTTCCCCTATTCAGCCCACAATGGCAGCAATTGGGGTCTGTCAAGCCTTGAAGGATCAGGTTAGACGGCCCAATAGAGCAGAGGATTCTGCTCAGGACAGAGCAGATCTACCTCAGGTTCTTTGCTTTTCTATAGATGCCCTTAAAGACTCCATACAGCAGATTTTTCCTTATGGCTCTTCTGTCTGTGCATATGCACAGAATTTTATGGCTAAAAAGCTGGTCAGCAGAGGTCCCTTGTAAAAGGATGCTAGCTGGTTTTCTTTGCCATGGAGAAAGTTTGTTTGGGGATGATCTTGATAAGTACATCCAGAAGATATCTGGAGGAAATAGTTACCTTTTTCCTGTGAAAGGGTAGCTGCAGGGTCCTCTTTTTTCAGGTGCCACAAGCTACTTCCTCAGGTTTTTCAGGCCCTAGTTAGTTCCGACTGCACCAGGGATCTACTGCCAAAGGTAAACAACATGGCCAGGGCCAAAAGAGGCAGTGGGTCCAAAAGTCCACTAATACTGGCACCAAACCTTCCTTGTGAAGGAACGCCCCCGCTTTGGTGGGTGGGGAGAAGGTTGCTGCAGTTTGCGGGAGTGTGGGGAATGCTGGTTCAGGACAAGTGGGTCATCTCCACAGTGTCTCAGAGGTACAAGCTGGAGTTACACTCCTATCCTCCTCAAGGATTTGTGAGGTCCAGCGTTCCCATGGACCTTTCAAGAAAGGGCTTCTTACTCCAAGCACTAGGCCATTTAAGGCGGCAGGGGGTGATTATGAAGGTTTCAGTTCCCATAAGGGGTACAGGGTTTTATTCGAACCTGTTCACGGTTTCAAAACCAAATGGGGACATAAAACCTCTCTTCCCTTTCAAATGGAATTGGTCCGCTCTGTAGTGGCCTCTCTCCAAGAAGGAGATTTCCTGGCATCCATAGATATCAGGGATGCATACCTGCACGTGCCATTTTTTCAACCTCATCAAAGGCTTTTGCGCTTTGTCATAGAGGAGCAGTACTTTCAGTTTGTAGCTCTGCCCTCTGCTCGCAACCGCCCCCAAGTTTTCACAAAGGTCCTGGTGCCAGTGCTGGGTCTTCTAAGATCTCAGGGGATCTTGATTGCAGGCTACTTAGATGATATCCTATTTAGGGATCAATCGCTGCAGGTTTTGATGAGGAATGTGGCTTTAATGGTCCAATTCTTGGAACATCTCGGATGGATCATAAATTCAGAGAAATCGGCCTTAAAACTGGTTCAATGTCTGAAATACTTAGGCCTGGTTATGGACACAGTCCAGGCAAGAGTGTTTTTGCCTCCAAGAAGGGTCAAGACCTTAAAAAGATCAAGTTCTACAAATAAGTTGAAAGAGACGCCCGTCTGTCCGATTCTGTATGAGTCCACCGGGAAGGATGGTTTCCTCATTCAAGACAATTCCGTATGCCCAATTCCATTCCAGGGCATTGCAGCAGAACATTCTGGATTCCTGCATGATCATAACCCCCAGGGCTCGAGGAAGTCTTGCCTGGTGGTTAATAGACAGAATCTGGTACAAGGAAGGTATTTTCTTCCACTGTCGTGGAAGGTAGTGACTACAGATGCCAGTCTCTCTGGCTGGGGCACAGTCATGGAAAGTTCCACAGTCTAGGGGAGATGGATACGCCTCACGCTGAATTGTTGGACAGCAAGGTTACAGGCTAACCTGGTAAGGGTGCAGACCGACAATGCCACGGCTATGGCCTATGTCAACCACTAGGGCACTACCAAGAGTTGTCTGGCTCACATGGAGGCCAGTCATGTGCTGTCTTGGGCAGAAAAGCATGTGCCAGTGCTGTCTGAGGTCCCCACTCCGGGTGGTAGAGAACTGGAAGGCGGACTATCTCAGCCACCAACAGATACATCCAGGAGAATGGTCTCTGCACCCACAGGTGTTTATGAAGATTTGCCAGTGTTGGGGCACGCCGGATGTAGATCTGCTGACATCCAGGTTCAACTGCAAAATTCAGCAGTTTGTAAACAGAGCAAGCAATCCCCTTGCTATCAGGATAGATGCACTGGTAGTTTCCTGGGCTCAGTTCTCTCTGATCTATGCATTCCTCTCCTGCAACATCTTTTGCACAGGATCCGAGAAGAGATCACATCAGTCATCTTGGTAGCTCCGGCCTGGATCAGGAGAGCCTGGTACCCAGAGATAGTGAGATTAGCCGTAAGCGAGCCTTGGACGCTTCCGCTCCGGCTCAATCTACTGTCTAAATTCCACCAGAATTTACGCTTGCTGAATTTAATGGTATGGCTATTAAAGCCAGGGTTCTAGGAGATTGTGGTATCTCAGGGCCAGTGATGTCTACGTTGGTAAATGCCAGAAAGATGGTCACCAGGAAGATCTATCATAGGGTTTGGAAGGCCTACATTGCTTGGTGTGATGCCAGAAGATGGCATCCTCGTAAGTACTTGGTTGGAAGATGTTATGCTTGTGTCTATCTAGCAAAGTTACTTTGCGGTATAAGCAAGGAAGCTCAGACCTGTGCAGTGGATAAATGAGCTTTTACTGAACAAAAATGCTGTACATACAAAACTATTACAATATTAGGAATACAGTACAAGACTGACAGATATTTAAAGTAAATTAACAACCTAGCAAACAGGCAAACATATAGTCTGTAACAGTAGAAATACACTTAAATGTTACTTTACTCCGATAACTTGATAGTTGTTGGAGAATCAGGCAAAAGCATCTTTTTCTTCAATGGCTGGTTACAGATAAGTCTTTCAGTGTTAATGCATTATGGAGCCTTGGTCTTACAGACTGTCCTTGGTGTTTAACGCATGATAAGGTCCTGTCCTACTTATGCCTGGAAACCTTTATATAGCTCAGTTTGTTTACCAGTTTGTTGGCAATGGTTAAAAACCATTTACCTTAACAACCGACTAACAGAAAAATAACTCTGTAGTTCTCTATGAGAGATTCACTCTCAAATTCTACCTCAAGATGAATTCTATGAATCTTATAGAAAAAAAAAACATTTTTATATCAAACGCAACACATTCCGCCCTTGAGTTTTTCTCTCAGACTCCACATAGACTAATAACTCATACTTAAAATTATTTTTTCTTGAATGCAATCCCTCCCATATTTCTGTCACTGAGAAGGTGTTTCAGTCTTTGGCTAAAAGTTCTTTAGAAAGTCCATTCCAAAGGTTTTTTTTTAGAAACAAGTCCAGGCTTGTTCTTCACAGCTCTTGCGGTCTTCCATCATTCTGTCCATCATGTAACCACTTTTTTTGGTCTTCCTATGGATCAAATTGGAGACAGCCTGTGGAGTGGAAAACAAAGCGGATTATCTGTTCCTTCTAATAATACATAAGCAGTAGACCCTGGCCCTTCAGCTACAATCTCTCCTCTAACTAGCTTCTTGCTTGGATCTCTGACCAACACTTTGCCACCTGCCTGTATCAACTTCTGATCCTCCCAAAGAACATCAATAGGGAGGAGAGGAAATATACTGATATTTCCCAGAAGATCGCTGCTGTTTGATGTTATACAGCCTCACTTTCCACTCTTGCTTAGAAGTATCCACTAACCAGAGTCTCAACCACTATCCTGAAGCTCATCTGCCAATACAAATATAACTTCAAACCTTACTGCCGTATTCCATCTCATTCATAGATAGGCTTCAGCTTCATCTACGTCACGCTTGGTTTCTATGTCATGGGAAGCAGTAACATGGTACCTCTTAAGCCCTATTCTTTCAGGAACCTTATGTAAATACTTAACTCTGCACTCCAACTGTGGAATCAGCATTGCAGCCCCTACCATCCTCTCGTATGGTGTGCTTTTGGCTATTGGCCTAGAATTTAACAACATGACTGCCTGTGTGGGGACCCGATCCCACTCCCTTAGTGTATGTATGGGTGTAAGCTTGCCTATCTGGTCTTTCAATAGCCCGTTGTGTCTTTCAATCAAACCAGCTGCCTGTGGATGGTATGGGATGTGGCAAACCCAGTACACTTCAGAGTCTTTGGCCCATTGCTGTAATGTTGATCCAGTGAAGTGTGAACTGTTATCACTTTGGACTTGATTGGGACAACCATAAGCAATGACAAGTTTCTGGAGCAGTTGAAGCATTGCAGCTTGATCTGCACATTTGCAAGGATGAACAAGCAAAAGTCCTGAATAGGTTTTCACTGCAGTGCAACAGTATCTCAGACCATTGCTTCCCTGTGGCAGGGGACTAATGAAGTCAATCTGCTTGTCACGTACCTGATGATGGAATCTGACTTATGCAGTAGGCAACCTCTCTTACAATCCTGATTCAGGAGCCCCTGGTAGAGCAGACAGGTGGCTCGGGAGTGCAGATGGTACGAGGGTCAAACTGGGTCACCGGTTGCAGTAGAAAGTCTGCGGAAGCACTCGTGCCCACAGAAGCGTAGTCAGACAGGCCAGGTCAGTTACAGGCTGGCGGTGCAGTACAGAAGGTGCAGGCAAGCGGATGGTCAGGTACGGGCAGGGTCATCAACAGGCTGGCAGCAAAGGTACACAAGGATCAGGCAGAAGAGTGGTTGTAGGCAAGCCGAGGGTCGTGCAGGCAGAGATCAAACTAGGTCAGGACAGGCCGGGTCACAGGAACAGATAATCAGGTTACAGGTTGCTCAATAACTAGCACAAATGCTGTAGAATGGACAGCATCTGCTGCAGGGTGCTGTCTGGCTAAATAGGCCTTTGGCGCCATTGGCATGCACAGGTGCGCGCACATGCGCACGGGCGCATGCGAACGCGCACATACGCGCACAATGCACACAGGCAGCTGGAAACAGCCATTTTCCTCACACTGCCAGATTTCTACAGGCTTCTCTCCCCTCTTAATTGACCCAGTGCAGTACTTTGCAATGGCCATTGTCGCACTTCTCCAAACACTGTACAGTTTCTTATCACAGTCTTTATCATGTCCATGGATATAGGCCATCTTCTCTGCTGTGCCCATTCATATGTTGCTTTCTGCCCCAAATGTCCAGATTGCTTGTGGGCTCAGTTGGCCAAGTTCATCCAGACAGGATCAATTGGCACAACTGCTTTCATTTTGGCAATTTCATCTACCACTCTGTTATAGTTCTCAAAGTCTGGGACCAAAGGCGCATGTGCATCAACATGCCCCACTTTTATGGTGCAAGAGTAAGCTTCTTTCCAGATGTAGTCCCAGACTTCCTTTCCTCCTCACACCACCTTTCCATGAATCATCCAATCATTGGACTTCCACGTGGACATCCAAGTTGCCAGTCCTTTAAAGACTGCCCAGTTGTCAGTGTAGTTAGTGACATGGGAAGAAGGATCCTCCTGAAGAGTCATCACTACAGCTTTCAACTCTGCATAGACGAGGTAACTATGGCTGAACCATCAGTGAACCATGCTGACTCTTTCATTCCTTCTGACAGAAACTTAAAGGGTGGAGCCTCTTGAATGGGGGATGGCTGCAGCACAGGAATTTCTTCTTCGGCTGGGTGCTGGTAAAAGTAACAAGCCCTGCCAACTGTTTTGAAATGTCTCTGACATCCCCAACTGCAATACCCCCTCTTTCTTGAAGGTACCACTTCCATTTCATCAGTGTATGGTTCTGGGCTACAGCTGCCCTAGTGGTCAGTCCATTATCTCTCACCCACCCTGCTATGGGCAATGCAGTATGGATGGTGACGGTCTCCTTTCCTGTAATGGTTTTTACTTGTTGAAGTGCTATGTAGGCCCCAAACAGGTACTTCTCGAGGGGTGCATATCTCTTCTGTGCCCCTGTCAGTTGTTTGGACCAAAATCCCATGGGTACTGCTCTCAGTCCTTTCTTTTCATTTGGCTGCCACAGACTCCAAGATATAGTACCATCCTGCTCCACTACATCCAGCTGAATTAGTACTCCTTGTCTCACGGGTCCTTATCCCTGATGCTGCAAAATGGCTTCTTTAGCAGCAAGGAATGCTGTCTGCTGCTCTGAACCCCAGGAGAACTGTCTTCTTTCTTGTGACATTGTATATAGGCCTCAGAATCAATCCAAGATGTGGGATGAATGAACTCCAGAATCCAACAACTCCAATGAACTTCTGTGCCTCCTTTTTGGTAGTAGGGGGTGCCTGAATAGTTTGTACAACTGTCTTTGGAATTTTTTCCTCTGTGGCCCAGTCCACATCATTCTTAAGAATTTCACCTCTGTGGCAGTTCCTTGGACTTTGTCTCTGTTGATTGCCCACCCTCTGTTCTCCATGTGCTGTATCAGCAGGTGCAGTGCTTTAGTTACATCTTCTTTTGTTCCAGTGATCATGATGTCATCAATGTAGTGAAACACAGTGACTTTCAAATTCAGGGTACTCAAATCTCAGGCAATCAGTTCATGACAAATCGTTGGAGAATGAACATAGGTCTTCAGGAAGCACAGCGAAAGTGTACTGGTGGCCATCCCACACATTGGCAAACTGGTTCTGACACTCTGGGTTTATCAAAATAGAAAATAAACCATTAATGTCTACAACAGCATAATATTCTCTTTTGCAATTTTTTCAATGATTGAGATCATATCAGGTACAGCTTATTTCACTTTGTTTAGACCTCTGTAGTCCACAGTCATTCTATATGTCTATATTCTTTATGTCCCATCAGGTTTCTTTACTGGGAACTCCGGAGATGAGAAAGGATTTACAGCAGGTCTAAGGATCCCTATTTTCAACAGTTCTTGAATAGTATCCCCAATTTCTTTGTGGCCTCCTGAAAGTCTGTACTGCTTGAGACAGACTGGTTTCTCTGGTAGAGGAATGTAGACAGGGGTCCATTTCGCATGACCTCTGACCACAGCCTTCACTGCCCTAACCAGATACACTTTATACCCGCATGTGAATGTATCCCGTTCAGTCTGAATAGACTGATCTTGAAGTACATCCATCCAATATTTTGGGGTAACTCTGATATCAAAACATTTGTCCAAAATCCTGGTCCCTTGCCAATAGCCAATTTCACTTGTGTCCTAACTGCTGGTGTGGTTTTCCGTTCCAAACCTTCTACTGTAAATCAATTCTCCTTTGTGATGGGAAGGATTTCCTTGCAAAGATGTAACTTCTGCTCCAGTATCAACTAAAGTCATCACATGTGTAGGAGAAGATGACTTCACCCACCATACAGTGACAGGTGCATATGGGCGTCGATCTTCTGCTAAAAAATAAAAAACAAGAGAAGGGTGCACCGGCCTAGTGCAATACCGTTTAAAAGGTTGATTCAGGAATAATCTAATAAAAATATACTCACAAACCGACCAATTAAAAAAGCACAACATGTTTAAAAAGCAAACACATCGCTTCCAGGACTACTTGAGAGCTGCACCTCAGCAGGGGGACCAGATGGTGTCCATGTGGCCAGGCTGATGCGTTTCTAGGGCTCTGAGGAAGAGGGTTTGCCCTAGAAATGCGTCAGCCTGACCACCTTGACACCGTCTAGTCCTCCTGCTGAGGTGGAGCTCAGAAAGTAGTCCTGGAGGCGTTGTGTTCACTTTTTACCTTGTTGTGCCTTTTTAATTGCTCTGTTTGTGAATATATTTTTATTTCATTATTCTTGAATAAACCTTTTAAATGGTATTGCACTAAGTCGGTGTGCCCTTCTCCTGTTTTTTATTTTTTAGTGTCTTTGTATGCCAATGGTCCCGAGGAGGGCTGCAAGACCTTTTGAGTGTGGAAAGCTACTCACATCTACTAAAAATTAATTTAGCCACTGTTGCTTTAGCCTTGAACTAATAGACCTGAGCGCAGGAGGACTGGTTTTTGCTCGTCTGTCTCCTGCTGTCACTGCCCTCACTGATATTACAGGAGACCCACCATTCCTTTATAAAGGATAAGGAACCTCCCAATCCCCTTTTCTGAGTCTCTCTAACTCCTCCCCAGGATAATGGGGTTTGGGTTTATGTGCACTTTTGGGAATTAGTTTGGGGCTAACAGGAGGGGGTCTGTTCTGTTTTCTCTAAATCTAGGCTGATGTTATCTTCACTAGGAGTAGTGTTTCTAACCCTGACAGTTTCCCCCACTACATGTTTCCACCTCTGCAGCATTTCTGCAGTAGAAATCCCATCTATCTCATCTTTTGGGTACTCCTGCCTTTAATAGGTCCACCCATATTTGTTTCCTAGAGATAACTAGCCTGGTTTTCTCTTCACCTCCTGTCTTCTCTACCCCATTCCCTTCCTTCTCTGTTCTTTTCTGCTTGTATTCTTCCTGTCTGGCCTTGACCTTATCTACTGCCCTGACAGGTTTTGTTTAGTCTCCCCTAACTCCCCCAACTGGCTTACGAGGGTAGTGGCTTCATGAATCTTGCTGTTTAATCTCAGGCCTCCCAGCAAAGACAATAAAGGAGCCCTGAGATTAAATGGCATAGACTTCATCAGCTTAGAGTGCAGAGCAGACGTAAAGGGTTCCATATCTGGACCCATCCATTCTGGAAGCGTATTTAATCCGGTTATACAACCCATCTCACCTAACCTGGAAATACCCTCTCCTATTGATTTCCAGGAGTAGGCATTTTCCAGATTAGTAGGGCTAGCATATACTCAGACTATTCCATCTCTCACAAGGTCTTACAGTGAAAAATCCACACTAAACTATTGAGCTTTTCTCATTGCTTGACACAATTGCAGATAATGGGTTAACACTCCCATAGCCACTGCTTCCTTACCTGCCAAAACAACACTGTCCACCCCTTCATCCCACAAACGTAGTAGTCAACTCAATAGGGAGTCCCCAGACCTTTGTTTGTATTGTTTAGCCTGCTCATGGAGTTCAGCTTGTGCAAACTCTCAAACTCCTTTAAATTCAACATCTCTGGGGTTGTGATAATGCATGTCCCCATCTGCTATATCCTCTCTATCATTCTATCATGTTGCCTTTTCCAAAGCTTAGTAATGAAAGGTCTGGCACACCTTTTCTTTCCCACTAGCAGATCATCAACTGACATATCAAACTCTATCTCATCATTATCACTATTATTTGAGGCACATTCTCACAATCCCAGTTTTGGGATGTGACAAGGGCGTGTACCCTGGCTTTACTAACAGGTTTACAGCCCTTCCTTTTCCTTAAGGCATTAATTGATTTGGTCATGAGGGCTGCACACCCTCTTGCAAATCATCAGCCCGACTAACATTTGTATGAACACACTCTGAAGCAACTGCTAGCTGGTCTTTTAATGCCTTCATTTCTGTCTCTGCCTTCTCCCGTCTCTGCGATTCAGTCTAGAAAGCAGGGAGAAAGTAGCAACCCACTATGGACACTGTCCTCTTCTCTTTTTTACTTAAATCCAACCCCTTAAGGATAAAATCTACAAAATGATAATAAGACTTTATCACCCCAAGACTTATTCAAGGGAGAAGCATACTTTACAAATTCCTTAGCAAGAGGCTCCCATTCGTTGTCACTGGCCCAGATAGGTAAGCTGCACACTTCCTTCTGGCCACCAGGACCCTCTGCAGCCTTGCTTTTCCTAAACAGCTTACGCAGCATTTTTACCCAGCACAAACTACACAACACACCACAGAAAAACAGGTCTGCTTCAGTTGAATTATAGCACAGATCTCAGAAGAGCCCCCAATTGTTATGGTTGCGTCTATCTAGCAAGGTTACTTTGCGATATAAGCAAGGAAGCTCAGACCTGTGCAGTGGATAAATGAGCTTTTACTGAACAAAAATGCTGTATATACAAAACTATTACAATATTAGGAATACAGTACAAGACTGACAGATATCTATTAGGGATGGGGCTCATGTTCGGATCGAACGTATGTTTGCTACTTCGGGTTTCCCCAAACATTATGGGGCATTCGCGGCAACTTCACAATAATATTTTAAAATGGCGGCGGAATGCCGCCCGCTGATTGGTCAAAGCATGCACATGACCTGCATGCTTTGGCCAATCAGCGAGCGGCCTGCTGTGAGAGCTTTGATTGGCTAAAGGTAGGATGCCTTTAGCCAATCACTGCACAGCAGTCTCAGTCC
>BLSH010432737.1:108699-128300 GCA_018402905.1 Glandirana rugosa
AAAAAAAAGAGTAAAAAAATACTGTTTACGTAATTAAAGTGGTTTTTGTGGGATAAAAAAGGATTAATTTGTTTCGACATCTACTGTTGGTATTCTTTTTTACTTTTTCGGAGAACACGGTCGCGGTGTGAACTTTTATTTTACTCGTTTATATATCTTTGTATCTTTTCACTGCCGTCTTTTTCTGACTCATCAGGTAGCTCAGACGGGGAAAAATAAATAAATAAATAAAAATAAAACATAAAAAAAATATAAAAAAAAAAATATAATTGGAACAACAGACTGATATGGTTGATGATTGGAATAAACTACCAACAAAGGTTGTGAGACAGTCAACAGTAAATGGCTTCAAACATGCTTGGGATAAACATAAATCTATAGTCAGACAACAAGGTTAATATAAAAAAAAAAATATAAAAAAAATACAAAATAAAAATAAATAAATAAATAAAAAGGGGCAGACTCGATGGACTACTCAGTCTTTTTCTGCCGTCACTTTTCTATGTTTCTATATATTTGCTCATTTTATTTTCAAGTGTGGCGCTGGCACAAGAGGCTTTTTCATTTTTTCTTATGGTTGTCATCTACAGCTTTGTTTAATTAGGAAAAAATAGGGTGTTTTTGGTGAAATTAATGCATTTGTCATAAAAAAATGAGAAAAAAAAAACACAAATTCTAAATTTCATTGAGGTGAAAAAGTCAGCTCTTTTTTTAATGTGCACTGTATTATTTTTGGTGGGTATATTTAGGGTCGTTTAGAAGTACTGTATATTCATCACTTATTTGATTACTTAAACTGTTATTCATTAAAGATTCAATCTTGCTTATACACCCAATATATCTGAGTGTTTTTCACTAACTTTAAAATGAGACTCACTAAGCATTCACCAGTTGAAAATAGAATAAAAGAGCATTTGTCACCCACATCTGTTCTTCAATGAGAAAACCAATTTACCATATAAACATACTATTTATCATTCATTGAATGTAGATGAGCTGAACTTTGCCCATTGTTTGCCTTGCACATAATTCAAACTATTTTCTAGTTTGGAATGGGGAGTAGTGTGTTTTAAAGTATTTCTGCTTTGGAGCTGTGTTTTTTTTATCAATGGAGAGTGTTTTTAAAACAGGTTCAACACTTTCATGTTTCATTGTTTATTAAAAAATGGCACAGCCTCCCTCCTGGAGCTAACTCTGTGAAATCTCTATATGACAATGATATCAGAGAAACCCACTCCAGAGCTCCCTGGGCACATAAAACTGTGTAAACTTGGGAAGTCTGAGAGTGCTCAAAATATGGATAGAACTATGCTCCTTTCTGCTACTCACCAGTTAAAGGACCCCGAAAACCAGCTAACCAGGGAGAATGAAACAACTTTCACCACTCCCCTTCATGGGTAGGAACATAGGTGATGCATACGCCTTTGCTGGAACCTCCTCCCTCTATGCAAAAATGCTTCCTCGCTGCACTCTCATTGCAAATGACAGAATCGTAATTGCTTGACAATGTTGACTAGAACTCGGGCAGGTGAACTGGCCAAATACGACCAGGCTGTTTGCCAAACCACGAACAGGCTGGGTTGGGGTTTACCTCACATTTGATCCAAACCCAAATTTCAACCGTAATCTTAAATATCCAGATGAATCTTTACATTACTCAGATAATCTGCATTAGCAGTGAAATAATTTAACTAAATGTAATTTGATTAGCTGCTGAAAGTCAGTTTATGCTTTATAGTGGATAGAGTTGTAGGTATCAACTGATACTAGCAAACTAATGAATATCAAATGAGTCTTTTCAAATCACGAATTATGTGTGTGATGACTGCAGACTCTTTACATTACTCTGCACTTCATTAAATTCTATATCAAGTCTATATAGCAAAACGGCAGGCTGTGGATTCTACTCAATGCCATGGGGATAATTCCTAAAGATCTATTAGTGGTAGCCTGTAATTTGTACTGACTTGAATAGTGAATACAGAACCTTTCCTCTAATGGAATGATTAATCATCTCCTTCATTGCTTATATTTATGGCTTATTTACAAAGACATAAGTAAGGTCCCGCTGAAACGTTGCAACATGTAAGTGGCCATTTTGCTAATTTTATTGCAAAACAAATTTTATTGAGCTCAATCAAGGTGTACAAGGAGTACAAATATACATCATGTATTAAGGTACACCATTTTTGTCGAACATAAAAGTACGCACAGTGAATCTATTCAAGTCGATCTGGATGTTTGTAGAACTTATTTCAGGACAACTTTTGGTATAACATGGCATAGGCCGATATGGGTATTTCAAACAGGTCTTGTTGCTAGGCATGGGGAAGTTTGGGGGGGTAGTCTTAATACCTCTAGACTGTGGACTGGGCTCAAACTGTGTCTGGAGATTAGACCATTCCCCTCCCCCCTCTTTTTTCGCCGGCATATTTTCTGCTAACTGTAGTGAGTCATATATCCATTTTCAATCTATCAGTACATGTTATTCTGTACGACTTATATCCTACCAGTCGTCTCTGTGAGTACTAATGGGAGAAAGAAAGAACTAAGTAGAAGGGAAGGGGGAGTGGGATTAGGATTCCATTCTCCTCTGTCAGGGGGGTGTTGGGGGTCGGGTTGCACTGATTATGCCGAGAGTTGTATAAATTCATCTGTTGTTGCGAAATGGTGCCAGCAGGACCATATTTTGTTGAATTTGGATTGCGTCTCCTTCGCAATGTGAACAAGCTCTTCCATTCCTGTGGTTTTCTGCATGCGTCAGGCCATTCTGCTAACGAGTTTTGCCAACGCAGTGGTATGCACATTTTTGCCGCATTTATCATATAAGGAGCTACTAAGTTTTCAGTGGGATAGATGAATGATGCAGCAAAAATTGTGCCTGGGAGAAGTCTAAAGGCAATATCATGATCTGATTGGTCAGATGGTGAACTTCCTTCCAAAATGTTTGGATTTGTGAGCATTCCCTTAGATGTGTAGTAGGGAGCCTTCAGTATCATTGCATCGCCAACATTTGGGCGAGACCATAGGGTAGAATTTATGCAGTTTCAGGGGCATTAACTGTTCCTTTGTGTATGCAGGTTGTGGCATGGGGATGTTTAGCTCTTGTGGTTGATGAGTCTGGAGTGAGTTCACGACAGCCAGGATTTCTGTTTGAGGGCATGGCAGCCCATGTTTATTGAAGGAAAGTTCAAAAGCAATAATTAAAGGGTTTCCCTCACAGGAGGTTTTCACCATCCACGTGAAATACTGATAAATTCAGCCAACACATACCGCAGTGCTTCTCAGGTCTTCCACTTCAGGCTCTTATCTGTCTCCAGCAGACCATTCCTTTGTCAGCACTTTCTATCCATGCAACGGCTCCTTGCTGCTCTGACCCTCAGGCTTGGGTCTCTGGCTTCTCCCAGTGCACACCTGCACTCTCTGGCTACTCCCTTGTTGCCTGGACTCCTTGGGAGGGTGGAGCCCAGAATCATGAACCTGACTCCCTTATCAGGCCCACACACACCTGGACAATCAGTGTGTTAGCTATCTATAAATAGTGGTCCTGGGATTAGAAATTTCGTCCCTCCCTAATCACTTAATCACTCAGAAATCTCCAAACTCCAGGCTCCCAACTGGATCTACCAAGCCTGGAAGAAACTGCCCAAAAGCGATTCTTCCATGTCAACTCGTCCTGGAGCCTGCCAACTTGCCTGGTTGACAATCCTGGGGACCAAACACTGTGACAGAGAACCGCCCTGTTACATATCCCCCTCTGTTCCGAACAAGTAGGGGGCAGGACACACCAAGCCACACTCTTGAGTGGGGCACCTCTGCGCCAGCTGACAGCTGCCTGGGCCCACTCTTTCTTTCGGGTGTGCTTCCACACACGTCCTAGCCTCACTTGTTTCCCCATGTATCCTGTATGCTTCATTTTATCAGTTTCATCATTAGCCTCCTCATATAACTGCAGCCTCATCCTAGTCTCTCTCTGAAGGACCTCCCGACTATCTTGCCACTCTGGGCTTTTTGTCATGTGACACCTTTAAATATTCCAACTTTTTATCCATGTGTTCCTTCTGGTGCTTCCCAACTTGTGAAGGAACTTTACTCTGATTGCTCCCCTGAATCTGAAAGGGGGGCTACTGCTACACTGTTAACCTCTTCTGTGTCTGTCATGTCATTCTCTATCTGATTACAATTTTCCGGGTTAGCTGCAACCATATCCACTTTTACCACAGTTCTCCTCCCTGCCCCTGTCTAAGGGACTTTATTGGGTTTGTCACATACATCCATTATTGAACTGGTGACCTGAGTCTCTTTAACCACATCCGTCTGAACCCTGGTCAGGATCTCTGCTATTTTCTGGTCCATGCTCAGCCCTTCCATCTCATGTGGTTTGTCCCCTGGTGCAGCAAACGTGTCCTTCACCAACACCAACAACTGACCAACACCACCGTGGACCATAGCAGCAGAATTGCTTTCCACCTGGCTGCTAGGAGGTGAAACCTCTGACATTTTTGACACCTTTTCCATTTCTCTAAAGCCTCTCCCATATACCACTTTCACAGGAAGTAATCTAGCATCATACTCAGAGGCAACTTTTAACACTAGTAATAAATTCAGTGATAAACCATTTCTGTCTTGTTTTCCTTTGTTCTGTACAGCCTGTTATTCAGTGTGCCACCTAGTGTTACTCAGCAATACCAGACCATCAGACTGTGGAAAAGACACACCAGTATCACTTGGCTGTACACTCCAAAGTTCAAGCATCTCCTCGAGTGCTTTGGTTACCAACCAACCCCATGATTTTAGACGCAAATCCTTCCTGGGGACTTTCACGATACTGGGAACGCAGAGAGCCTCACTTGCTGCAACCTGAGAAGTTGCAATGTTTAACAGAAACTCCTCTCAGCCGGGGGGGGGGGGGTAACCACAAGTAATCTGAAGAGAGGATTGAGCCGCCTCAGGTGTGAGTAGAGACATCCGACAAGGATTCAGGTGCAGGTCTGATCCGTGATCCAAATAGACAGCAAACAAAGAGTGGGACCACACTCCGAAGCTTGAAAGACAGCTGATAACTTTTATTTGTAAATCCAAATTAATGGTGACATACAGCAGACTTGGCTTGGCCACAAGACGGCAGGCAGGTTGACGCGTTTCATGGTCCACTCGTCCGCTTACTCATAACCGGGGGGTAACTACAGCCTTGTGCTCTACCAAAGCACTGCCAGATGCTGGACTTATATCCAACTTCTCAGGCTCAGCAACAGTGAACTGCTCCAGAACATTACCAGTGACAACGTCACTTTGACACTCCAGATCAACTCTACATTTTAGAGCCATGTGTGTGTTCGCCCTCATCTGGTCCTTGTTTCTCTTGAGGATTAACCTCTTCATCAGCCACCACACCTTCAGCTATAGGCTGTTCTGCAGTTTTCCCTGCTGGCACAGCAGAGACAATGTCCACCTTATTTTTGTGCATAAAAGCCTTATCTATCAGGGAGATTAGATTTTTATGCCAACTATCCCAATCCATTGTTTGTGTGCTCCCTTCACTGGTACTCCTCAGCACCGATCCATCTGTCCAAGGAGGTACATGCAAGCAGACGGGCTTAGCTGCAGACTCATTGCAAAAGTCAGTGTGAAACATTTGAGACTTTGGCAACACTCTTACCCACACTAGGTTGCAATACACCACTTCCACCATCTTGCTCAGGTAGCACTTCACAAACCTCAAACAAGTTAGCATTTTCCACAATTTGCATTAACCCATCATGTACCTGCACATTTTCAGTACTAGCAGATTGCACTAATCCATTTCCAGTTAAAGGTGCAGTTCCACTCTGTCCCACCAGAGTGACATCGCAGTTGTCCAAGGCAACCTCCGGCTCCAATACATGAAGTTCCCTGGAGATTTCTAGGGACAACTGTGCTGTCTTATCACCAGTTGCTATGGGCAGCACCCCATCTTTAACCACAATTTGTGCTTTGCAAGAACCTGGGGTTTTCTCAACAGCAGTACATTTACCATTATAAACATTAACAACATTATTACCTTTTGTGGGCTGTCCCAGCCCGCTACCAATTTTAGACTGGCAGACATTAGACACATCACTATTTTCCTCTTGATAAGCACACCTCAGTGCAGGTTTGACTTTAACCCCTGCCTCCCCACTGTACAGGAAAAAGTCACTCTCAAGATCACGTTGAGTGGCCCCACTAACTGGGGTAACTCTCACATCATCATCAGTCCCATCACCAGTCCTTTTCAACATAAACTCAGTGTTTCCAGACATCATTTCATTACAGACCGCAGCAGTTGGGGTCACCATCTTCATTTGAGTACGGCATCTCACAAACCATTCCTCTGTCACACTCTAACTAGCCAACTCTCCCTGGTGGTCATGGGATGAAACTGCAGCAGCAGCCCTTTCTGACTCCTTAGCATCCCATGCAGGCACAACAGGTACTTCCTCACTGTTGCCAGGGATAACTGCAAACATTTTTAAACAGGAGTCTGGGCTTGCAGATAATAATTGTTTTCATCATCACGTTTTCTCCTGCTGTATTCCACAACCAGGAACAATAAAAAAATCATGTTCCAATTGATCACATCCCAGGCATGGTATCTGGGGACTTTCTCCTGTTGCTAAGGGAGATGACACTCCCAAACATACTGATTTTTCTTTCTGTGTTGCTGTGTTGCTTTAGACTTGCCATAAACCTCTGTAGGCAATACCTTTTGCCTTGTGATGCATGGGGCCGACATTACCGGCGTTGCTATGGGCGATCACACTGCTCTCAAACTTCGGGTGAGCCTGTTGCTCACTCCTTCTGGAATTTTCCCAGTGTTTTCTATCCAGGATTGTGGCTTTATAGTTGTCATATTCACCTCTGTTAGAAACCATCCCACTGTATACTTTGTGCTATTCCTCAGTAATAAGTGGCTGTACCAACTGTCAGGATGCAAGCATCCAGCAAGGGTAAACAGATCATTTGGCTGCACCTTAAGGAATCAGGATGGAATAGTGAAAAATATATTTATTTATGAAAATTATACACATCCAATACCAGTGACCATAAACAAGCAAGATGGAGAGTAAATGTAACAAGAAAC
Organism: Glandirana rugosa; assembly: GCA_018402905.1. Taxonomy (NCBI): domain Eukaryota; kingdom Metazoa; phylum Chordata; class Amphibia; order Anura; family Ranidae; genus Glandirana; species Glandirana rugosa. The sequence continues at coordinate 115,802 of BLSH010432737.1, forward strand.
CCTGGTAAATATCCTAACTAACTAACTACTACAAATAAGGGAACAAACATAATAATACAAGCATGGCAGCAGGCACCAGAACAGCAGGCTGGGCAGCGGACACCAGAACAGCAGGCTGGGCAGCGGATATGACAGCAGGCAATGGAACAGCAGGCTGGGCAGCAGGCACAGTAGCAGGTGCTGGAACAGCAGGTTGAGCAGCAGGCATGGCAGCAGGCACTGGAGCAGCAGGCTGGGCAGCAGCTATGGCAGTAGGCACTGGAACAGCAGGCTGGGCAGCAGGTTGAGCAGCAGACATGGCAGTGGGAACTGGAACAGCAGCCTGGGCAGTGGGTACTGGAACAGTAGGCTGGGCAGCAGGCACTGGAACAGCAGGCTGGGCAGCAGGCATGGCAGCAGATACCAGAACAGCAGGCTGGGCAGCAGGCATGGCAGCGGGTGCCAGAACAGCAGGCTGGGCAGTGGGTACTGGAACAGTAGGCTGGGCAGCAGGCACCAGAACAGCAGGCTAGGCAGCGGGCATGGCAGCGGGTACCAGAACAGCAGGCTGGGCAGCAGGCATGGAAGCGGGCACCAGAAGAGCAGGCTGGGCAGCAGGCATGGCAGTGGGCACTGGAACAGCAGGCTGGGCATCGGGTACCAGAACAGTAGGCTGGGCAGCGGGCACTGGATCAGCAGGCATCGGGTCATCAGTGAGTACCAGAACATGAGGCTGGACAGCGGGCGCTGGGTCATCAAGAACTGGACCACCAGACAGGGCATTAGGAGCAGGATCAGTGAGGTGAATGTGGTTCACCGGTAAAGGGTCCATAGGACCAGTAGCAGACGGTCCAATTTTCATAGGTTGAAACAACATGGCAGGTGTGATGGTAAGCCTGGCTGGAGCAAGTGGTATGGTAACAGGCTTGACTGAAGCCTATGGAACCATGGTGGGCTGGACTGCAGTAGTTGGCGTAGAGACAGGAGAGGACAGAGGCAGAATGATAGAGGTTGGAAAGAATTTCCCTTTCTTTTTAGGCTTAGACACTGGAACCCTGCGAGTGGTTTAAGAATAGAATGTGCAGTGGGTAGAGAAGTAATAGTAGTACTGAAAGAAACAGGAGACTCTGGGGAGTTGCTATGGACAACAGAGAGAGGGATCTCTGGACAGACTGCTGGCTAGTGGATGGGTGCATATCAACTGGTATTAAGGAGGAAAGATTCAACCAAATTTGGAGCAAGGGCTGAACAAACTTCAATTTACAATCCCCTCACCTAACTAAAGAGTGTACTGCATTGATACAATCCAACAGCGCCTCTTGTGAAAATACAGAGTAATGCTCCAAAAATAGGTTTTATCATAATAGCCACACAAGAGATTCCACCTGAGACACACTAAAGGGGGGAGAATAATTATCACTACCAGTAGGGGTGCTAGACAAAGCCAACTCCACACAGATCTAAATGAGGGACTGAATTTCCTCGAATAAAAAGCTGCCTTGATCCACCAGAGCAGGGGTGGCGAACACGCGGCTCTCAAGCCGCATGCGGCTCCCGGCCATAATGAATGCGGCTCTTTGCCTCTTATTATATTTTGTATATACTGTGGCTCTTTGCCAAGTTTCATGTTTCTCTCAGGGCGATCTCAGGCAGCTTGCATTGACTTCTATGATAGAAGTCTCCTCGCAAGCCGCCTTGAGATCGCCGCATTGCGCCGCATCGCGCCGATTCGCGCCGCTTCTGTGTGAGTGTTTGTCTGTTTTGGCAGGTCACTGCGTGGTGTGGCTCTCTGACTCTCACAGTTTAAAATTTTGGCTCTTTGTGTCTAACTTGTTCGCCACCCCTGCACCAGAGAATGAGCCAGATGGATATATTCCAGCAATTGTTCCCTAGTTTGCTCTTTCAATATTTGGCCACAATATTCCCTGTCTTCTGCAATTGGTTGCACTTTAAGGAATCAGGACCAGATGAAATAGTGAAAAATATATTTATTTATGAAAATGACACACATCCAATAGCAGCACCAGTAACTATAAGCAAGCAAGGTGGAAAGTAAATGTAACAAGAAACCCCAGTAAATATATTCTAACTAACAAACTACTACAAATTAGGGAACATACATAATAATACATGCAGAAACAGGAGACAGCAGCAGGAAGTGGGTCACAGGGTACAGGACTCCGGATGAGGATACGAGATGCAAATCGGATCAGGCTCAAACAGGAACACGGCTTACAGGAACAATACTGAAGCCCTGAACCTCAGTGAAGGGTGGGCTTATATACGCCCAGCAGATCATATCAGGTGCAGCCTGGTAATTTGTATGTCCATCAGCTAGGCGACACCCGCTGGTGGCCATCAGAACTACATCCTTTGGTGCTAAAAGCAACAGTGCCACCTGCAGGTGAGCCAAGCAATAACACAGGTCCTGACACCAACTCAGCCCAGCGGCTTCTAGGCCAGCCTTCAACTTCAGCCCAGAATTCAAAGTCTTCAAGATAGCCCACAGTAGCATCCTTGGGTGACATAGGATTGCAAAAATCTGTGACACACATCACTTCCTCCTTGCCACGGGCAAACAACACCACCTGTGCATTCCTTGCACTAGCATTGCTAGGGGCAAAATCAGCCACAGTCTTTCTTCTTGGCAAACTCTGTTCTGGCATGTATGGGTTTCGTTCAGGCGGTAACAACCCCTCTAGTCACAGAGTTCTGTCTATCATCTCAGCCATCTTTGCTTGATCGCTCCATCTTCGCAGTAACTCCACAACACTTTTGTGCAGTCCAGCAAAAACAAATGGAGCCCTGTCTCTTTAAAGCAAGTTCCTTTTCTCTTGCAGGTTCTCCTCACCTGCACGCATAGTTTGTGCAGTCTCATGCACCAAAACACAGTTCATATAACAGCTGAACTTACTTTTTGCAGGGATCTGGGTTGTATCCAAAAGCACTCCTCTGAAATGCTATTCGCCTTGCTGCACTTCCACACACAGCCAACATGACATGGACTCACTGTAGAGCAGATATCCGGATTCTACCGTCTTGTGCCCAAAGCAATACCTCCACCACGTGTGGCATGGGGGTATTTAGCTCTTGTGGTAAATGCATCTGGAGTGAGTTCACGACAGCCAGGATCTCTGCTTGAGTGCATGGCAGCCCATGTTTATTAAAAGAAAGTTCAAAAGCAATAATTGAAGGGTTTCCCTCGCAGGGGGTTTTCACCATCCACGTAAAATACTGATAAATTCAGCCTTCTGGCTTACACATACCACAGTGCTTCTCAGGCCTTCCACTTCAGGCTCTTATCTGTCTCCTACAGACCATTCCCTTGTCAGCACTGTCTATCCACACTACAGCTCCTTGCTGCTCTGACCCCCAGGCTTGGGTCTCTGGTTTCTGCCAGTGCACACCTGCACTCTCTGGCTACTCCCTTGTAGCCTGGGCTCCTTGGGAGGGTGGAGCCCAGAATCATGGTCCTGACTCCCCTATTAAGGCCACACACACCTGGACAATTAGTGAGTTGGCTAACCATAAATCCTGGTTGCAGGATTGGAGATTTTGTCCCTTCATGAAATCTCCAAACTCCAGGCTCCCACTGGATCTACCAAACCTGGAAGAAACTGCCCAAAAGTGATTCTTTCATGTCAACTTGTCCTGGAGCCTACCAATCTGCCTGGTTGACAATCCTGGGGACCAAACACCGTGACAGGGAACCACCCTGTCACAAAGTGTATGTTTCCCCGTTCCTCCTCTGTTAGATCTAGGGAGAGTTCTTGTTCCCATTTGTGGTTCATTTTATTTGATTTAGGGTTGTGAGTGGAGAATAGCAAGGCATATGTGTCAGAAATTAAATGTCTCTGTGGTTCCCGTTTGGAGCAAATCATTTTGAAAGTGTGGAATAAATTTAGGGTTATTTAGGAAGTGTTGGATTTGGACGTATGTCCAAAATGGGAATGTCTGCGTAATCATGCATTTAACTTCCCTTTGTCAAAGAAATGTTCTGCTTAATTTTGTCATCTGGCCAGATCTCTTTCAGAAAGGTATGTGACAAACCTGGGGGGAAGCTGGGATTGTGGTGTATTAGGGTCAAAGGGCCTAGAACAGGAGAGTTTAAGCTTTGTACATGTCTCTTTAAAGACCTGTAAGGTAGTGTCTATCAGTGGATGGGATTTGCATTGTGGGGGTATGTGTTTCTGCACTGTCCAAGGGAGTTGAAATAAAGGTAGGGGGGAGAAAGAGTGCTCCAGTATGACCCAGTCCTTAATTTCAGTGTGGATGTTCCAGTCGATTATCCTTGCCAGAATACATGCTCGGTGTTATTTGAAGATGTCCAGGGGGGCCTATGCCTCCTTTCAATTTTGGTATAGTTAGTTGGTCATAACTTATTCTAGGTCGATTTTTACCCCATAAAAAGTTGGTGCACGCTTTCTTGAATGAGGCAAAGAAAGTGGGTGGTTTGATTGGTAGGGTTTGCATTAAGTAAAGTATTTTGGGGAGGATGGTCATTTTAATAATGGATGCTCGTCCAAACCAAGAAAAGAGGCCAGTCAACCACAGCTGAAGGTCTCGTAATAATTTTTGCAAGGTTGGGATATAGTTATTACTATAGAGGTCGGATATTTTGGAGGTTAATTGAATGCCCAGGTATGTTATCACTTCCTGCTGCCAGCTAAACAGAAAGTTAGCTTGACATTGCTGTAACACTTCGTGATTCAGTGAGATATTAAGGGCGTGGGACTTCGCTGTTGGCAATGAGTATTAAGCAAGTATAAAGCTCAACATATGCTCCCTAAATTCCAAGTGCCATTAATGTTTCCGACATGTAGTCTCAGGCCACTCTTTCAAAAGCCTTCTCTGCGTCCAGGGATAGGAAGAAGCCAGGTTAGTTATTGGAGGTCAGCCAGTGGTGTATATTGATTGCTTTCAGGGTGTTATCCCTGGCCTCTCTTCCTGGTAGGAATCCCATCTGATCGAGGGATATGAGTTGGGGTAATAGTGGTAACAAGCGAGGATTTTTGCGTAGAGCTTGAAGTTCACGTTAAGTAGGGAAATAGGTCTGTAATTGGTGATCAAGGAGGGGTCTCTTCCTGGCTCAGGATTACAGGTATATGTGCTTGTAGGAGATCCCTTGGAGGCGGGGAGGGGGGGGGTGCTTGGTGAAAGGGAATTAAAGGCTGTTAAGAAATGAGATATGAGTGTGTCTGCGAAGGTTTTGTAGTAACCTACCATCAGTCTGTCTGGGCCAGGGATTTTCCCCATTAATGATTTGAGAGCTAGTTTTGTTTCCTCCACCGAGATAGGACATTCCAAGTCCTTGGCATCCATGTCGGATATCGGTTCGGGGCTTTATTTGTATAAAAAGTCTTTGAGCTGTTTTAATGTGGCCACCTTACCGCGGCTCTGTAGGGGGTAAATTGTATAGATCAGAATCGTATTGGACAAATTGTTTGGCTATATCCGAGTTTGTTACTAATTTGCATCCTGAAGAATCTGTCAAGGAGTGTATTGTAGTGGCTGCTCTTTTTGATTGGAGTGATTTTGCTAACATTTTCCCTGATTTATTTGCATATTCATAAAATATTTTTTGGGGATAAAATATATATTTTCTTTATCTTTTTCGCCTAGTTCCTCAAACAGCTCTGTTCTTGCTTGGATGAGATCTGCAAGAGATTGAGCTGCCTGTGACCTCTTGTGCGCTCTCTCCAAGTCATGGATACGAGCTGTCAGGGCATCAACGTGTGCTTGTTGTTCACACCTACGCTTGGCTGGTAGGGCTATTAGTTCCCCTCTCATCACACAGTTGTGTGCTTCCCATTTGGGAGCTGGGAGTTATCAGGGAGATCATTTTCTCAAAAGTATTGACGTAGAGTAGACGTGTTTGTATCTTGGTCGTCAGAGTGGAGTCAATGAGGAGGTCTATACTCCAGATTGGAGATTGGGGGTGGAATTCTGGAATCGCCAAAGACATGGATATGGGGTGGTGATCTGATAGAAACATTGGATCAATAGTTGGTGGGGAAAGCAATGTTAGGTCTTGTTGTGATATGAATAGGTAGTCAATTCTCGAATAGCGTCTATGAGGGGCTGAGAAGAATGTATAATCTTTTGTGTGTGTGTTTTGGGTGCACCAGGAATCGTGCAAATTTAGTTTCTTCAGACATGTTTTGATGGCTCGGAGAGCTTTGTAGGGGAGGGAGGATGCTCCATTAGATGTGTCTTGAAGAGGGTTTAGCGCGATATTAAAATCGCCCCCCCCCCTCAATATTAGGGTGCCTTCTCTGTATGAGGGAGGAACACGCCGGATGTCACCCGCACGGCCATCTTCTTGTGGACTTGTGATTTTACTTTCAACTTTTACATATTTGATGCCTGCATACTAGCACCAGTGGAGGTGCTTTTAAATGTGAGTACCCTATTTCTATAAGCAATAAATTATGATTTTAAACAGGGAGCACTAGAAAGTGTCTGGTTTTATCTGCATATGCCGAGAGAGCACAGTTGGAGCTTATATAATTAACCAGGTTTGATGACCAGGACCCTCATCACCAAACTTGAGTGATATACGTTTGAAGGCCATTCTGGTCAATGGAAGGAGGTGAGAAGCTGCTAGTGGTGGTGGTGTAGGACCCACGTTCTCTTCAATTGCATGAATTTGGTGTGATAACATCCCTGATTACACCTGGGGACTCTTTTACTGCATTTGGATGATTTATTTCATTTGCCTTTAATATGGACTAAAGTCTGCGCTGCACTGTTTATTATTTGACTTCTCTGTATGATGCCAGCATGTAGGTTATTTTACAGAAAAAGATGACTTGGTGGGAATTTGGGGCATATATATTGGCCAGGGTGTATGGTCTTCCTAGTATCTTACCTTTCAAAAAGAGATATCTACTTTCCTCATCTGACAGTGTATCTGAGGGGAGGAAGGGACAATTTTTGGCCAATATTATCGATACTCCCTTGGATTTTGGCTGTGTGGTTGGTGGCGTGTATCATTGTAGGGTATCGAGGGTTAGACAGTTTGGGTATTGCGCCTTTTCGGAAGTGGGTCTCTTGCAGGACGACTATGTCTGCCTTGTTCTGTTGCATTGATAATAATAGCTGAGATCGTTTTTCCGGTATATTGAGGCCATGGGCATTGAGAGAGACAATTTTAAGGGGGAGTTTGTTTTTCCTGAGGGTATGCCATATTTTGAGATTGTCCTGATTTATCAGTTCAGATCGTGTTAAGAATGAGGTGTATGTGAATGCAGACTGTTTGCGTTAAAGTAGGCAGAGGAAAATGGAAGGGGGGAGAGGGGCTCAAGAGCGAGGTACGAGCATTAGGGTGAAGATGTAAGGGGGGAGTCGGGATGAAGTCATTTCTGGCAACAGCCTGCTCACTTGTCTGTATATTTGTTGTGCCTTGTGCACGTGGATGTCGGGAAAGGTCAGTGGTGTGCGTGGAGAAGTAAGGCAGTTATTTAGCAGTGTAGATTGGGAGGCGGTCTGCGAGAGGAGGAAGGTCAATCAGTGTCAGACAGAGCGGTATAATAGCTGTTTTCGTGGAGACTATGGTGCAAGGGGATAGTGTTGAAATTGTCGATAGGAGTCAACATTGTGAAACCTTTCTAAAATGAGTATGCACCTTCCAGGCTAGAACCAGGTTTCTGTTAAGATGTCATGCCTCTGTATAAAACATTATTTAAAGGGAGATAAACCTGCATGGGCTACTGAACTATGTAGCTGAATCTAGTCACATAACTTTTTTATAAACTTTTTCAGTAACAACCAACAGCTAGCAAATGATTGATAGTGAGTATCAAAAGTGTCAGATAGTCTATTGTGGTTCACGAGAAGAGGGGTGTGGTGGCCAAATTGGAGCTGTTAACATGCAGCATGGCATCAGTTCACAGTATGGTATAGATTAGAATTATGACAGTGATAGTCATGACTAATTAAAGACTGTGGACGTTGGCAGAGTCTTATAGAGGGGCTGCCACGTTGTCCATTATAGGGACACCTTTAGCTTGTCCTGAGTAGGGTTTTATCAGCTTGAAGCCAACTACATGGTATTGGGCTTTTCCAAAGATCAGTACCGATTCTTTATGGGTATCCTCGTATAAATTCTTACTATGGGTATTATGTTTTCTGCTATTTGTTAATTACATCACATGTTGCATCGGGTGACTCACAGGACTTTGCCGGGGTCTCCATATTAGATAGGGGTAGTATCCTGTCTCTGGAGAGATACTGTGTGGGATTTTGTACGGCATGGCCTATAGTAGAATAAATGGATGTGATAGTAATACCTTTTAGGCGGTGCTTTTGGATAATGATTCGGTTATATACCACCTTAACTCCTGGAAGTCACCCCTCTTACATTTTGCCTGTAAGGGAAAAGGGTTAAGGTATATGGTAAAACAATTGTCTTTGGTATCAACACATAGGTACCCATCTGCAAGGTGTTCATGGATTTCAGAGGATAGGCAAGTTGTAGCCTAGATCTTGTCTTGTGTGTGCTATGTAGGGGTTACACCCCCATTCATACTCAGGTAGCGATGTCCCATGGGAACTTGGGAGAGCCTTTTTGCTCGTATATGTTTGAGCTGTAGGAGTTTCGAGCTCATACGTTCTGAGAGGTTGTGTGAGCGTTACCTAGAGTATTGAGCCCCATGTTGCAAGGATGATGTCTGAGTTGTTTAAGACAGGAGGGGTATCTGTTGTCGGATGAGAGGAAGCAGCCCGCCTGTGCAATGTCAGGGTGAGGCATGGTGGATTGGGCTGTTTTGAGCTTTGCGTAGGATTGTTTCCCCGTGGTTTCAGTCTGTTCAACACATATGCCGTAGGGAATGTTAATTGGGGTGGGGGGTCAATGTCTTAGTCTTGTGGAGGGGTGGCTAATCCCCTGCAGTTCTATCCAATTTCAGTGACCAAATTGAGTCACTAACAAGTAACAATAAGAATGAAAAATAAAAATGGTTCTGATCTCAGGTTAGGGTGTGACATCTGTGTTTTGTCAGTATTCTTGGCGTGCCCGATGAGGTTGTAGAGCTTTCGATGGGCTGGTGCCTTGTTGGTCTGGGCTGGCAAAGAAGGTTCTGGTTGCAGAAGGTGAATGGTGATGGCGTGACCTTTGGTCCTGGGCATCCATAGGTTCTTCTCTACGAGGAATGGGTCTCCGGGTGGGTGTTCTGAAGCCGCATACCAGTTAGGTATGTCTACCAGTGGGATATTCAGTGTCGCAGAACTGCAGGATGTCTTCAGGTACTCTTAGAGAGGCTGTTCTGCCTTGAAAGGTTGCTAATAGGCAAAAGGGGAACTACCATTTATAGTGGATTCCTTTACTACACAGGGTTTCCAGGTTTCTGCGCTGCTGTAAGGTGATTGCTGATAAATCCTGGTATATTTTTATATCACTGCCTGCATGGGAGATCTAAATCCTATTGCGGGCCTTTCGCAGAATTTTCTCCTTTAGCCTGTAGTCCACCAGGCAGCAGACCACATCCCGACGGGGGTCTGTGTCTCTACACCTTGGCCTCAGGGCTCTATGAATATGTTCCAGCTGTATGGGATTGTCAGGGGGTCTGTCTAACAAGTTGTTAAATAGACTCACCACCGATGGCAGGAGCTGGTCTAGTTCCATTGCTTAGGGTAGGCCTCTCACTCTGAGGTTGTGCCTTCTCCCTCTGTTGTCCAGATCTTCCATAAGTCGATTCATGTCCTTCAGCTGTATCGTATGTGTGTCGACTGTATGACGCATATGTTTCAAAGTTTTGCCATGGTGGGCTACAGTGATTTTCACCTCTTGTACCCTGCCTGCCAGGGTCTGTGTGTCATAGTGAAGATCTGCAATGGCTGCCAACAGCATGTCTTTTATGTCTGCCATGACCACCCATAGGTCATTTAGATTTAGTTGTGGCAGGTGATGGTGCTGAGTGGGACCCGCTGGCGTGGGGGGGCGATAGGCGGCGGAAAGGTGGACTGCGCCTGTTCCGGCTGTGTGAGAGGCTTGCGAGGAGGCTGCCATGCTTCCTGGCTGTGTGCGAAAGATCTCCGGGGTAGGTTGAGTCAGCTGCCCAGCGGTATCTTGGGGGGGAGCGGGACTGTGTGGCTGAGGAGCCGCAGGATGCCCCCATTATCGCAGGTGTGTAGGCGCGGCGAAAGTCTCCTGTTTTTATTCTAAAAGCAGCTCTGTTGGAGAGAAATCCTGGTCTAAGCGGCCATCTTTGACTGCATGCTCTGCGAATCTACACGTGGCTGCAGCTTCTCCCTTCTCTCAGGAACGGCGGTGATACGGGCAGCTCTTCTGACAATCTGCACATGGCGGCGGAACAGCAAGTATAGCTCCCTCCGGGTGCTGGTGGTGGCGGGGTGCTGTCCTCTGATACTGTGGGTGTGTGGCTGTGTGGGGGCACCCCTTCCATCCCTGTGTTTTTTTCTGGGACAACTATGGCTGATCTCCCTGCTGCACCTGCTGAGGTGGCATAGATCAAGGGGCTTTTCTTAACCTGCTGCGGGCGGTGAGTTTTTTCCCCTTGAGGACGCCGCTATGCGGGTCCCCAGGTAGCATCCCCCTCCCCCTCTTTATATCAGGGGAGAATTCTGAGCCAGATGTGGCCTCAGGGGTCTCAGGTGGTGACAGTATTCTAACTGAGGGGGACCAGGGGCCAGCAGCTGCCAAATAAAAAAAAAAAAGGCAATTGTCGCTGGCATTCGCACGGAGTTGCAGCTGGATCAAGAAATTCGACCTGCTGCGTATGTGTGCGGATCTTTTGGGCCCCCCAAGAATGAGTGGTGGATCCACCAATTGCACGCCTTACCAAGGCGACTACTATTCCTATTGAAGGTACCCCTTCCTTCTAGGATTCCGCTGAAAAAAAAAAAAAAAGACAGAGGCACTTTTGAAGTCCCTATTCTTGAACGCGGGCTCTGCTGTGCGACAGGCTCTGGCTTCGGCCATGACGGCACAGCATCTAGCTGTATGCATGGAAGAACTCGTGAAGGACCTATTAGGCGGTCGCCTGATGGAGGAGCCGCAGAAGGCTGAGTTTACTCCAAGGGTTGTTAATACCTCTGTGAATGGTTATTCTGACCTTGTTGTCCAGAATATCAATCTCGGCCGTCAGACTTCGACGAATTCCCTGGCAGCGTTCCTGGTACAAGGACCACGGTTCCAAAAGAGTTTTGGCTGACCTCCCTTTTCAGGGTGGGCGTCTATTTGGTGCGTCTTGATGAAATCATCAAGGTTTTCGTGGGGGGTAAGGGCCCTTTCCTTCCGGAGCACCGCAGGCGAGAGTTTCGCCGTAGACAGGAGCCCTCTACTTCGGGTCAGAAGAAGCCTTTCGCGCCCCGGGCGCGGCAGAAAAAGGGACCCGTTCCCGTAAGGTCGCTGCAGGGACCGGTAGACGGCAGTGGCAGCGCAAACAGAAAAGACGTCGGACAAGTCTTCCTCAGCCTGATGGTTGACCCCCACTCGAGTGTCGGGTGGGGGGACGTCTTCTGGGGTCGCAGACAGGTGGCTGGCTCACTTTTCCGACCGCTGGGTCTGGGTGGTGGTGTCCACCGGGTACAGGATAGAGTTCTTCTCTCTACCTTCAGACAGGTTCTCCCCATCAAATTTAAGTCTCCCGCAGGAGCGCAGGAAAGTACTTTTCCGGGGTGGTACAGGCCCTCTCAGACCAAGGGGTGATTGTACCAGTTCCCCCAGGGGAGAGGTTTTGAGGTTTTTACTCGAATCTTTTTGTGGTACCCAAAAAGGGGAGGGATTTCGGCCCATCCTGGACCTGAAGTCCGTTCGGTAGGTGGTGGCCGCCCTTCACCTGGGGAACTTTTTCGGCGTAGTTGGACACCAGGGATGAGCTCCTCCATGTACCCATCCATCCATCCGCGACATCAGCTTTTCCTGCGGTTCGCCATTTTCAATTTGTAGCTCTGCCCTTCGGCCTGACCTCTGCACCCCGGGTCTTCACAAGGTTTGCTAGCCCGGTGTTGGCATGGCTGCGTCAGAGAGGCATTGCCATAGTGGCATACCTGGACGATCTTCTTATGCGAGCGGACTCTGCCTCGGATCTGGAGGAGAATTTGTGCATCACGATGGCATCCCTGCTGGACTTCGGCTGGTTACTAAACCTGAAGAAGTCGTCAGTGCCTCCTTCCCACCGTCTGGAGTATCTGGGTCTCATCCTGGACACAGAACAGGCGAAGGTGTTCCTCCCTCTGAAAACGCTGCAGTGTTTACAGTCAGCTGTGCGCACCCTTCGGTCGCACCGTCGGTCTTCCCTACGGTTCTGTATGAGGGTGCTGGGGCTCATGGTTTCGTCGTTCAAGGCAATACCTTTTGCTCAGAGTCACACGCGTTTTTCTCCAACGCGCAATCCTGGCTCAGTGGGACAAGTCCCACCGGTCGTTGGATCTTCCGATCCGGCTGGGCCCCCAGACCTGGGGCGTGTCTGATCTGGTGGCTTCGGGACTCGGCCCTAACTCAGGGGACGTCGTTCCTGCCTCTTCAGGGGCTGATAATCACCACAGACGCCAGCCT
>BLSH010432737.1:128704-156599 GCA_018402905.1 Glandirana rugosa
ATTTCAGGCGGACGGTCAAGAGGTGTGGACCTTACATTTAGCGACTCTAGCGGCCTTGTACTTCAAGGCGGGTTACGTCGTAGACTCGACGGAGACGTCGGCGGTGACCCGATGAACGCGACGGGACTACTAAGTGTATGCGGTGGCGACACCGTAACAGGCTTTCTTAAGCCTAGTCTGCCGGAACGTTAGTGGAACAGGTTACTTTTTCTGTGTCAGACTAACGGGAGTCGAGGTCGTGCAACTACCTGTCCGCTCGGAGGACCCGGCTGGTTGCCGGGACCCGACTATCGACGGGGTCCAGACCTGGGGCGTGTCTGATCTGGTGGCTTCGGGACTCGGCCCTAACTCAGGGGACGTCGTTCCTGCCTCTTCAGGGGCTGATAATCACCACAGACGCCAGCCTGACGGACTGGGGTGGAGTCCTGGGGCAGCTATCAGCCCAGGGCCGTTGGTCGGCCCAGGAGGCTCGCCTGTCCATCAACGTGCTGGAGCTGAGGGCAATCAGACTGTGTCTTTTTCATTGGACAAGGTGATTGCAAGGCCGTCTGATCCGAATTCTTTCGGACAATGCCACAGCGGTGGCGTATGTGAATCATCAGGGCAGCGCAAGTAGCCCAGTGGCGGCTGCAGAGGCAGCTCAGATGCTGCATTGGGCGGAACTTCATGTTCCGGCGATCTCAGCGATTTACATTCCAGGTGTGGAGAACTGGCAGGCGGACTTTATCAGTCACCAGAAGCTGGACCAGGGGGAGTGGTCCCTCCACCTGGAGGTGTTCAATCTGATTTGCCGAAGATTGGGGACGCTGGCTGTGGATCTCATGGCGTCCCGGTTCAATCACAAAGTGAGAAGCTTTTGTGTCCAGAACGAAGGATCCGTTGGCAGTGGCCACGGACGCTCTGGTGGTCCCCTGGAGCCATTGTCGTCTCCTGCACTCTTTCCCTCAGATACTTCCGCTCCCGAGATTGGTGCGCAGAATAATGCTGGAGGGAATACCAACTATTCTGGTGGCCCCAGATTGGCCCCGGCGCACCTGGTATGCCGACGTGGTGCAAATGGTGGCAGACGCTCCCTGGCGGCTCCCGCTGAGAGACGATCTTCTGTCTCAAGGACCCATATTGCACCCTGCTTTACCCTCGCTGGCTTCGACGGCTTGGCTATTGAGTCCCAGGTGCTGGGGGATAGGGGAGTGGCCAACTCCATGATCCCTACTCTGTTAAAAGTTTGCATGTGCACTTCTCGCAAGATTCCTCACCGCACCTGGAAGACTTACATTGCTTGGTGCGAGGCGGAGGGCTATAACCCTCGCTCGTTTGTCGTGTCCACGCTCCTGACCTTTTTACAGCAGGGCCTGAATAAACATTTGGCCTTGAGTACTATCAAAGGCCAGATCTGGGCCTTAGCCATACTCTTTCAGAGATCTTTGGTTTCGCACTCCTTGGTTCGTACCTTTGTACAAGGTGTGCGACATGTGGCGCCTCGGGTGAGATCCCCGATAGCTCCGTGGGATCTGAATCTGGGGCTTTGTGTTCTTCAAAAACCACCTTATAAAAAAATCAGGGAGATCCCCTTACAACTTCTGTCGCAGAAGGTGGCCTTCTTAGTCGCCATCACTTCTGCCAGACGAGTGTCGGAATTGGCTGCACTATCGTGCAAGTCTCCTTATTTGGTAATGCATAAGTATAAGGCGGTCTTGCGACCCCTTCCTTCTTTTCTTCCGAAAGGTAGTCTTTTCTTTTCATATCAATGAAGATATTGTCCTACCTTCGTTGTGCCCTCGTCCATCGCACCCAAAGGAGTTTGAGTTGCATGCCTTGGACCTAGTGAGGGCCTTACGGGTGTACTTGGCTGCTACAGCTCCCTTTCAAAAAGCTGATGCCTTGTTTGTTCTGCCAGAGGGCCCGCGCAAAGGCTTGGCGGCCTCTTCGGCTACGATTTCTCTTTGGATTAGAAAATCCGTGACTCATGCGTATTCTGTTCGGGGCAAGGTTCCCCCTTTTCCGGTCACGGCTCCCTCTACCCGGGCAGTTAGTACTTCCTGGGTCTTCAGACACCAGGCATCGGTGTCACAGGTGGGCAAAGCGGCCGCTTGGGCCTCGGTTCACACGTTCACTAAGTTTTATAAAGTTGATGTGTTTGCATCTTTGGATGCTGCTTTTGGCCGCAAAGTCTTGCAGGCTGCAGTGTAGGCGCCTTCTCAGAGGTTCAGTTGGGTACTGTTGTTAGCGTTTACCCACCCCTCTTTTTTGACACAGCTTGGGGACGTCCCCACAAAGTCAATGAAGAGCTGCGTCTGTCTGAACGGAAGGAGAAAAAGGGATTTTATTAAAACTTACCATAAAATCCTTTTAGTTCACTGACAGACGCAGCACCCAACCCTCTGGGCTCTGTTTCTGTACGGCTTGTGTACGAACTGAAGAGCTATACTGTGAGGGGGTTTGATGTAGGAAGAGAGGACGGCCCCCAGGGGAGGGGCCAGCTGATTCTTTTCCCTGCCTAGTTAACTCCTAGTGGGACGAACATAAAACCCACAAAGTCAATGAAGAGCTGCATCTGTCAGTGAACTCGGAGAAAAGGATTTTACGGTAAGTTTTAATAAAATCCCTTTTTTTTTTTAATAAAGTAAATATGAAATATTGCATATGAATACTATTAAAATAATATTTCAATTCAGTTAAATGGTAGAGTAGTAGGTTTCTTTTTACATCATTAGCATGATAACCTTTGCTCACAGAACTTGTTGAGTAAACAGAGCCTTAACTAATATTTATCTGAGCATTAGGTTTCATTTAGACAAACAGTGATGAAAAGCAAGCTGTTCTGCAGTGTTATTAGCTATCCCATAGTGCTCTGAAAATCCTATGTCATGCATGTTTTTTTTTTATGTCAAACATGCACATGCATTGGATATACATAATAAATACCAAAATGAATATATATACAATATTTCAAAAGTATTGGGACCCCTGCCTTTACAAGCACATGAATTTTAACGGCATCCCAGTCTTAGTTCGTACGGTTCAATATTGAATTGGCCCACCCTTTTCAGCTATGACAGCTTCAACTCTTCTGGGAAGGCTGTCCACAAGGTTTAGGAATATGTCTATGGGAGTGTTTGACCATTCTTCCAGAAGCACATTTGTGAGGTCAGGCACATATGTTGGACGAGAAGGCCTAGCCCGCAGTGTCTGCTCTAATTCATCCCAAAGGTGTTCTATTGGGTTGAGGTCAGGACTCTGCAGGCCAGTCAAGGTCCTCCACCCCAAACTCGCTCATCCCTGTCTTTATGGACCTTGTTTGTGCACTGGTGCTCAGTCATGTTGGAACAGGAAGGGGCCATCCCCAAACTGTTCCCATAAATTTGGAAGCATGAAATTCTCCAAAATGTCTTGGAATGCTAACGCCTTAAGAGTTCCCTTCACTGGAACTAAGGGGCCAAGCCCAACCCCTGAAAAACAAACCCACACCATAATCCTTCTCCACCAAATGACAGTCCACTCTATAGACTGGCATAGGCAGCAGACAATGTTTGAAGGCACAATTTTATCGTCATAAAAATAATACCATTATGCCAACAAAATGCCAATTTTGTGGTGTATCATTTGTGATACTAAAGTATTTCCCTTCACTCCTTTCCTGGCAGTTTTATCATATGATATGTAGGGAGGTGCAGGTAGGGGTGGAGAAGCTCAGGTAGCACAGACAGTAAATAAACACTCCCAAAAGAGGAGATGACATGCATAGAGGGGTGGTGGGGTGCCACAGAATTGACTCTTTCTGATGTAGACACATTTTTTGGCAAGTTTATATACCGTATATACTGGTGTATAAGTCGACCCGTGTATAAGCCGACCCCCTACTTTTGCCCAAAAAATATGGGAAAACTTATTGACCCGCGTATAAGCCTAGGGTGGGAAATGCAGCAGCTAGAACACAGGGACAGGGAGCCAGAACACAGCGATATTAACCAGGACACGGGGATATTAGCCAGGACGCAGGGATTTTAGCCAGGACACAGGGACAGGGAGCCAGAACACAGGGATATTAGCCAGGACACAGGGATATTAGCCAGGACACAGGGATATTAGCCAGGACACAGGGATATTAGCCAGGACACAGGCATATTAGCCAGGACACAGGCATATTAGCCAGGACACAGGCATATTAGCCAGGACACAGGCATATTAGCCAGGACATAGGGATTTTAGCCAGGACACAGAGACTGTAGCCAGAACACATAAGGGATGAGTAAGGTAGTTTCACATTAAACAGAGCTGTGCTGCTTCTAAGAGCCGTTCTGTGCTTGCAACTGTGACTAATCACATTGGAATGTAGAGAATGCTGAGAGAGAGCTGCAGCTCTTCACTGAGATCAGGAGGTGGGCGGGACTGAACAGCTAACATCACCTCCCGACATCAAGCTGAAAATCTGACACCTCTCTCAGCATTCTCTACATTCCAATGTGTTTAGTCACACTTACAAGCACAGAACGGCTCTTAGAAGCAGCACGGCTCTGTTTAATGTGAAACCACTGATCACCCACAGACACTGACTCGGGTATAAGCCCAGGGGGGTCTTTTTCAGCACAAAAAATGTGCTGAAAAACTCGGCTTATACCCGAGTATATACGGTAATTGCAAATGTATTGGAGATGCTTGATTTTTTTGAGATTTTACCTTAAATTTTTTTAAGTTGGTGACAGGACATTTGAAAGGTTTGTATAGATAGGTATTGTAAATCTGAACACAAAGTGCAGCAAAAGGCTGTATTTGACCCGCTTTGCCTGCAATGTAATGGATCTGCTGCTTCCGAAAAAAAAAGCAACATAAAGAAAAGCAGGTCAAACACAGCCTCAGAACTTCACATGGCATCATTGATGTAATAAGGAGTCTGCTGACCTGAGTATGATGTGTACTTCAAACGCAGGAAAACAATGGGGTTCCTTTACTAAAGGGAAAGAGACTGTGCACTTTGCAAAGTGCTGTTGCATACTGCAAGTGCAGTTGCTCCAGAGATTAGTAAATGAGGTAAAGTCTCACTTTGCAAAGAATACCCAACCACGAACAAGGAAAATAAAAAAACGATATATTTTTTTGCACGTGATTGGATGATGGAAGTCAGCAGAGCTTCTGCTTATTTACTAAGCTCTGGAGCAACTTGCACAGTGCACATGCTAATTGCTTTTAGTAAATCAACCCCAATGTCTATCTATAGGAGTCCTTATTCCAGTATTCAAGTATTTAGCAGGGAGCAGCAATTTAAAAAATACTTAAAGCAATAAATGAAAAATGTATTTAAAAAATCTGCTTAGGGGATATCCTGAACCTGCATGGCGGGGATCCTGAACCTGCTTGTAAAGTGGCACATCTATATGATTTATACAATCACAATGTATACAAATACATTGATACAAAATTGATAATTTTAAATGCATTTAAAATTACTGGTAAATGACATTTCCCTGCCAGCTTGCCTGCCAGTTCCTTTGCAATAAATTGCACATCTCTTGGAAAAACTGTAAGGGGGAAATCCACATAAAAAAAAAAAAAAGACATGGCACCCCCCAAAATCTATACCAAACCACTATCCAAGTACGCAGCCTGGCTAGCCAGTAAAAGATCCCCCCTCCTGAACTATACCAGGCCACATGTACAAACAAACAGCAAATGCCCCAGCTCAACTTACCAGCCAGCCTGCAACAAATGGAATTGTCCTGTTTTATGTGCAAAACTAAACCCCTGTTTTAATGTGAACTGTTAAACAGGACAATTCATTTGTTGTAGGCTGGCTGGTAAGTTGAGCTGGGAATTTTTCTTTGTTGTTATTTGACATACCAGGCCACATGCCCTCAACATGGGGAGGGCATAGTGGTCTGCAAAGGGGCTTACTGAAAACTGGAAACCCCCTTTAAAATAAACAAAGGAAAATTTGGTCCTGGGACTTTAAGTGAGACATGCCGCATACGGACTAAAGTACAAGCGTATAAAAAGTTAATATTTTATTCACATACTGTATACAGATTGACATAATGATAGACAACATAATTATTTGCAGAGATCTGTCCATCAAAGGCCCTGAAAAGAGCTGACATGACACAAAATAAGTAGAATAAAATATTCATGAATATACAAAAACATGATAAGAATAATGTAAAAAGTATACATGAGCAGATACATGATAATTAGTGTAGAAGTCAGATGGTATACGCATTGATGTAACTCTATGCATTTCGTGGCTTATAGCCACTCATCAGGAGTGCAATGCCGTGAATTATAGTGGCTGTAAATATAAATGAGATGATGAGTTAATCAGACTCGTTAAGAAGTACAAAATAAGTACTACCATGGATAGGGGGAGTTTCTCCTACTTACATGTCAGCTCAGAAAATTGGCCTAGCTTGAGAGGAAGAGAGGGGAGAACCATAACAAGGTCTGACCCGGGGCTTAAGCAAGGATGATCCCATCCCAAGCAAGGGAAACAGCCAGGGTGGAAACCATGGTAAAATGGGTAATCCATACCGAGGAGGGAGACATGGAAGGACACATCAATCCCAGTCTATTCTAAAAATGTAAAAAATCTAACAAATATAATATATGATAAATATGTATATATGTATATACATACATACATATGCATGCACACACACACACACACACACACACATGTGGTGCATGGACACGTATATAGGAGTAGGTATAGTAGGTAATACAAGTTAGAGTGGCTGGAGAGAGTGTCCATGCTGACCACCAAGAATGGAGAGTGGTAGATCAAAGAAGGTAGGGAAACCCAATGTCAAAGAGGAGAAAGATGAATAAAGTAGATGGAAAGCTACCATGGGAAAGTGAATAGAGGAAAACAGTTTAACAGCGCAAAACCAAGGTGAGGGAAAGTGAAGCTATGAATAGGTCAGTGGGATCATTATACCACTGAGTGAACACTAACAGGTGCTAAAATAAACATATAGTATAGTACAAGGATGTGTAAAGCCCCAAGATATAACTTACCAAGTAGTAGTGGGTAAGGTGTGCAGAGAGTGCTGCAAAGGTGTGAGACCTGAAGGTAGTGTGCTGGCTGGCCCTGTCTATAAATACCCCAGGTGTAGGACGTGTGCAGAGTATGCTGCTCAGATGTGTTGACCTAAAGGTAATGTGCTGGCTGGCCCTGTCTGAAAAAACCCCAGGTAGAGGGTGGGTCCCTGCCAACGTCATGCAAGACGCATTAGTGAGACAGGTGTGGAAGACAGATCCCAAATACGGCGCATTGCACCGGAGGTCTCTTTACAGTCAACCACTCCTAGCTGTCTGATGGAATAACTGACACCCAAGCATCGTGGCGTCAAATTGGGTCACGAGCAGGGCGTGTGGGCATGACGCCGATGCATGGGGGGACACCCCCCGCCCATTGCCAGGCCAGGTAGGAGGTGGGGAGAACTTGTCATGCATCGCAGCCCCGGGACAGACTTGGAAGGCTCACCCCCTCCCACTGGCTAGGTGAAGAATGAATGATGTAACAAGTGCAATGGATATAGCTGTGGTCAGAAAAAAATCTATATATGGGTATCAGTATGGAAATAGATAGAGCAATGTGGCTCGTCTATGGTGGTATTGTGACAGATCACAGGAGACCAGTGGGTGCGACAGATCACATTTTTCTTTTCCCACTTTAAAATAAGGGAGCCCCCAGCAATTCCCCCACACCTTACAAATGAATGCAAAAGGGGTATTGCTTCACGAAAAGTAAATAAATGCACACTATTTGAAATGTCCCACAGTGTAAATCCATTATCAGTCATGCAGATCCTCATCAATGCCTGCTGAAAGAAAAAGCACACAGATTTCTGCACCTTGCCAAATGACATTCTCCCCACCGAATGCTGAAATTTAACAAATGAGTGGTGGGTATTGACTAATGTCACTGACCAAATATGGAGATGTATAGACAGCAGGGAGTGGAAGAGGACCAAGCGCACATCCGTTAGGGTCAGACTCAGACAGGTAAGTCCTACCACTAAGAATGCCAGGGTTTTATCCTGTGCACATTGCACTGTGCCAGAGAGTTTGAAGGGACCCATTACTTTCCCTTCCCAAACCCAGTCACCTAGCCTATTTTGAGCTTCTGCTATTTCACTAATTATTAATGCTTACCTTTCAGGTGGCCATTGTCCTCAAGCATCATTGCTTTACTGCTTCCCAGCCACTGCAGATATTTTAAAGTGTTTTTATTTATCTTGAGAAAACACGGATTCATGTGTAATAAAATGGCAGGTATGTCACAGTTTGGCATCTGGATGACCTATTAGCAGAATTAGGATAACACCCTTCATCACTGGTAAATGGCCATATATGGGTACGTATAGAGCATCGATGGCGAACCTTGGCACCCCAAATGTTTTGGAACTACATTTCCCATGATGCTCATGCACTCTGCAGTGTAGTTGAGCAACATGGGAAATGTACTTCCAAAACATCTGGGTGCCAAGGTTTGCCATCACTGGCATAGAGTAATACATATAATGGCTGAACTCTGCAGCAAAAATACTTGTTAAAATCTTTTTATGTGATTATTTAAAGTGGAACTTTACCCAGAACAATTTGATAAAAATAATGTTCTTTGGCAAGAAACATATATTCCACATAATAATAATAATGCTACCAAAATTAGTGTGTGCTATAAATTACCTCCAACATTGCTCTTGTTTCTTCTTGCTGGAGGCCACTATTTTCTTGAAGCCCAGAGACCCTGAACAGCAATTAAACTTTAGGCAGCCAGCAGATCGGCCTTTACAAGTTCGGCACAGTGCCTAAAAATAAAGATCAACTGAGCATGTGCAGAACAGGGTAAGGCAGTGTATTACTGGATTTTATTATTAAACAGTATAGTTACTTATTTTTAATATGTTACATACCTATACTTGCAAAAGGGGCAAGCCTGAAGGGATCTAGCAGGACTTCATTTTCTGACTAAAGTTCCACTTTAGCCTAAGTTTTCTTGCCTTCTATTTCAACAAAAAATCAATGTTTAATAATCAATGCTGAGAGTAAGATATGCCTTATTTATCAAAGTGAATAAAATAACTAATTATGTTCCCCAGAGCAACCAAACAGATGTTTCCTTTCATTTCTCATTGCACCAAAAACACATCTCGGTACTTCTATAATTTAGGTAGAAAATGTAGCTTGATTTAATGCAAATACTTTTACCAGGAAACATGTACATGTTAGCTTTACAGTAATGTAAGCTATTGCATTGTTCCTGTTTAGTACCTCCGTGCTAAAGTTCTACATGTCAAATTCATCAGTGCCCCTCAAACACCAATTCAGTACCAGCATCCAGATGTTCCTCATCTCCATTCTAGACTCAGCAATGCAGTATCCCAGGAAATATTCTCTCTAAGCATACCACACTCTATGCCCTCTCTTTCTGAAATATGTCTCTACCTACTGAATATCTAAAATTGTGGGGTCTGGATTTATTCCCATGGTTAGCTCAGAAGTGCTCTTGAAAAATACCTTATTTCCCAATACACAACTCAGCAGAGTATACTTGGAAATGTTGCTCTCCCAAGCTTGTGCAATGCCGTGAAAATATCCCTCTTTCTCTCTGTATGCTGTCTCAGCCCTTCCTGGACTGTTGCGTGATATACTGCTTCCTGGACTTTCATGTTGCTAAACAAAGGTTGAAATGATAATTAGTGCAGAATAAGACTAAAATCTGAATGATAGTCTATTACATGTAAAAACTATGTTCGAATAATAGGAGATACTGGAACATTCGCTGACCAGTTTGTTGGTTGCCATTAAGATGTTACTACAGGGAAGGCTACAGGAAAGTGCTAAATCTCAGAAGGCAACACAGATAATTCACAAATAAAGAAGTTGGAAAATGTACATACTGTATGCCTCAACAATTTAACCACCTCAATACTGGGCACTTTCACCCCCTTCCTTCCCAGACCAATTTTTAGCTTTCAGTGTTCTTGCAATTTGAATGACAATTACTCAGTCATGCTACACTGTACCCAAATGAAATTTTTATCATTTTCTTCACACAAATAGAGATTTCTTTTGGTGGTATTTATTTAACATTGAGTTTTTTATTTTTTGCGATATAAGCGAAAAAAGAGCGAAAATTTTGAAAAAAAAAAATTCTACTTTCTGTTTTTAAAGAAATGCAATAAAATCAGATTTTATCAAAAACTTAGGCCAAAATGTATTCTGCTACATGCCTTTGGTAAAAAAAATCCTGATAAGTGTATGTTAATTGGTTTGTGTGAAAGATTTAGAGTCTACAAGCTATTCTACGCATTATTGAAAATTGATCAATCCTGAGGCACTGATGGCCTATCTCATTTCTTGAGGCTCTAAAATGTCAAGACAGTACAAATACCCCCCAAATTACCCCTTTTTGGAAAGAGGACAGTCTGAGGTATTTAGTAAGAGACATAGTGATTTTTTGAAGTTGCAATTTTCTTCCCACAATGCGTTTGAAAATTAAGAAATATATATATATATTTTTTTCTTCACAAAATTGTCATATTTACAAGTTATTTCTCACACACGGTATAGGCATACTTGCAATTACACCCCAAAATACATTCTGCTACTCATCCTGAGTATGGCGATACCCCATGTGTGAGACTTTTCCACAGCCTGGCCACATACAGAGGCCCAAAATCTAAGTAACACTGTCAGGCGTAGTAAAAGCATAAATTACACATTTCATTTCCTGAGTACCTATCACATTTTTGAAGGCCCTGGAGCACCAAGACAACTGAATTACCCCCAAAATGACCCCATTTTGGAAAGAAAACACCCCAATGTATATTCTACAAGGCATAATGAGTCTTTTGAACATGTCATTTTTTTTCCACAAGTCTTTGGAAAATGTGGAAAGAAAATGAAAACATTTTTTTTTCACAAAGTTGTCAATTTATAAGATATTTCTAACACACATCATGTACATAGCAAAAATAACACCCCAAAATACATTCTGCTACTTGTCCTGAGTAAGCCAATACCACATGTGTGATACTTTTCCACAGCCTAGCCACATACAGAGGCCTAACATCTAAGTAGCACCGTCAGGCGTTCTAAAGGCATTTCATTTCCTGAGTACCTATCACATTTCTGAAGGCCCTGGAGCACCAGGACAATGGAATTACCCCCAAAATGACCCCATTTTGGAAAGAAAACACCCCGATGTATATTCTATGAGGCATAATGAGTCTTTTGAACAAGTCATTTTTTTTCCACACGTTTTTGGAAAATGTGGAAAGAAAATGAAAACAATTTTTTTTTTCATAAAGTTGTCAATTTATAAGCTCTTTCTAACACATAGCATATACATAGCAAACATAACACCCCAAAATACATTCTGGTATTCACCCCGAGTATGGGAATACCACATGTGTGAGACATTTCCACAGCCTGGCCACATACCTAGGCCCAAAATGCAAATAGCACCTTTAGGCCTCTAACACATAGCATGTACACACCAAGAATTACACCCCAAAATACATTCTGCTGAGCAAAGGGTAAAAAAAAGGATTACCTGTGGTTTTAGCAGACAGAAATACCGTCCCAGAGCAGGCAAAGCATTGGTCCAGACAGCCAAAGGAAATGTCCAGGAATTGTCCAGGGAGCAGACAGAGATAAGCCAAAGTACTGGTCCTGGCAAGAACATGGTCCATAAGCAGGCAGTTCAGGTAGCGGGCAGAGGCATGGCCAGTTCCGGTGGCAGGCAAAGACATGACCAGTTTAGGTGGCAGGCAAAGACATGGCCAGTTTAGGTGGCAGGCAAAGACATGGCCAGTTCAGGTGGCAGGCAAAGAGATGGCCAGTTCAGGTGGCAGGCAAAGGCATGGCCAGTTCAGGTGGCAGGCAAAGGCATGGCCAGTTCAGGTGGCAGGCAGAGGCATGGCCGGTTCAAGTGGCAGGCAGAGGCATAGCCAGTTTAGTGGGCAGCAGGTAGCACTATAAGGCTTCAGGCCTCAGTAAGGTAAGACCTGAGGATAGGGGTAGAGGCTTCTTCCCACCCACCTTTGAAGCCTCCGAGTCTCCAGACCCTAATCCGAGAGAACAAAAACCTGTAGAAAATTTTTTTTACCACTCGGAAAATCTATTCTGGAGCCCCCTCACATATGTGAGACCCCTGTGCTGTACAATGGCAGGGCAAATAATCAGTTCAGGAGGCAGGCAAAAAGCATGGTCATTTAACAGGCCAAGGTCAATTCACGTGGAAGGCAGAAACATGGTTGGCAAAGGCATAGTCGATAAACAGTCTGGGTCATACACAGAAATAGTGAAAACTGGAAAAATATCTTCAATTAACAGTCGATAAACAGTCTGGGTCGTACACAGAAACAGCAGATAGTGGAAACAGGAAAAATATCATCTTCAATTTACTAATAGTGTAGTGAAGTGTGATAGCTCTGGTAGCATGCTCCAATACAGAGGCCTGGCTGGGAGGGACATTGGGGACAGTAAAATCGTGTGTCATGGCGAATTCCTCTACTTGAACATACACAACATCTTTTTTGGGGTTTGCGGCCTGTTCGGGTAGGAGGGAGGATTTCTGGAAAGTGCCTTTCGTGGAGTCTGGCTAATGCATCGGAGCAAATTAGTTCAGCAGGTTGGCCATTGGGATAGACACGGGCTGTAATGACGTCTTCTTGAAATTTGAGATAGGTTAGGGAACTTTGGGTACACTTAGAAAAAATAATATATGAATTGAACAGGGCTAGTTGCATCAAATAAATGGAGACTTTCTTGTACCAAAATAGTGATCTTCTGGTGGCCAAGTAGGGCTGCATCAGCTGGTCGTTCATATCCACCCCCCCCCCCCCATGAAAAGATTATACTTGTGAATACATTTTGGCTTCTGGACGGGACCTCTTCTTGTCTGCAGTTGCACCAAGGTGTTATCGTGAATTGTGGAAAGGATATAGAATTCTCTTTTTTTGTCTCTCCACTTCAGGGCTAGTACCTCTTCATTCTGCATACTGGCCATTTCCCCCTGCTTCAATATCTTGCTGACTAGTCTCTGCGGGAAGCCCTTGCGGTTGGTCCGTGCTGTTCCACAGGCCACAGTCTTCTTTTGGTACAGATGGCGGAAAAGTGGAAGACTTGTATAAAAATTGTCCACATATAGGTGGTAACCCTTCCCAAGCAATGGTTCGATCAGCTGCCAGACAATTTTGCCGCTTGTTCCCATATAGGTAGGGCATCCAGGGGGGTTTAGCTGTTTGTCCTTTCCCTCATAAATTGTATAACCGTATGTGTAGCCTGTGGCCCTGTCACATACCTTGTAAAATTTCATGCCACGTCTGGCTCTTTTACTGGGGAGGTATTGCTTTATGCCAAGTCTTCCTGTGAAGTGTACTAGGGATTCATCTACACAAATATTTTTATCAGGGATAAACATCTGCTTGAAGCTGGAGGCCAAGCTGGGGCCAAATTTTGAATAACTTGTCATAATCGGGGTGATTTCGAGGGAGGCACTGGACATTATTGTTGAAATGTAAAAACCTCATTATCATCTCGTAACGGGTTCTGGGCATCAAAGAGGAGTAAACTGGCATGTGGTGGATAGGAAGGGTAGACCAGTAGGCATGAAATTCATTTTTTTTTGTCAGCCCCATGTTGAGGGTTAGGCCAAGGAAAATTTTAAACTCTTCCACAGTGAGGGGTTTCCAAACAAAAGGGCGGGCTTAAAGAATTTGGATTGTTGGCTATGTGTTGGCTGGCATACATATTACACTGCTCCACGATCTGATTTAGGAGATCATCACTAAAAAATAGATAAAAATAATAAATTGGGGTATAATTTTCCAATTGAAACTGAGGGCCTGGCTGGGCTGTAAAAGGGGGAATTGCGGGTTCTACTGAAGTTGTGGGCAGCCATGTAGGATACAGCAGAACATTTGGGAGGCTATCATGGGCCCTGCCTTGTTGTTGGGATGCCCCATTGCTAATATCTGGCCAATCCTCTGTGCTTGCAGGGCAACTTGCAGTACTACTGATGGATGCCTGCCTATCCTGGAGTGCTGTGCTGCTGGTGGATGCCTCCATATTCATTGCGCTGCAGGTGGATGGCTGCTCATATCGCCTGGGCCTCTTTGTAACAATTTTGTCCTCCTCTGTTTCCATTTCAGAGCCACTGCTCTCTGCTGGCTCATAATCGCTATCAGAGTCTGATGGAGAGAGTTCCCCGCTACTCTCATCCGACATGCTCTTGAGTATCCGGAGAGCCTCCTCACCGCTATATAATCTTTTAGCCATGGGGATGTGCACAGAGGTTGATCACTGGGATGTGGCAGATGTTCACAGACAGATTTGGCAAATGTTCACAGACAGATTTGGCAGATGTGACAGATGAGATGTTGATCACTGGGATGTAGCGGATTATTTTGGACAGATGTGTGTCAGATGTGGCAAATTATTATGGGCAGATGTGCCAGATGATGGTGGGCAGATTACTGACATATGTGCACCAGATGTGCCAGAATATGATGGGCAGATGTTCCAGATGATAATGGGCAGGTTATTATTGAAAGATGTGCCAGGTGATGATCGGCAGATGTGCCAGATAATGTATTAGATTCTGGGCCAGATGTTTACTGATGATGCGCCAGAATATGATGGGCAGATGTGCCAGATGATGGGCAGATTATTATTGGTAGATGGGCAGATGTTGCACCAGATGATGGGCAGAATATTACTGGCAGATGGGCAGATGTGCCAGATGATGGGCAGATTATTACTGCCAGGTGTGCCAGATGATGGGCAGATGTGCCAGATGATGGGCAGATTATTACTGCCAGATGATGGGCAGATGTGCCAGATGGGCAGATATGCCAGATGGGCAGATATGCCAGATGATAATGGGCAGATGTGTCAAATGATCAGACAGCTGTGCCAGATGATCACAAACAGATGTTTTTCACTGTGTTTGGGGACACTGTGTTTGGGGACACTGTGACAGGAAACGTGTTTGGGGACAATAGCTGGGCGATCAGTGGTCAATAGCAGACAAAAAACAGCTAATAACTCACTGATCTCCCGGCTGCAGCACAGATCTTATCTTCCTCTCCTCACTGACGGCTCTGTGTGAGGAGAAGAAGATTTCACAGCCCTTACAACAGCTGTGTTAACATTTACATGACGGCTGTGATTGGCACAGCCGTCATGTGATCAGGAGGGCCAATCACAGAGCCCTCCTGACGTACTTTGTTGCCATGTCTCTGGGGGACACAGGCACATCGGGATCGCGTCGCTGCATGGGCACGCGGCCGCGCAATCTCCGTTGTTGTGCCGCCCCCCCAGCCTACTTTACATAGCATGATGGCTGTTATTGAACACAGCCATCATGTCATCAGGAGGGCAATACACAGTGCCCACACGCGTGCATCGGGCGCTGCGCATGCAGGCGGCCGCGCGATCCCGCTCCTTCTGAATGACGTGCATATACGTCCGGTCAGAAGGAGGAATCGCCTACCCGGCCGTATATGTGCAGTGGCCGGGTAGGAAGTGGTTAAAGACCTAATGCTAGATCTAGAAAACAATGGCTCTCAAGCAGATGGTAAGATTAAATCATTTTTGACAAAATGAACAGACCTTAAGCCCCTGAGACTTTGATGCATTCCAGAGCGTGAAATAACACAAGTTTCTATGGAGGCTGTTCATATGTATGCAGTGCGATTCCAGTGCGATTTTAAAAAGGGTCCTGTGCGAGTTTAGTGCAATGCGGTGCGCTTTGTAGCTACATAACCTTGAATAGAAATTGCTTGCAGACTGCAACTTACACGATTCCAGTAAGTTTTATGCAAGTCTTTGCTTTGTTCCTTAACTCCAACCACTGGTCCATGTCAGGGGGGAGAGAGAGAGAGACACTAATTGTATGAACCTAGGCTAAATGTGTTTGGGCTCATGTAGGATGAAATGTATTCATGGAAATTGGTTGAGTTTGTATGAACAGGGACAGATACATTGGGAAGCTTTTATTATATATAAGGGCCCATTTAAAGCTTTTAATATTTCACGTTGTGCATTGGGCAGGTATTAACACAACTATTTTTTTTCATTGTTGTATACCATAGCACATGGATGGTCTACATATGATGCATTGTATCGCACTGGCTAGGTGTGTTGAGGTACCATTCAAAATCAACAATACCTTAACGTAATATACTATGTAGTATGCTGCAGTAACCCATAGTAGGTTACCAAAGTCATAATTGATTACAGCAAAAAATAAATTCTGATTAGCTATGGGTTTCTGCACATACTGCCATATTACATGCTTCATAGAGGACAA
Source organism: Glandirana rugosa (assembly GCA_018402905.1). NCBI lineage: Eukaryota > Metazoa > Chordata > Amphibia > Anura > Ranidae > Glandirana > Glandirana rugosa. The sequence goes on from BLSH010432737.1 coordinate 145,020, forward strand.
TACCTTTTTACGCTTAAGTTGAGTACTTTTACCTGCTGCTACTGCCCGTTACATCTTCAACTCTTGCCTTTAAATGTCTTTTAGAGATGTTCTTGTTTTAAATAACTTTCTGATTTCCCCCTGACAAAACGAGCAGTGCTGTGCTTGGAGTTCAGCTTTAACGTTAAGCATATAGATGCACACCCTTATAGGATTAATACAAGCTTTATATAAGAACAGATTAATAACAGTACATACATTGATTATAGAAGCAGTTATTATCAGCACAAGGGCCCGATAGGAGTCCTAGTAGAATTGTGCACATGTACCCGGGTATATATAGTTATAAAAAGAGATACCTCCAGATGAATGTTGCAGCAAAGTCCAGTTGCAGGGGCCCCTCAGTATGATTCAACATCTGTCTTTGTGTCAGACCAGAAGACAAGATCTGCAGTTATAGGGGATCCTCCAAACTATTGTCCAACCAGCCTGGAATGGAGCTTCTCACAGCAGGAATTGTGGTGTGGCACTGGAATCAACCTATCTAGTCTGTGCATTAGTCCCTCCCTTATAGTTTATAATCTGATATGCAACTGGACCTCTAAACCTGTGATCCGGATGTGTACACCAGATGCCTAACCTGGCTCTAGCCTATGCTGGTTATTGAACCCTAAGCTAAAATTACCTACAGAATCACAGACCAGAAGGCATAAAGGATAACTAGAATAACAGGAGCTGCATATAAACTACATTGTAATAAATAGGTTTACCTACTATTATATTGAAAGGTGGCCATTATACATACACTAACATAGACCTAAGTATCTGGCACTATGCATATGAAATAATAACAAAGACAGGGCAGAGAAACTCAGTCACAAGGATTCAGATATACACTCAGCAGCTGCAGTTATACTATTGGATCATAGAAATACTTGCATAATAGTCTCTTTTGGTCTAGGATTTAGTATCATGGACAGAATATGTGGCTGAGAGTTTCTCACTCTCTCCACTTCCTCCTTCTGGGGTTTCAAAGCCAACAAGCCAGGGACAGGAAGTGCATACATATTATATTTACATGCATTTACAAATTATGACAGTAGAGGGCAGCTGATCCATACACTTTCCATACATCTTTTGTAAATATTGTAAAGCATCTGCTGGCAGGATTGTAGATAGTGTGTTTGTGACACATAGGTTTCTCACCCATACATGATTTGGAGAAAATAAACTTGTTTTTTCACACTCTTAATCAGCTTTGTTCTGCCCCCCTGGAGCCTGAAAGCTTTTATGGGAATAATTCTCTTTTCCTAGGTTCACATTTTACCTGGTAGCCAGACCTCAGCTGTGCACAGACCCTAAATATTTGAGCAGATTGATGCGTTAAATGTGTTCTCTCTGTGGTGTTTCTAACTGTATGGGGGCTGGGATGACTGAGGAAGGAGAGAGATCGCTGTTCCCAAACACTGGGAACAGACAATCTCACTCAACTCCCCTGTCAGAACGGGAATCTGTTTACATGCACAGATCGCCGTTCTGCAGTGTCTCGGGAGCGATCACGGGTGGCCAGCGGGCATCGGCTCCACCCCACCCGCTGATTGGCTCCCCCGCTGGCCAGTGAGCGAAAGTGCCTCCAGCGGTGCAAGCTCACACCACACGTTCCCGCGACCGCCGTACAGCTATAACGATTCGAGGGAATGAGCCAACCTGCCGCCATATTATGAAGGCGGCCAGTCTGCAAGTGGTTAAAATAAATAAAAAGCTGAGCATTGTAAGCACCCCTGCCAGTGTTAAATGGTTTGTCTCAACCCTCTAACTATCACTTTTTCTGGGCAGCTTGGCCTGTTAAATGAAATTAAAAAATAGTAGACTTACTGCCCAGCCCAAAGTGAAAAAAAAAAAAACAGAACACAAATGCAGCCACCACATATAAGAATTGGTAAGCTGCAATAAAATACATTTTGATTTGGGGTTTAATACCACTTTAAGACTTTTGGCAATATATGTAATTACCCAATCTTATATTCTAATTGTTTAACAAGAAATAAAATCCTCACTTTCTGCAACTACATTTTTATGTCTAAATACATAGTCATTTAGAGAAATTATTACACAAAAAGCAAAGTTGATGTATTGATTGTCATGAAAATTATTATTGATACTCGTTGATTAATTAATAAGGTCATTAGCGTAAATATCATTAGGGCCTTCGCTGACGTTGTGCTCCTTGGCCACTTGTGGAGGAAATGGAAAAATAATGTCTCTGTCAATAGTTTTGGCTTCAGGATATATACTGAAAAACACTGCTCAATGAGACCAATCCTTGTGTCCTGCTGCTTTTTAATTTTATCTTTCTAATTCAATAGACTCCTCAGGATCCATTGCATTAAAAGGACATTAATATAAAATATATCATCACGGAATCAATCTGTGTTCACATCACAAGCATAGAATGAATCATCCATGGTCGGAGAGTGTTTATTGGGCACACTGTGAAGTAGACCCCTCTTTCTCAAGGTTGTGGAGAGCAACAACTACATAGAATATTATGGGGGTGCTAGATGTAAGGTGTCCTCTAGACAATTTAAATTTTTGAAATTTGCGCTAGGTTAAGTTGCTTCATTAAATTGGTTCAGATCATCCCTTGACAGACATTTCCCTGGTGACGAGGACAGGACTAACCTCTTCTGCAAGAAATGGTTTCCTTTTCCTGTCTATTGTCTGCTTTGGTAACTTGTGTGTTGAGCTCACAATTTAAGAGTTCTCTTTAACAGCCAGTTTGAAATTGTTATCATGTTGTTGAGATATCAATAGATATGAAATTATAAGAGCTCAATCCCATGTCAATAGGTGCATGCAGACAGCACTAGAAACTCATTTTGGGATAAAGCTCTTTGGTGGTATTTGATCACCTCTGCGGTTTTTATTTTTTGCGCTATAAACAAAAAAAGAGCAACAATTAAAAAAAAAAAACAACAACAATATCTTTTAGTTTTTGCTATGATGCATATTGAAAAAAAAATGTAAAAAAAATCGAATTTCCTCCTCAGTTTAGGCCGATATGTATTCTTCTACATATTTTTTGTGAATAAACCAATAAGCATAAATTGATTGGTTTGAACAAAAGTTATCGCGTTTTGAGCTGGGTTAGCCCAATGGGGTTCACCTTCCCTCGAAAAAGGCAGTCCAAATGGCAGGTTTGCCTAAAATCTGGCTTGTAGCCAGGTTTATTTAAAAGGTTGCATGTATAAATCAAATAAACAAAACAGAAAATAAATCCTCGACATCCAGGCACTAACTAAACATTTCGGTTTTACCTAACTGAGCGGTGAAGGGCTTCTCCCAGACACCCACAAAATATAGACAGTGCAAACCTTTTTGTCTCAGTCCATAAGTATACTTCCATACGTCAGCTCTCTCAGGCTGATGGCTCCTGAGTCCCAGGTCAGAACAAAACTCTGCTCTCCTCCTGATTATTTAAACCACCTGATGGTGGACTCCAGTGAACCGCAAAATCTGGCCCGGAACCAACCCTACCAAGGTGGTTGGTAAAACCCGGACCGGATTCCACCTTAGTCCACTGTGAATAAAAGTATGCGAGGCAACAGATATCGTCCATCAATCACCTTGCCTTGTATAACGTCACAAAATATACAGGTGACATACAAATAGAGATACACTATATTACCAAAAGTATTGAACGCCTGCCTTTACAGACACATGAACTTTAATGGCATCCCAGTCCTAGTCCGTAGGGTTAAATATTGAGTCGGCCCACACTTTGCAGCTATAACCGCTTCAACTAATCTGGGAAGTTTTAGGAGTGTTTAGGAATGTTTGACCATTCTTCCAGAAGCATATTTGTAAGGTCAGGCACTGATGTGGACTAGAAGGCCTGGCACACAGGATCCGCTCTAATTTATTCCAAAAGTGTTCTATCAGGTTGAGGTCAGGATTCTGTGCAGGCCAGTCAAATTCTTCCACCCCAAACTCGCTCATACATGTCTTTATGGACCTTGCTTTGTGCACTGGCCTGCAGTCATGTTGGAACAGGAAAGGGCCATCCCCAAACTGTTCCCACAAAGTTGGGAGCATGAAAGTGTCCAAAATGTCTTGGTATGTTGACACCTTAAGAGTTCTCTTGACTAGAACTAAAGGGCCAAGCCCAACCTCTGAAAAACAACCCCACACCATTAACCCCCTTCACAAATGATTTGAACCAGTGCACATAGTAAGGTCCATAAAGACATGGATGAACGAGTTTGGGGTGTAAGAACTTGACTGGCACGCAGAGTTCTGATCTCAACCTGATGGACAGCCTTCCCAGAAGAGTTGAAGCTGTTATAGCTGCAAAAGGCGGGCCAACTCAATATTGAACCCTGTGGAGTAAGACTGGGATGCCATTAAAGTTCATGTGCGTGTTAGGGCAGGCATCCCAATACCTTTGGTAATATAGTGTATTTTAATTGCCAAATAATTTGCATTTATATCCATTTAGTCCTGTCTGCCAGAAAGCCTAGCCAGGAGGATGGCATCACTTACAATCAAAGTAAAACAAAAGGCAAAACTTTTTTTTACATTTTGGACAGAGTAAGGGAGGTTACAACCAGTTGTCAGCCAGTATTTTTTTGCCATCTGTGTTTGTTCGATTGGGGAGTTTTTTCTTCACTTCCTGTCCCATAGCCAAAACAGGAAGTGAGAGGAAATCTCTCCAAAGTGAGGGAATTCAGAGTGTCACCAGAGCGTCACCATTGGAAGATTCCCCCATCCATGTCAAGTCAAAATTTATGATTTTCTTTTACCTTCACTTCGATTATAAGGGTAAACAGGAAAATAGAGAAGAGGAATCAGACAGCAAAAAAAAAAAAAAAAGTTTTGGCTTTAGTTATACTTAATTAAGAATTACACTGCTGATACAAACCTTTCCCATCACTCGTTGATTAAACTACAAAGGATCAGCAGTAAACTGATGAGGTCTCCAATCTGGATGCTCTGTTCTCATGTCCAATCAGCATGTTCCTGGTGAGCAAACAGTATTTGCATGCAGCTTTCCTGATTGGCTGCCATGGTTGCCTGTCTCTCTTTTAGTCTGAGTGCTGCTGTAAAGGGGAATGCAAAATGCTATTACCAAGTCAAATTCAGGTACCTACATTTGCAGCTGCATTTAAAAAATACATGTAATGGAGTATTAATTACTATGTACATACATGCAGTGATTTTAAATTATTTGTATTAATGCTTGTCTAGTATATCTATCTGGAGTTCAACTTTACCAGTTCTGGAATGGTCACTCTGTTCTGATTCATATGACCTTATGGACCTCTCTAAGCAGTCACGTGTCTAATTTTTCTACTGTTCTATACTTTCTTCGTACGTTGACACCATTTTCCATTGCGTTCTGCACATTCGGTTGTTGCTGAAGTAACATAGACTACTTTAATTAACTTAAATTCCTCTGTACCAAATACAGCCAGGCTTGGATGGCAATTTTGCAAGCTCTGTTACCTTGCCAGTATGTATACAACTGGACTGGGCTAATAGCCAACATCACTGCTGTGTGAAAAGAGCCATAAAACTGAGACACACAGGAAAAGAAAAAAAGAAATATTTTGGTACAAATGTTCATTGTAAAGGAAAACTGTGACATTTTCAGCGAGCTGTCAGCTTGAGTTACTATAAAGATTACCTTAAAACCTAGCTTCAGCCAAAACCTTCTTTCAATTTTTTTTTTTACTTTTTTGAATTGTGGAGAAAGGGTTGGAACGTCTGTCATTTTTTAATATGGTGCATCAATTAACAGGGTATTTTATCATCTAATCTGGTATCTCCTCATCGCTGTGGTCCTTTTGTGCTGCTTTCCAATATTCTACTCCCTTTATTACTTTGTAGCTGAATTTTGTGCTAGCCCCATGGCATTGTTTATACATGATTTGCAAAACTCAATAAAATGACTGTGTTTCAACCTACATATGAAATTGATGATCATTAGCCCCTGCTTGGTATAATCGGTTAACCAAACAACAAAACTAGGCAATTAGCATTTTTAAAATAAAAGATCAGCAATGACCCACCACACAAATATTACCAGACCAGCACAGCAAGCATGTATGGTCTGATATCCCAATTCCTTAACAGTCAGAAATAATCTGGCTAACTTTGACAGGCACCATACTCTTCCATACTTCCGGTTTCAGGTAGATTGGGGTGGGGGGTCATTTACCTTACATCCTCTTTTTATGTGCTCACAAACGAATGCATCCATGTGTGCAGACACGAACATTGCATCTAAAGGGGGCACATGCACAGGAGTCCCAGTGGGCCTCCAAGCAGGGGTTCAGGTTTAATGAATGTCTTACAGGAGATCAAACGACTAATAAAACCATAAAATGTTACATTTTCACGATAGTATTTCAAGCTGCCTACATGTTTGGTTACGTATAATGGAATTCTTGGTTGATTTCAATCTCTTGTCTCCTAATTAGTTACAATATTTAGAACATTATTACTTTTCAGTTTGAAGACCTGTATTTAATGTGGAAATCAGGGTGAACATAAGGTGAAAGGGGGGCGTGGTCTGCGCATGGAGCTGTGAGGACGCATTCGAGGAGAGCTCCGCGGCCATCCTAACTTATTCGCTTCATTAGCAACAATTTTTCACAAATCTCAACGCCGCAAACATGGGAAAGAGAACGGGAAAGTCCCTGCCTTCGAAAGGGACCCCCTCAAACTCAATTAAGAGATTCCTGGCCGCTGAACCAGACGACTCACTAACGGGTGATGGACTAGGCCGCTCGCCTCATGGGGTAGCCCCGCCCCTCGTCTTCGCCCAACACTTAGACACGCGTCACCTGCATCCTCCATAGGATTGGATGGAGAAGAATCTTCTCAACGCCAACTCGACGTTGCCTCACTAGTAAGTGGACTTCCAACCAAAACCGAACTGGCTTCTATGCTACACGGCCTGGAAAAAGCCATCAAGAAGGAGGTCTCTGCGGTTCGGTCAGATCTCTCCCAGGTACTAGCCCGAGTTGAGGAATCCGAACAACGCTTAGATCGTCACGCAACGGCCATCAGATCCCTACAGGCCACAACGCGCAGTTTGATTCTGGCCCAGAGAATGGCGCTCTATCGGATCGAAGACCAAGAGAACCGGAACCGCCGGAACAATATAAGAATCAGAGGCCTACCTGAAGCCACCAAAGATGAGGATCTCTTACCCTCCATACGCGGGGTATTCAACAAACTGCTGGGCAATGAAGCGGACTTCCCGATTAAGATCGACCGGGTGCATCGTGCCCTGCGACCGCGCAACCTGCCCTCTGAGACACCGAGAGATGTTATCTGCCGTGTCCATTACTTCGAAGAAAAGGAACGCATCATGAAGAAGGCCAGAGAGGCAGCCTCACTCGACTTCGATGGCGCGGCCCTTTCCTTCTTCCCGGACTTGGCCCGTGAGACTCTGGATGGGCGCAGGGCACTTAAACCCCTCACGGAGAAGCTGAGAACCAACGGCATCAACTACAGATGGGGCTTCCCGGCTTGTCTCATAGCCAACCGAGACGGAAAAACGGCAATCCTCCGCTTCCCAGAAGACTTGGAAAGATTTTGCCTTGATGTCAACATCTCTCCCCCGGATCTCCCGGGGTGGAACGAAGACATCCCGGTTCTCCCAGCACAGCAGGAAGAGCAATGGCAAAAGGTCGCCCATAGCCGCAGATCTAACACCCCGGGCCCCCCTGTGTGAGGCATAATCCAGTGGAGCTTGGATAAGTATACTGTCTATTCTACAGTTACCTGGTTCACAGTTATGCTTTTTGTTTTCCCCCAGTGGGTAGTTGCTCATATTTGACATTTTACATATTTTTTTCTGTTTGTGCACTGTCGGTTTTTGCTCATTCTTGGAGCCGCCCCTACCTCACGCTTGGTGCCAATTATTTCACTGCCCTCTTACTAAGCTGCTTGAAAACACCAGCCGTTATGCTATCTCCATCGCCTGGGGTCTGACTCACACACTCTGCATACGGCCACCTGCCTGTTGTCCACATTGGAACCACCCTGTATTAGCTGGCCATACCGGCCTGTCCAATGCTTTTTCTCAAGCTTAGACTATTAACCTTGTGGCCCGGAGCTCCCCGCTTCTCCCTGTGTTGACTGCACCTCCCCCATGACCCTTTTTAAGAACGGCGGCCCGCGGGACCCCGGCTGCTCTCGCCCGCCAGTATGGCGTGGGGAGGGGGCCGGGGGCCTCCGTGGTCCCGCCGTCATATGCACGCCAACAGATAGCGTGCTTTGTTTGGTTAAGAACTATGGTTTTGATCACCTGCCTGTACTCTTGTATATTGTTGTCTCTTTTTTCTTTTTCTTGTCTCCCACCTTTTCTCCCCCTTTAACCCCCTCCTGTCTCCGGAAATCCTACCTATTTGTTAGAGTCTGCCGCTCCCTCCACGAAACCTGATGGCAACGCTTCACCTTCTCTCCCTTAACGTCCACGGACTTTGCTCTCCAGGCAGAAGACATAACCTCTTCCGAGAACTTAAACGCCTACAAGGTGAAATTATATTCTTGCAAGAGACTCACATCACACATCACACTAATGTGAAGTTATACTCCCCTTTATACCCTACTTGGTTTTATGGTTTATCTAACATTAAGAGGTCCAAGGGGGTTGCCATCGGGTTTCGCAGGGACACTCCATTCTCAACAGAAGAGGTTCTCGCAGATGAGTTTGGTAGATATATCTTTGTGAGAGGTAGCCTGGGAGGTACACCATATACTTTCGCCACATTATATGCCCCGAACCATGACCAAGCCACTTTTATTGCAAACACACTCTCCAAACTTAAAGATTTCGCCCGTGGTTGCATAGTCATAGGCGGAGACTTTAATCTAGCCCTCGAGCCCACACTTGATACGTCCCTGGGTTCGTCCTGGGTACCCATCAGATGCCTATCTTTTGTCCGTAGGCGTTTGCTGGAGCTGCAGCTGATGGACGCATGGAGAATCGCCTATCCCCAAACTAAAGATTATACTTTTTTCTCCAACCTTCACCAATCCTACTCCAGAATTGATTATTTTTTTATTACCCATCACCACCTGGGCCTGGTAACCAACACCAAAATCGAATCATCCCCCATTTCTGACCACGCCCCAATTTCTATGACGCTCACTACCCCTTTTGCTCCCATTAAAAATTGCAATTGGAAATTAAATGAAAATCTTATCACTGAAGACCTGGGTAAGAAGGAGATTGGTGAAGCATTCAAATCTTACTTTCAAGAGAACGTCCTCCCAGAGGTCTCCCCTGGAGTCACATGGGAGGCTCACAAAGCCCACATATGTGGTAAACTTATTGAACTTGGATCAAGGAGAAAGAAAGAGAGGCTTCACCGTCAATCTCAACTACTCCAGGACATCAGTAACTTGGAGCGTAACCATAAAATACACCAATCCCCTGACATTTTCCGCGAACTCACTACCAAACGTAATGAATTGAAAGATCTATTTCATTTGGAGCAGAAATCTAGATATAGAGTTTTCGCCCAACAAATTTACGAGTGGGGAGACAAACCAAGCCGTCTTCTTGCATGCTCACTACAGAAAACCAAGTCCAATTCTTTCATACCCAAGATCAAAACAAACACGGGCTCCCTAGTGCATGACACTAAAGACATTGCAAAGGAATTTCACTCTTTTTACCAGAAATTGTACCATGTACAATCCTTGACCCCCGATCCCACTAAAAAATCCTCCCTAATTAATGAATACCTGTCACGAGCAAAACTACCCTCCTTGTCCCCCAATCTTCTCAAAGACTTAGAAGCTGATCTCACCCTTACAGAGTTTAAAGCTGCCATGAAAAGTATGGCCAGCGGTAAGTCCCCGGGTCCAGACGGCCTCACAGTCTTATATTACAAAACCTTCTCGGACATCCACCTCCCACATCTGGTACGTTATGCTAATTCTAACTCAAACACCCCAGCGCTTAGGCCGGAAACCCTCCACGCTCACATAACTATCATCCCCAAGCCAGGAAAAGACCCTAGCCTTTGTGGCAGCTATAGACCAATATCCCTTTTAAACATTGACTCCAAGCTCTATGCAAAGGTGCTTACGCTTAGACTTCTCCCCCTGATCCCTCAATGGGTCTCCCAAGATCAAACTGGATTTATCCCCGGTAGAGAAGCTCGTGACAACTCGCTCAGGACACTTTCTCTAATCTCTTATGTGCGCACACTGTCCCAGCCCACCATGCTTCTGTCTACGGATGCGGAAAAAGCGTTTGACAGGGTGGACTGGGACTACCTGATGGCGACACTCTCCTCCTTAGGATTAGGACCCTCTATGTTATCCCGAATCTCTGCCTTATACCAACACCCCACAGCTCAATTAAAAATCAACGGATCCCTCAGTGCTCCCTTCACGTTACACAACGGCACTCGTCAGGGCTGTCCCTTATCTCCTATCCTATTCGCCCTTTCCTTAGAACCTTTTCTAGCCTCTGTGCGAAACAACCCTAATATCCACGGGATTAAAGTGGGTCCCCGAGAGCACAAATATGCAGCGTATGCTGATGACATACTATTCTACATACAACAACCCCTTATCTCCCTACCCAACCTCATGGAAGCCTTTAAACTCTTCGGTGCAATCTCCAATTTTAAAATAAACTTGTCCAAATCAGAAATCTTGAACATCTCTCTCCCATCCCCCCTTGTGGCGTCTCTCAAACTGTCCTTTCCTTTTAACTGGCAACACAACTCCTTAAAATATCTTGGCATTTATCTCACACCTTCCCTTCCTGCCCTGTTCAGGCTCAACTATATCCCTCTCCTAAACTCAATTAAGAAAGATCTCCAAAATTGGACCCAATTAGCCTATTCTTGGCTGGATAGAATTAGTGTGGTGAAAATGAACATCTTACCTAGACTATTGTTCACTTTCCAGATGATTCCGTATGGTGTACCTCCAGGCTTCTTCACTACACTTACCTCTATGCTCTGTAAATACATATGGAATAGGAAAAGCCCCAGGATCGCTAGAAAAGTTCTATATAGGAAAAAAAGAGAAGGCGGTCTTGCCTTACCGGACGTTAAATCATACTTTATGGCTATCATACTAGCCAGAATCTCGGACTGGAAACACCACAAAAATTCGAAACTTTGGGTGCAACTGGAATGCGATCTAGCTAGCAGAGACTTATATACGCAAGTTTGGGTTCCCAAAAAATCTCGACTTTTCTCGGATAGACTCTCTCCTATCTCTAAGACAACCTTTATGCTCTGGGATCGCCTCAGCCGCTCGCTTAAATGGCCCCAGATTTCCCCACTTCTACCTATTACGGGGCACGCACTCTTCCCCCCTGGGGAACATACTCAACAATTTAACATAGGCTCCATGCAAACTCCAACTCTACTTCACCAAGTGACTACCCCTTTGGGACTAGTTCCCCTTTCTAGTTTGATGGAGCCTTCCTCTGCCTCTCAACTAGACAAATGGAGGTACTTCCAGCTTTCACAATTTGTCAAATCCCTACCTAAGCCACTACGCTCTATACACGAGCTCACCCCAGTTGAGCAGATTCTCACACACAACTCACCACCA
>BLSH010432737.1:166435-176560 GCA_018402905.1 Glandirana rugosa
AGCACAAAAAAAAAAAAAAAAATCTGAAAAAAGTGACAGAAGAAAAAAAAAATCGGGCCCTTTAAGACCGTTGGGAAGACGTCATTTCTGACGTCATTTCCGCCGGCCGTGTTATGGCTTCAGCCTCTCAGTCGGCTCACAGACACTGGGGGGACAGCATCGGATCATCTCCGCTGCTGCCGGCGGGTCCGGTAAGCGGCGGAGATGACCGGAAAGCGGCGGGAGGGGGGGGGCACCTCTCCCGCCGCTGATAAAAGTGATCTTGCGGCGAATCCGCCGCTAAGATCACTTTTATCTTGCAGGGAATCGCCTGCTGAAAAAAACGGTATCTGAATGGTGCCTGCAGCTGCAGGCACCATTCAGATATCACCACTCAAACCCAAGGACGTCATATGACGTCCGGCGGTACGGAAGTGGTTAACTTAGCTCTAACCACGATTGCAGATAATCAATTACGATGGGCTAAGTTCTACTCCCAGAGAGACCGAATAGGTTCAAGATTAGCAGCCGAGTCCTAAAACACGCACCGAAACGTTCCCTAAGATTAAAACGGAAGGAGGAGACTTAACCTACAACACCATCAAATATTAAAAACCTTTCATGAGTTCTATGCGTATCTTTATAAGGAAACTAAGCCGTCCCTTCCACACAAGCTGGGGGACTTTCTACGAGACTTCACGCTGCCCAAACTGTCGCAAGACCATGTAGAAGAACTAGAACTTCCCATCACCCCAGAAGAAATTTTGGATAGCATTAAAGGTCTTAAAGCCAACTCTGCCCCGGGTCCTGACAGCTTTGCGGTCATATAGTACAAAAAATTTGGTCCAGCTCTGGCCCCATACTTAGCACGCATGTTCAACTCTCTCCGGGATGGGGTAGCAATTAGCAAGGATTTAAATGCCGCCTTTATATCAGTAATTCCCAAGCCAGGGAAAAATGCAACAGAGGTTAGCAACTACAGGCCCATTTCACTTATTAACAATGACCTAAAAATTTTGACAAAAATCTACGCAAACAGACTTTCTACCTTTATACCTAATTACATACACAAAGATCAAGTAGGATTCATCCCGGGGAGACAAGGACCTGACCAGACCAGAAGGGCGATCAATATTATTTCCATTCTACAATCACAGTGGGACCGAGGCTCCCCTCAAGAGGGTTTTCTGCTTTCTATCGATCTGCAGAAAGCATTTGATTCAGTAAATTGGAAGTATATGTCACGCACTGGGGTTTGGACCCTAACTTTTTGGGCACATTACGCGCCTGATACTCCAACCCCACAGCCCAAATCCACCTTCTGGGACATTACTCGGATGAGCTGGAGATCAGGAGGGGGACCAGGCAAGGCTGCCCCTTGTCCCCCCTGATATTTGCAATTGCCATTGAGTCCTTGGCAATTGCTATCAGATCGCATCCTGACATCAGGGGAGTGACCTGTGGACCCCAAGAATATAAGGGTGCATTGTTTGCAGACAATTTGTTACTATTCCTCACTGCCCCCTTAATTTCTACTCCCAACCTTATTAAAGTGCTTAGGGAATTTGGTCTGATATCGGGACTCGAGGTTAACCTTAACAAATCATCCGCACTTAATATCTCCATTCCTCCTAAAACCTTAGAACAACTTCAAAATAATTTCCCTTTTACCTAGGGCTAAAATAAGATCCCTCAACTTATCGTGCAGAATAGACAGGCTCTTTACTGACAATTACCCCCCAATGTTTAAAAAATTAACTGAGGACCTCAGAAGGTGGGCGGGGTGTGGTCTATCCTGGTTGGGGAGAATAAACGCAATTAAGATGACCCTTCTTCTGAGGCTATTATATTTATTTTGCTCTTTACCGGTCCCCCTCGCTGATTCTTTGCTTGCGGGGCTGCAATCCAAAATGAACACCTTCATTTGGGGCAAAAAGGGTTACCACTGCGCTAAAGAAATCCTCTATCAACGGACAGATCAGGGGGGACTGGGCATACCGAGATTGTGGTGGTATTACCAGGCCGCCCAACTGACTCAAATCTCAGTAGTATATTCAAGAGGCCCTAAGCCCGATTGGCTTATGATAGAGAGACAATCTGTCCCCTTCTTTACACTAGATTTCCTCCTTTGGTGCTCCTAAATCTAGGCCAGCTGTACTCTCCCCATCTCTCTCCCACTCACTTACACTGGTGGACAAACTATATAAAGGCACTGCTCTAATTTCTAGGATAAGGCCACTTAGTCACCTTTTCAATAACCCTGCGTTCCCACCTGGACAGAACATTTTAGCCTTCAAGTGGTGGCTCAATAAAGGCCTATTCAGAATAGGACATTTCTTCACCAGCACAGGACCCATAACTTTTCAGTACTGCATTAACAGACTGGAAATGCCCAAAGAGGAAAGATTTAGGTACTCTCAAATTGCACACTTTTTACATTCCTTACAACATCAACGAGTCCCTGTCAAACCTACTCCTTATGAAATTTGGTGCACTGAGTGCATGGACCAGAGAGGAGGTATCTCGGTTGCCTATGCGGCCTTGGTGGATAGATCAGATAAACCAGCCTACGCGGGGGCATGGGAAACAGATTTGAATACACAAATGTCACCGGACAAATGGTTTACGGCCCTGCAGTCGGCGTACAAAGGGATACTAAATATTTTGCTAATAGAAGCGAATGTAAAAATCCTTATCAGGTGGTATTATGTCCCTCTCAGGCTAGCAAAAATGTTCCCTGGGACTTCGCCTTTATGTTTTCGGGGCTGCCAATTAGTTGCCACTATGTTTCACGCGTGGTGATCCTGCCCTCGTGTACGTGGGTTCTGGCACAAATTCCTTGTAATGAGGGGTACCAATTCCTCAAGACCCTGCTATAATCTTGCTTAACCCGAAAATATCAGGAATCCCTAAATGTTTCCAAACACTGCTGTCCTTCCTCTGCCTTGGAGCAAAAATGACTATTGCCAGGTCTTGGAAGCAGCCCTCGGTATCCTTGCAGCAAAACAGAAGGTCTCATGGATCATGTCCCAAGAACTGATTGTTGCGAAACTTTTAGATAAGATCCCGCAATTTGAATCAATATGGGGCCCTTGGGCAAAATTCACGGGAGTCTCCTTGTTCCCCTGGTCATGTTTTGGATCAAACTGACCGCTCCGGGTCTATTTACCTCCTCTTCTCACTCTTTCCTCTCCTCCTTTCTCTATTTCCGGGCTGATCCTGATCTCTTCTTCTCCTATCCCCTTCTGTCTAGGTTAACCTCTTTCTCTGGAGGTATCCTGGTATTAATAGGCAATAAGACATGATTGACTCAGGTAGCCCTTATATGTTCCGGTGCAGACCCTAGGTGGGTGAGGGGGGGGCTCGTCCTTAGGCACAGTCTGTTCCCATTAGGGTGCCTGGGGGCTGAGCTTACCCCTTACACTCTCACAGCTGGGGATCTCATTAGCTGGCTCTGAGTCATGTTAGACTTGATCATTGATCTGTATACTTCTACTGGGGGGGGATCCCCCCTCAACTGTATTCTTGTACAATGTCCCTTGCACTTCGCTGTAATGTTTGCTTTACCTTAATAATAAAAATCATTGAAAGAAAAAAAAATTGTTTTTCGGCTGGAGCAACATTTAAAAAATGTACCTGTTCTAACTTACAAATAAATTTGACTTAAGAATAAACCTACAGACCCTACCTTGTTTGTAACCTGGGGACCGCCTGTATACTGTTTATAGGAGTTTTTTTTTAAATAAAATATTGTAGGGGTTGGGGTTTGGGTGGCAGGTGAGGAGTTAAATGGCCTCTAAATAGTAGATAAATAGGATATTATATTAAATTCTACCACCATAACAATTAAACACATTTAATACCACATAAAAAACATGGCTCAGCCATTTAAGCTCGAGCCAACCATAACATTTAAATATATTTCAACACATAAACTATGACTCATCCAATTAAAGGATATCTAAAGCCACTGTATAAAATAATGAAAATTGTATGAAATCTCCAGCAATTATGCAAAATTAAAGTAGAGAGGGAGACCAATATTTATATATCTAGAAAAAGTGACAGCCTTAGCCGTTGTGGCTAGGTACAATTTCTCTCTAAATGTATTTAATGAAACTGTGTAAAGAAATAATGAATTTGTGATCAGTGCAGTATTTGTTCTTTGCTTTTGCTAGAGCCACTATAGAACATTATAAATATCTCTATATAAGCTAATATTCATTTAAACATTTTGTAGATATATGTTTTTTATGCTTACGCTTTTTATGTTTAAAGGTAAAATAAGAACTGCACAGTGTGCTTGTTCTAATTTGTGGAACATCTTCAAATGAGCAGTCATTAGTATATAAATACGTCTGTGTCTCTATCATTATAGGAACAGAGGGAAATCCGCAGCTCTTGACTCCAGTAGCCGTAGATGGTTACCAAGGAAACATCAAGGCCCAAGCTAACTGTGGGATCTGAGGGCAAAAAATAATAGACATTTAAGGTAAGTGATCATAATTAAAATGTATAAACAGACACAGCAGTGTGGATATGACCACTGTCCGCAGGTGACCAAATTGCTCTCAGGTTGTGTTTCTGATAAGACTATGGCAGTATAATTTGAGATGTTAACCTCAAAAGGGCCATGGGCAGTGAGAAGTGTCGTGATCAAAAAGAAAATGCATGGAAAAGGCTTACATTAACAATGTAGTGACCTACATTTTGATAAGGTTATTCTACATATTTCAATTCAGCTTCTGCTTTTACACATTCTTACTTGTTTCAACTTGCACAATGTGTCGCCTTTATGTAATGTCATTAACGTAGCTACCAATTGTCCCTGATTCCCAGGTTTTGAAGATTATCCCCTGGAAATGTCCCCAATTTTCAGCACTGAACAACTGTAAAAAAAAAAATGCTAGATTCAATTATTACCATATATTAAGAAAAAACACAAAAAACAAAGGCAAAAAACAATGTTTTCCTTACTTAATGAACCCAATACATCAAGACGAGTAAGGTGTTGTCATTATAGCCATACGCATACACTAAAAAAGGGGCACCCCATAGCAAAACAGCAAGAGCAGTTTTACCTGATTATTTTTGTATTTTAATTAGTCAAAGTTTGCAAAACTAGAGGCAAGATAGAGATTTTTTTTGTCTACATGATTGGCTCTAAAAGGAATCAGTCTTTTCAATCTCTTTTCAAGTTAGTAGGCAATATGGGGTAATATTAAAAAAGGGGGTAACCCCTATAGCAGGAGACAGGGGTATGGGGGTACCCCCTTTTTTAGTATTACCCCATATTGCCTATTAACTTGAGAAGAGATTGAAAAGACTGATTCCTTTTAGAGCCAATCATGTAGACAAAAAAAAAAAATCTCTATCTTGCCTCTAGTTTTTCAAACTTTGACTAATTAATATACAAAAATAATCAGGTAAAACTGCTCTTGCTGTTTTCAACTTTGTTCTTCTTTGATATTACTATTTAACCGCTTAAAGTGGAGTTCCACCCAAAAGTGGAACTTCTGCTTGCTGGATTTCTCCCCCCCCCCTCAGGTGTCACTTTTGCCACCTTTCGGGGGGGGGGGGGAGTGGAGAGAGGATATCTTTGACAGGTGTCCTTTTCCCCACATCTGGGAACCCGGGCCATGGCCGCTGACGTCAGCAGCCTGTCTCCTCCTCCTCCGCTGGGCCAGTGAAAAAGCGCAGTAGGGTCCCGGCATGAAGCCAAAAGGCTCCACTGCTGGGTTCCTTTACCCTGAATGGCGGCAGCAGCACTCGACCATCCGATCTGAAGATGGTGGTGGTGAGGACATCGCTGGACTCCAGGACAGGTAAGTGTCCTGGAGATAAAAGTCAGCAGGTACTGTATGTGTAGCTGCTGACTTTTAATTTTTAAAGGGGCAGCGGACCTCCGCGTTAAGGACTGCCCCACATACATTTACTGCAGCAGGGCGGCCCTAGAGCGCAAAATCATGTACCTGTATGTGATTCCTTCTTTGGAGTCTGGGGCGCGCTACCGGAGACCCGCTCCTGCTGTGATTGGACTCACTGGGAGCCAATCAGCAGGTCCGGTGGATGTGTTTCTGCTAAGCAGGAGCACAGATCTCTGTCTTTCTTAAGCTAAGCACAACCCCCCCACAGTTAGAAAACATACATAGGGAACACAGTTAACCCTTCAATTGCCCCTGATGTTAACCCCTTCCCTGCCAGTGTCATTTATACAGTGACAGTGCATTTTTTTAGCACTGATCACTGTATTGGTGTCACTGGTCCCCAAAAAGTGTCACTTAGTGTCAGATTTGTCTGCTGCACTGTCGTAGTCCCACTAAAAATCACTGATCGGCGACATTACTAGTAAAAACATTAACGGAAAATAAAATGTTCATAAATCTATCTAATAGTTTGTAGACGCTATAAATTTTGCGCAAACCAATCAATATACGCTTATTGGGTTTTTAACCAAAAACACGTAGCAGGATACATATTGGCCTAAATTTATGAAAAAATTCGATTTTTTTACATTTTTTTATTGAATGTGTTTTATAGCAGAAAGTATTTTGGGTTTATCGGGGTATATTGTTTTTTTTTCAAAATTGTCAGTCTTTTTTTGTTTATATCGCAAAAAATAAAAACCGCAGAGGTGATCAAATACCACCAAAAGAAAGCTCTATTTGTGGGAAAAAGGACATCAATTTTATAGTGTCGCACGACTGCACAATTGTCAGTTAAATCAACGCAGTGCAGTATCGCAAAAATGGCCTGGTCAGGAAGGGGGTAAAACCTTCCCAGAGCTGAAGTGGTTAAAGTAACAAATGCAATAACTTAAGAGGCAGGATGAAAAGGTTAGGGAATTATAGTACTTTCAATTGTTAGAAGATCACTTCAACCAATGATCATTTTGGTTATAAGCAATCTGTTTTGGTTATAAGAAATCTGTTTTGATTAGTCAGCCCTTGGATCTTTATTACAGATGAACATAACTTTTTCCCCCAAAAATTTCCTATTTTATGAGGAAAAATGTTCTCATATTGGCAAATTGACTGAAGTTAAAGTGATTGTAAAGGTTGTAATTTTTTTTTCTTAAATAACAAACATGTTATGCTTATCTGCTCTATGCGGCTCTGGCCCACCCCCCTGCTCTCGCATCATTGGCTCAATGGCTGTGATTGCAGGAGCCAATGACTCCCACCACTGTGTGAGCCACTGAGGAGAGGGAGACCCGGGTGAGCCTCTGCTCTCATGCATATTGTTGGATCAAGATGGGGCTCAGGTAAGTATGGGGGGGGGGGGAGCTGCATGCAGAAGATTTTTTTGCATTAATGCATAGAATACATTAAGCTAAAAAACCTTCTGCCTTTAGAATCACTTTAATGGTGAAAGTGGAATTAGGGTGATTTTTGATGTTTTATAATGGGCTTTAAATGGCCTGCAAAGATTATGGAAGCTCCTTTCAAATATTATTATTATTATTATACAGGATTTATATAGTGCCAACAGTTTGCGCAGCACTTTACAATACAAAAGGGACACAGTACAATTACATTACAGTTCAATACAGAAGGAATAGGAGGGCCCTGCTCGTGGAGCTTACAATCTAAAGGGAGGGGGGTGGTACAAAAGGTAATGGCTGCAGGGGATGATCTGATAAAGGTGACTCAAGCACTCAAGCACAGTTCTTAGGTGGAGGTGGGGTAGGGCTTCCCTGAATAAGTGAGTTTTCAATGATCGCCTAAAGGCGGACAGGGTGGGGGCTGACCGGACATTCTGGGGCAAGGAGTTCCAGAGGATGGGAGAGGTTTTGGAGAAGTCCTGTAGGCGAGCATGGGAGGAGGTAACAAGGGAGCTAGAGAGCAGGAGGTCCTGGGAGGAGCGGAGAGGATGTTTAGGGCAATATCTGCAGATGAGATTGGTGATATAGCTGGGGGCAGTGCTGTGGATGGCCTTGTATGTTGTGGTTAGTATTTTGAATTTTATATGGTGGGGTAGGGGAAGCCAGTGAAGCGATTGGCAGAGTGGGGTAGCAGTCGTGGATTGGTTAGTAAGGTGTATAAGTCTGGCAGCAGCACTCATGATAGACTGAAGGGGGGATAGCCTGAGTAAAGGTAGGCCAGTAAGGTGGGAGTTGCAGTAATCAAGGCAAGAAATAACCAAGGAGGGGGTGTGGCCTAGCAGCGGACCGGCATGGGTGTGTAAACCGAGAGCTCCGTCCACCAAGGCAGCCTTCTGAGCTCCATAAGCGGTAAATCTCCTCATAACAGCCCGCGTGATGGCAGGAAGGAACACCTCGGCACCCCGCACCCAGGTGGACCCCGGGACACAGCTGAGCCGTACCATTCCGGAGCTATTCTGGACTCAGTCTCAGGAAATGAAGGCCTCCGCACAGGCGCCGGATGCAGAGCTGGCGCGCGGCTCCCTCCCATGTGAATCCCCGAGCCAGGTGAGCGCTCCGATTGCACAGCACTCTCCGCTTCTATGCCTGGCGGACCTTCAGAGTGTAGCAGCGGACATTAAGCACACACTGACGGCGGCTATCTCGGATCTCAAAAGCAACATCAGAGCAGTCGCTACCCGGCTGGAACATGACACATGGGGCCGCCATTCATCAAGTACAGCAAACTGTGAGTAAACAGGCCCATCAACTCATAGATATGCATCACCATCTAGAGGACCTTGATAACAGGGGGCGTAGGCGGAACCTCAGATTCAGGGGGATCCCTGAAGCGGTCGAGGGGCCTCAACTACAACAGGCAGTATGGGCTATATGCAACACTCTGCTGGGCAGACCACAGGACGCCCCAATTGACATGGAGCTCTGCCACAGGGCACTGCGGCCGAGGGGACAGGACGGCGATCCCCCCAGAGACACAATCTGCTGCTTTGTCAGCTTTACCCAGAAGGAGGATATACTAAGGCAGGCTAGGACCCAGGGGCAGCTACACCATGATGGGCAGCAGATCCAAATCTTCCAGGACTTATCCACTATCACTTTACAGCATAGGAGGGATCTACGCCCCTTGCTTACTGCCTTGAGAGAGAGACACATTGTATACCGGTGGAAGTTGCCATTTTGTCTCTCTGCCACCAACGGTAATCGCAATGCCTTACTGCGCACACCAACCGACCTGCCGGCCTTTTGTGAAACTTTGGGAATCCTGCCGATCCCTGTCCCGGACTGGTTCAGCTCATTCATGCAGCCGGAACCCTGCATCTCAGCCCAGACAGAAAAGAAATAGACAGAGACGGCGCATATCCTCCTCGGCTTCCTCCCTAAGTCTTAACCAGATCCGGGGGGAATGTCCTCTACACTCAAATGTATCTCCTTAAAGATTATGGAGTCGCTTACTATTTCAGGGACGAAGCCGACAGTCAAAGTACTTGAAGTGCTGACAATCTGATCTAGTATTGTACCCTTTTTTTTTTTTTTTTGTTTCCAGCTTGCACTCCGGGGTTTGGGATTGTTGGGGGGAGTCTGGATGGGGGCCCCCCCCCCGCAGAGCTGGGTCTCTCAATGGCCTCTCCCAATTTTGGGGGGATGGCCTGTGGGCCGGCTCTGTAGGTGGGGAGTTGCCTTCGAGCCTCGCCCTGGTAAGTGATGAGGTGCGGGGGGGGTGGGGGGTGGGGATGAGCTGCATAACCTGTTTAATCAATCAGATTTACTTGCACTAATATACAGTCCTGCTCACCATTATTGGCACCCCTTCATGTTTTGCATAACTGAGTGAATGTCTTCAGAAATAAATGGAAATGTACCAAATTTATATCAGCAGGATCTTTTAATTGGAGGTCCAAAGTAATTTAACAAAGACAATTGTTATTTCAACATAGATATTGTAATTATAAAGAAAAAACAGAAAACCAGCATGTGCACTAATATTGGCACCCCTCCTTAATATTTGGTTGCACACCCTTTGGCAGCGATGACAGCCTCCAAACATTTCTTATATCCATCGATAAGCTTCTTGCACTTCTCGGGTGGCATTTTCTCCCACACTTCCTTTGCAATATGCTCAAGCTCTTGAACATTTGCAGGGTTCCTTTCTCCAATGGCAGTTTTCAGCTCCCCCCAAAGATTTTCAATTGGATTGAGATCAGGACTCAATGCTGGCCATTTTAAAACAGTAAATTTTTTCCCTTTCAACCATTCCTGCGTGC
>BLSH010432737.1:203452-218597 GCA_018402905.1 Glandirana rugosa
ACAACTCAATAAAACACCCCTGTCGTTTAATTTTGTAAATATTTTATTATATCTTTTCATGTGACAACACTGAAGAAATTACACTTTGCTACAATGTAAAGCGGTGAGTGTACAGCTTGTATAACAGTGTAAATTTGCTGTCCCCACAAAATAACTCAACACACAGCCATTAATGTCTAAACCGCTGGCAACAAAAGTGAGTACACCCCTAAGTAAAAATATCCAAATTGGGCCCAATTAGCCATTTTCACTCCCTGGTGTCATGTGACTCGTTAGTGTTACAAGGTCTCAGGTGTGAATGTGGAGCAGGTGTGTTAAATTTGGTGTTATCGCTCTCATTCTCTCATACTGGTCACTGGAAGTTCCACATGGCACCTCATGGTAAAGAACTCTCTGAGGATCTGAAAAAAAAAATTGTTGCTCTACATAAAGATGGCCTAGGCTATAAGACGATTGCTAAGACCCTAAAACTGAGCTGCAGCATGGTAGCCAAGATCATACAGTGGGTTAACAGGACAGGTTCCACTCAGAACAGGCCTCGCCATGGTCAACCAAAGGAGTTCAATGCACGTGCTCAGCGTCAAATCCAGAGGTTGTCTTTGGGAAATAGATGTATGAGTGCTGCCAGCATTGCTGCAGAGGTTGAAGGAGTGGGAGGTCAGCCTGTCAGTGCTCAGATCATACGCCGCACACTGCATCAAATTGGACTGCATGGCTGTCATCCCAGAAGGAAGCCTCTTCTAAAGATGATGCACAAGAAAGCCTGAGAACAGTTTTCTGAATACAAGCAGACTAAGGACATGGATTACTGGAACCATGTCCTGTGGTCTGATGAGACCAAGATAAACGTATTTGGTTCAGATGGTGTCAATCGTGTGTGGCGGCAACTGGGTGAGGAGTACAAAGACAAGTGTATCTTGCCTATAGTCAAGCATGGTGGTGGGAGTGTCTTGGTCTGGGGCTGCATGAGTGCTGCCAGCACTGGGGAGCTACAGTTCATTGAGGGAACCATGAATGCCAACAAGCAGAGCTGTGACAAGCAGAGCATGATCCCCTCCCTTCGGGCCGCACGACACTATTCCAGCATGATAATGACCCAAAACACACCTCCAAGATGACCACTAAAGAAGCTGAGAGTAAAGGTGATGGACTGGCCAAGCATGTCTCGAGACCTTAACCCTATTGAGCATCTGTGGGGGCATCCTCAAACGGAAGGTGGAGGAGCGCAAGGTCTCTAACATCCACCAGCTTTGCGATGTCATCATGGAGGAGTGGAAGAGGACTCCAGTGGCAACTTGTGAAGCTCTGGTGAACTCCATGCCCAAGAGGGTTAAGGCAGTGCTGGAAAATAATGGTGGCCACACAAAATTTTGATACTTTGGGCCCAAATTGGAATTTTAAAGTCTGGTGTCTCTTTCACAGACTTTAGATAGAAGTAACAGGTGTGGAAAAATTGGGATTTAGGTGTTGGTGATGCCTTCACACTGTAACCCTATAGAGGTATTCTTTCTGTGAACATTTTAAATTTGATACATCTGTCAAACAACTGCAGTCATTGGGTGCTAATTGTACCCTTGATACATATACCAAAAAATTGCTTCAAGATAAAATCAACACCCACAAAGCTAGGCAGCCTAGGCAGTGTTGCAGAGATTCCAGATCCCAATAGCACTTAATCAACTACATCAGCATTAGGGGCTTGATGGCTGCTGCTAATCCAGGACTGATTCATTTTGACAAATGTCAGCCGGTCAATGGAATCTGTGGACAGATGCGTTTTTTTATCTGCCACTGAATGCCTGTTTGGAAAGCATGCTGGATGCAGGGCAACCCAGAAACTCAATTGCATACTGGAAAGTTCTGGCAAGTGGTGCATTCTAATGCCCCAGAAACTCAGTGGATCATCCACTGGAACACTCTCCATGTCTTATTTTGCCCCTAGATAATCTTTCACCATATGATACAGATGCTACCAATGAAATGTGGAAGCTGACAGCTCTGGGCATCAAGGACTAAAACATTTTAAAATGCATCACTGACACTGAGGTGACCTCTTTCTCCACCACTCCTCCTTTGACTAACAGAAGCCTCAAAACTAGCTTTTCCATGCGACTGTAACCTACCAGAGTCTGGAAAGGTGTTACATAAACTCCTCTTTAAGGTGTCCTCAAGATATTTCATCCTGTGCTCCCTCCGCGAGGGCAGGGTGAGTTCTAAGACGTTTCCCTTGTAATAGTGGTCAAGCAGGGTTGCCAGCCAATAATGATCCTTCTCCTTGATGCCACAAATTCTCTGGTCCTTTCGCAGGCTTTGAAGAATAAGGGAGCTCATGCACCGCAAGTTTGTGGAGGCATGAGAAGCAGAGTTCTCAGGGTCACTGAAGATTACACTATCTGGAACTGCCTCCTCCCAGCCACGTACTACTCCCAACAGTTTCTGGGGACTGAAAACCATCTCATGTCATACGGTTATGTCTCTAAAACTGCCAAAATTCTCCTCTTCCTTCCTCTCCTCTTGTGTGTTCTGTGGCATCGCAAGAATGGTGTCTGCATAAAGTGGGCCTTGAGAGGAAAGGAAGTCCTCTTTCTCCTGTTGTTTTGCCTCTAGTGCCCTGTCCATAATACCATGCAAAGTATACTCCAGCATTGTCATGGCTCACCATCCTTGTCGCCTCCTCAAATGGTCACAGTACAGTGCATGCATCCTTTATCAGCAGCCATTGGCATGGGAAAAAAAGCTGAGGTGCCCTGAGCCTGTCCTTGTGCCATACTGACACGGATACTCATTGACCACCCTCTGCTACATGTGCAGCCACTGCAGCATTGCCAAAGTTGAGATTCACCTGGTGGGCATGTCCCAAATCAGGCGGTTTATGGGCAGGTGGAATTCCTGCTGAATTTCAGCCAACCGAACACTGGCTCTGTATGACCACCTAAAATGATTACAGATTCTTCTGGCCTGCATTATAAGACCTTGCAAACCTGGGTACCTGTTTAAAAAATGCTGCACCACCAAACTGAGGACATGTGCCAGGTATGGCAAATGTGTCAACTTTCCCTGTCGAAGGTCGGACAGAAGGTTAGTGCCATTATTGCTCACCACCATTCCAGGCTCAAGCTTCCGTGGCATGAACCACCTCTGGGCCTGCCTCTGCAGAGATGAAAGAATCTGTTCTGGTGTTGCTCTTGTCAGACCAGCTGAAGCACTTCATGGCATCTTGTAGCCTGATTTGTTGAATGGTCTCTTGAACGCTGGTGGTTCATAGGACAATTCAGCAGAGGAGGGCATGGAGAAGGAGGAGGAGGCGGTGGAGCTGGCAGATCATGCATCATCACCAGCTGTACAATGGCGGGGTGGCAAAACAGACTCCAGCACTGAGCCCTGCCCTGCATCCTTCCTAGTTGTATGCAGAGTTACAGAGTGTGCTGTGAATGAAATATATTGTCCCTGACCATGCTTGCTGGACCACGTGTCAGCAGTAATGTGGACCTTGCAGCTGATTGCCTTGCTCAATGATCTCAAAACATTGCCTTCCACTTGAGGGTACACAGCTGGAATGGCCTTATGTGCAAAGAAATAGTGACTGGGAACCTGCCATTGTGCTACAGCAAATTCTGAAAATTCACAGGAGGGGGGCAGAATCCACCAAACGGACAGTCAGGAGTTGTAAAGACAGCAATTTGGACAAGCTGGAATTTAGATGCTGGGCAAGTGGGTGGCAGGGAGTGTATTTTTTTTTTTTTTTGCTGCAGCAGCTGGGGCAGAGAAATTTGCCTGCTATACTCTACAGCTGGTGGTGTGCTGTTGGCAGATGTTTTCCAAGGACCTGTGACACACTTTGCTATACCATTATCCCTGTCAGTGGAGACTGCTGAGGGGTCATGAGATATAGTGGGGTACACATGAAAGGTGAGGAGGGAGGAGGAGAATTGTGTCCTTTGTGCGTGGCTTTCAGGTGCTCTTGCCAATGGGCTAGTGGTGGGAGGTTAAATGCCTTGTCAAGCATGTGGTACCCAAATGGTTGGTGTTTTTGGAATGCTTGATCTGCTTGCGGTAGAGTTTGCAAACTGCAACAGTGCGATCAGGCTGCACACGTGCTAAAAAAGGCCCACACAGCCGTGCTGTGGGAAGTGGACTGGGAGATAACAGCTCCACAATCTGATGGAATAGGATGGCTGTTCTCTACTCTTCCATGATAGCTGCCTCTGGAGGACATCCTGTCTTGTTTGTGTTGATTCTCCCCCTCACTTTCCTCCTCTGCTCTTTCCGGAACCCAAGTTGCGTCAGTGACCTCATCATCCCCTCAGTCCTCATCATCACTGGAGCCAACTTGGCAATATGCTGCAGTTGGTGGAACATGACTGTCAATTTGTTGTTTATCAGTGTCCTCCCCTCTCTGTAGGCTCATGTTACTCCCTTCCTCTACCTCAGAACCAACATCAAAACCAAGTACTGAGGAAGATGAGGATGGTTAAGTAAGCCAGTCTACCGCCTCCTCTGCATGCTGTAGCTTGATAGCACTGGCAACATCACTAAACAAAGACAAATGTGCCCTTCCTGAGGACAGACCATGTCCACCTTTGCCTGAGGACACAGACGCTACTGGCCCCCTCATAGTGGCATGGGAACATCTGCCTCCCAGACATGATGGGGGGGTTATTACCCAAATTGAATAGAAACTGGGAATTGTGTGATTTGATGCACTTTATTGAATGAAAAGTGCTGTTTGCTGCACTTTAAATTTAGGACTGACGGTCAGAAATGTAAAAACTATAAAAAAAAAAAATTAAAAAATAAATAATGGGGAACACCAGCATCACAGTCAGAAATACGGTGGCTGACAATTTAAAAAAAAAGGGGGCAGGCAGGGGACAAAAAAAGAAACAAGAAGAAACCAAAAAAATAAGCACTGTATACAGCACCAAATGTTATGTAATGCTGTGTTAAACACTGCATTACACTAACACACTACACTAACAATACACTATACTCACAGTACTCTATACTATTACACACATGGGCGTAGCATAATAGGTTGCAGGGGTCACAGTCTGCAGCTTTCCTCTCATATTATCATGTTCTCCACAAAGTCCAGCTCTGATCTGCACTCCATAGGGCTGAAATCACATTCCTTTACAACAGAGCCAGTCAGCCACGATCTGCACAGGGTGTATCTGCCTACTGCAACCACACTGCCGTTCCAACCAGAGGATTTCACAGGTCAGAACAACAACATAAAAACCAGATACACCCTGTGAAGGCTGACAGACTGTGTATACAGGAATGTGATTTCCGCCCTGTGTAGTGTGTGTGTGTGTGTGTGTGTGGGGGGGGGGGGGGTAGCTGTATACAGTGCTGGGATGGAAAAGGAGCTCTGCCAAGTGACCTGCCAAGGGTGATCCCTGTCCGCTGATTCTCCAGTGGTGATCCCTTTCCTCTGATGTAAGCACTAGCTCTGGGAACTCAAAACTCTGACGCTACTTTGAGTATCTAGGCATGAGGTGGGTGTATCTGCACGCACGGTGGAAATGGTGGGTGGTAGTGGAGGGGGTGGGGCCCAGGTCAACTTTTGCATCGTGCCCACAAGCTTCAAGCTACACCTCTGATTACACAATATACTAACACTACACTCACACTCTACATGCAGAGTCGCTAGTAGAAAACTGAGCCCTGCTCTATCTATCCCCACTCAACAAACTGCAACAGCTGCTTATGGGAAGGAACCTTTTGTAGTGTGGGGTGGGACTATGAGCACTGAGCTGTGATTGGAGTAAGTCATCATCACTTTGTCCAATCAGGGCACTGATTGTGCTCTGGTGCCCTAATTGGCAAAGCCTTGCACCTGACCAGTGGCCTTCATCCAATTAGGGCTCTAGAATGCACTGTGAAGCGTGCACTGAATTGTGTGGCACTTAGCTGGCAATCATACCACCGAGCGCTCCGCAAGTTCAGATGTTCGCCAAACTTTTGCTCGGCTCGAGCAGTTCGCCCAACCCTATTTAAACCCCTTTTTGGTTTCAAGCATTTATTATTTCTTAAAGGGGCATCTGCACTTTCGTTTTGGATTCACATATTCACAGATTCATTGGCGCCAGTTTTTTAGAATTGTTTCATAGTTCACGGAGGAGAACTATGAAACACTGCTTTAAGTGGAACTTCACTCCTGTGGTTTTTTTTTTTGTTCTTTCCTTTCCACTTGCACAATTAATTGTTAAAAAATCGCGATCTCGATTCAACCCCCTCACAATCTTAATCCGGCATTTCCACGATTCACTCAGAGCTGTCAAAAAAAAAAAAAAAAAGAGCCTCTGGCAAATGTTTATCAACATTGCGAGATAACTATAAACCATGTATCATTTAGTTCTTTTAGATCAAAGGGATGAACTTCAGTTTGCAAACAAGGTTTTTTTCACCCCTTAAAGTAGAACTATAGGCATTTTTTTCATTTTGGATAGAGTAAGGGAGGGTTATAACCCCTGTCAGATTTTTTTCACCATCTGTGTCCCATTGCGGAGATTTCCCGTCACTTCCTGTCCCATAGCCAAACAGGAAGTGAGAGGAAATCCCTGTAAATAAAGGGAATTTCTTGGGGACCCCCAGGTCACCAGAATTAGTATACCCATTGGAAGATTTCCCCTCTATTACTTTTCTGGGGACAACCCACAATTTGGGTAATTTCTTTTACTTTCACTTTCAATGATAATGGTGAAAAGGAACAATAGAGAGGGTGAATCTCCCTAACGGGGGCACAGACCGCAATAAAAACTGGCAGGTGTTCTAATCCCTCTCCACTCTAACCAAAACTAAAAAAAAAAAGTTTTGCCTTTAGTTATACTTTAAAGTCTAAGCCTTTTTCTGACACTAGTTGCTTACAAGTTAAAAATCAGTATTTTTTGCTAGAAAATTACTTAGAACCCCCAAACATTATGTATATATATATGTTTTTTTAGCAGAAACCCTAGAGAATAAAATGGTGGTCGTTGCAATATTTTATGTCACATTTTATTTGCGCAGCAGTCTTTCAAACACAATTTTTTGAAAAAAAAATACACTTCAATTAATTTAAAAAAAACGAAACAGTAAAGTTAGCCCAATTTGTTTGTGTAATGTGAAAGATGATGTTGCACGAGAATCATGATCTTTATTCTAAGCAAAAAAATTGGAATTTTCATTATTTCCAGAATTGTGCAGCTCTACTATGTACAGCAGGTTACCCTGTGCCTCAGTCCCAGGTGAATGAGGCACTGACCGCTAAGGAGATTTCTTCTTGCAAAACTTTTCAGTACCAGGGCCTTCCCTCACCCATACCAAGTCACTACCAATTCCCGTTGGCTGGCTGCTTTAGCACCCAACATTACTCTGGTTACCCATAGCAATGGCAATGTAGCCTCTTCTATACTTTTCTTTGTGCCTATTCTAAGCCCTGTTCTTTTATAAAGTATACATGCATCCCCTTTCAAAGTAACTTCAGAGGAGGTGTTTTCAATCACTAGCTGCCCAGGTCAATTCTGACATTTCTCTCATACATGTAAAAATCTGAATTATTTGCTAGAAAATTACTTAGAACCCCCAAACATTTTATATTTTCCTTTGTCCATCTGTTTGACGGTCAGGTCGGCTCTCCTTTGCAAATCGCTGTAGCTGTATGGTGGTGCTTTTAAGAGACTGTAGCAGGCGCGCGCACGCTGCATGTCTCTGGAGCCAATGCGCGTGGCCGGCGTGGCTGGCGGGTGCCATGTCCTCCGGCCACCCGCGATCGCTCCTCACAGAGCCAGAACATTCTGACAGGGAGGTGGAGAGAGATCTGCTGTTCCCAGTGATCGGGAATAGCATTCTATCTCTACCCCCAGTCACCAGACTCCCCCCACAGTTAGAAACACTTCCCAGGGAACACAGTTAACCCCTTGATCACCCCCTATTGTTAACCCCTTCCCTGCCCGGGACATTTATACAGTAATCAGTGGCTATTTTTAGCTCTGATAGCTGTATAAATGTCATTGGTCCCAAAAAGTGTAAAAAGTGTCCAATCTGTCTGCCGCAATATCGCAGTCCCGATAAAAATTGCAGATCACCACCATTACTAGTAAAAAAAAAATAATAATAAAAATGCCATAAATCAATCCCCTATTTTGTAGACGATATAATTTTTGCGCAAACCAATCAATATACACTTATTGCGATTTTTTTAAACAAAAATATGTTGAAGAATACATATCGGCCTGAACTGAGGAAGAAATTAGTTTAGTTTTGGATATTTATTATAGCAAAAAGTAAAAAATATAGTTTTTTTTTTCCAAAATTGTCGCTATTTTTTTGTTTATAGCGCAAAAAATAAAAACCGCAGAGGTGATGAAATAACACCAAAAGAAAGCTCCAAGGCCCTGGAGAATAATACTTTTTTTAACTACTTCAGCCCCGGAAGGATTTGCCCCCTTCCTGACCAGAGCCCTTTATGCGATTCGGCACTGCGTCGCTTTAACTGACAATTGCGCGGTCGTGCGACGTTGCACCCAAACGAAATTCGCGTCCTTTTTTTTATCACAAATAGAGCTTTCTTTTGGTGGTATTTGATCACCGCTGCGTCATTTCTGATCGCCGCTATAAACAAAAGAAGAGCGACAATTTTGCAAAAAAACCCAAATTTCTTACTTTTTGCTAAAATACAAATCCAAAAAAAAAAAAATTAAAAAACATTTTTTTTCATCGGTTTTAGCCGATTTATATTCTTCCTCATATTTATGATAAAAAAAATCGCAATCAGCATTTATTGATTGGTTTGCGCAAAAGTTGCCGCGTTTACGGATGATGAGAATTAATTTCTGGGGTTTTTATTTTTTATTTTTTTTTACTAGTAATGGCGGCGATCTGCGATTTTTAGCGGTACTGCGATATTGGGGCAGACATGTCAGAACATTTTGACACTTTTTTTTGGGACCATTGGCATTTATACAGCGATCAGTGCTATAAAAATGCACTGATTACTGTGTAAATGCCATTGGCAGTGAAGGGGTTAACCTGCAGGGGGCGCTCTAAGGGTTAACTGTGTTCCCTGGGCGTGTTCTAACTGTATTTGGGCTGCCCTAGCAGGGGAAGGGAAGTGATCACAGCTTCCATGTTAGGTAAATAGATACCTTACATGTCAGCATAAAAATTGCACACGTCCCTGGAATGGCGATAAACTATAGAACATTAAATTATCCATAGGTGACATTTTAAAAGCCTTTAAAGGCTACCAGTTTAAAGTTACATGGGAGGTGTGGTGCTTATGTAGTGCAATCAAGGTTTACATATGTGAGTAGGGCCGTGAGAGATCCTCTTTACAGAGCTATGTGGAGTCTATTAGACAATAGATCTCTCCCTTGCCCTCCAAAGCAAATGATCACGAGTGACAAAATCCTCGTTGCCTACAGTTTCATACATCATAGAGACAATTGGGGACTAAACATCGGTTTAGTTGCTCTGATCACCTTTACTTAAAAAGTCCTTCACTGGAGATAAGAATGATGGCTGGGTGATTACTGTAGCTGCAGCCATCAGCAGCACCACTTCCCAGAGATGCACATATGCATACATTAATCGGGAATTGGTTAAGGAACTTTTAGAAAATTTACTCAAGAATTCTTTACGGATGCAAAATAATATAAAGCAGTCTTTCACAGTCTCTTTAATACATGACTCTAACTCTTCCTAAATTCAAGTTGCCCATATCATACCTTTTCCAATTGTAAAGTCCTTTCAACAAAATCCATAAGGCTGTCTCTGGTATGACACTAACAGCATGGCTATCGTATGTCCTTATGCACCCAGTGCCTACAGGATTTTATCTTAACTGGCCCTAATATGATATTGTTAGCAGTAATCAATAGCTTAATGAAGAGCAATTGTAATCAAACATGTATTCACTGTACAGTAGGGCACAATCAAGCCAGGTTATTGTGTTTTCAAATAAACATTTAATTTTTTTCTTTTAAGCTTATTAGCTACGTAAAGCACAAAGCATGACCTTGCACAAGTAGATGAGCATAAAAGGATAAAGTCTAACTTAAATTGGCTCTCCCTCATTCTAAGTTTGTATTATACAACTCAATGACTTTTAGTTTGTTCATAGCGATGGACTTATGGGTAATCCATTGCTGATGACATTGTATGTGGGATTCATCACTTTTTCTTTACATTCAAATACATTGTATAAGGATGTCTGCGCAGTGTAAAACACAAATCTTCTCAGAAAAACAAAAGATTTCTTAGCACACCTACCAGCCAAGCTGCAAATCAACCAAATTGACCCTGTCTAAAAATTCTTGTTAAAGCAGAGGGTTTTTTTGCATACATTTGCAAATATATGCGTAAGCCGCAGATATGTCAAGGCTCCTTTGTATACTGTGGTCCTAGTTATATTTTTCAGTCTCCAAAGTTGCAGCACATATAGCAGTGGATATATTAAGGGCATGTGTGCTTGGAGGGAGCCCTCTCCTCCTTAAAGCAGTTGTATACTTGCAAAAAAACAAAACAAAAAAAACCTGTAAGGCAAAGGCATAATGAGCTAGTATGCTAGTATACTAGCACATTATGAAATAATTACCTTAGAACAAAGCTCCGATGGTTCCGCTCGGTCCCCGCAGAGGGAGCTGACATCTTCCCTCAGAGGATCCTTCCGGGTTTGCAGCTCCGGCGCTGTGAGTGGCCAGAGCTGCGAGACGTCACTCCCGCGCATGCGCGCGGGAGCGCGTCGTTCCGACGGACTTTCCGACAAGGTCCGGCGCTATGCGCCGACCCTTCACCGGGACATCATGAAGCATGCGCCATGACGTTAGCAGCTACATAAAGGGAGAATATCTCCTAAACTGTACAGGTTTAAGAGATATTCATTTTACCTACAGGTAAGCCTTATTATAGGCTTACCTGTAGGTAAAAATCAGTAAAAAGGATATACAACCGCTTTAACCACTTGAGCACAGTGGGTGCTGGCGGGGAGGAAGTGCCTTTAAAGAGAGGTGGGCTCCCTCCAGGCACACCTGCCCTTGATCTATCCACTGCTTTATTTGCTCCTACTTAGAAGACTCTGAAAACTATAGAGTTAGGACAGCAGTATACAGAGGAAGCTTGATGGAGGCACTGTTGCTTACACATATATTTGCAAATGTGTGCAAACAAAACCCTCCATTTTTAATGTGAATTGTTAGACAGGACCCTCAATTTGGTTGTTTTTCAGGCTGGCTGGTAGGTGTGTGTGGGAAATCTTTTGTTTGTTTGTGATGTGTGGTGCCCTTCCATGTTTACCTTACTGCAAAGGCTAGTTATATACATGTTGCTGTGGTTGCCACTTTTTTTGTAAAGTACAATCATACCAGTTTAGGCCGATATGTATTCTTCTACATATTTTTGGTATAAAAAAAAAATCGCAATAGGCGTATATTGATTGGGTTGCGCAAAAGTTATCAGGTCTACAAAACTATGGAAATAGATTTATGGCATTTTTATTTATTTATTTTTTTTACTCGTAATGGCGGTGATCTGCAATTTTTATCGGGACTGCGATATTGGGGCGAACAGATCTGACACTTTTTTGGGACAAATAACATTTATACAGCAATCAGAGCTTTAAATAGCCACTGATTACTGTATAAATGTCATTAGCAGGGAAGGGGTTAACTTGTAGGGGGCGATCAAGGGGTTAAATGTGTTCCCTCACTGTGTTCTAGCTGTGTGGGGGCTGGGCTGGCCGGGGCATGACAGATCTAACTGTTCCCGTTTACTGGGAACAATAGATCTGTCATATGTCCCCTGGCAGAGCGGAGATCCACCGTGTTTACACTGGCAGATCCCCATTCTACCATCTCTAACAGGCGATCATGGGTCACCGACGGACATCGGGTCCGCCCGACACCGCGGGCATGCTCACGCAGCGAGCGCGAAAGCACGCCAGCACCAGCGTGCTCCCGCCCGCAACTGCGGGAGCCGCCGTACAACTACGGCGATTCGTGCAGCAGTGTCAACCTGCCACCATATTATGTCGCCAACTG
This sequence comes from Glandirana rugosa, assembly GCA_018402905.1. Lineage (NCBI taxonomy): Eukaryota > Metazoa > Chordata > Amphibia > Anura > Ranidae > Glandirana > Glandirana rugosa. The sequence goes on from BLSH010432737.1 coordinate 215,476, forward strand.
GTTAATCACCACTGGGTTTTTTATTGTTTGCTATATAAATTAAAAATTACCAAAAATTTGGAAAAAAATGCACATAAATAATCTTTCTTCATAAGTTTAGGCCAGAATGTATTGTGCTACATTTCCTTGGTAAAAAAAAATAACTCCATCAGTGTATATTATTTAGTCTCTGTGAAAGACATAGAGCCTACAAACTATGGTATACTGTATATATTTGAAATTTACTCAACCCTTATGTACTGACAGCCTATCTCATTTCTTGAGGCACTAAAATGCCAAGACAGTACAAATACCCCCAAAGTTACCACTTTTTTGGAAAGTAGACAGTCCAAGGTATTTAGTAAGAGACATGGTGAGTTTTTTGTCACAGTTTTTTTTCAAAAGTGAAGAAATTGCATAACATTTGTTTGTTTTTGTTTCACAAAGTTGTCATCTTAAGTTATTTCTCACACACAGTATAGGTATACTTAGAATTACATCTAAAAACACATTAGACTACACCTGCCAAGTATGATACCACATCATACTTGGGATATACCGCAGCCTAGATCAACCTTTTCAACACATAGGAACCCTTGAAATAATTCTCCGGTCTCAAGGAACCACTGCTAAAAATCTACAACTCATGATACATTAGTGTGATGGTCAATGGGAAGAATGTTCCTTACACTTGTGGTCATTGGGAAGAATTACCCCCTTACAGATAGCTAAAAAGACTAATGATGTCATTGGGAATTTATCTGAGAGGTAGAAATTGACCATTGCTCAAGGAACCCCTTGCAGCCTCTGAAGGAACCCTAGGGTTCCACGGAACCCTGGTTGAGGAACCCTGGCCTAGATGCATAGAGGCCACAATCCAAGAAGCACCCTTGAGCTTTTTAAGGAGCATAAAGTACGCATACATTATGCATCTACTTTCCTGACTATTTATCACACATTTTTGGAGGCCCTGGAGCACCAGGACAGTGGAGACACCCGCCAAATTGCCAGATTTTTGAATGCAAACACTCCAATGTATTTTCTAAAAGGCCTATTGAGTCATTTGAAAATGTAATTTTTTACCACACGTTTTTTAAAAATGCAGGAAAGAAAAAGATTTTTTTTTTTACACAAAGTTGTAAATTAATAAGATATTTCTAGCACACATCATAAGCATACTTAGAATTACACCCTAAAACACCCCCTGATTTTTGAAGTCCACAGAAAAATTCGCCCTCTTGGAAAATAAAGTGTGAACACCCACCCTGGCTGTAAAATATGTTTACTCTGAAAATGATGTTTCATTTCATTATTACCTAAAATACAAAATACAACTTTTAGCAATCTAGCAGCAGTCAAACAGATCCTGACATTTACTGTAATGTATGTATAATTTGATTTTCTCCCAACGATCAGCAGAGCAGGAGTATCTAAACTTTATGCACTGTGTGACAAATGATATGTAGCACACTGAATTGGTTAGGAAATCCAAAATATTAAAAGGGGGGCAGACAGTCAGATGATTTACTACCTGCACAGCAGGGAAGAAATATAGTCAGTATTTTATAATACACACATTTATTAAACGTGGAGTCCGGCGGAACTGCCAAAGGCATATTCAGCATGCCACTTATTTCAGAAGTAATGTACGTCCGAAGGAGAGGTCCTTGTTCCTGCATCTGCTATCTGTCTTCACCTCGGCTCTGCAGGGAGACAGCAGACAGGAGACTTTCAGCACATTTTTCAAAGTACTTAATCAATACTTGATAGTGAATGACACCGGCACTTCTTTCATGTATATGTACTGTACATTATATGGGGCAGCAAATATAATCCTTCATGCAAATGGTTGCTTTTAAAGGATTTTTTTTTACATGAAAATCCACATTTCACCTCATTTTCCACGATTTCCTTCACTTTTCAAAATTAATATTGTGCCACTTTGACAAAAGTCCTCCTACCTTTTCTAATATAATTGTTTACAAGCCAGGCTCCATCAAATTTATTGAAGAATAACCCAAAATTCAGGCAAATGTGACAAATACATTTGCATATGCTAAAATACATAAATATATTGTATAAGTTTTGTTTTGTATTTGTACCCGCTGAGATCTCTCCACATCATGATAGTGGAGAAGTTCGCTTTACATGCTGCAATTTTTATTATCAAATCTCATCCAAGGGGCACAACGCACATTGCCACATTGCATAATGTGCATGAACCAGCATAAGTTCACACGCTGAAAGAGTGTGAATCCATCCTTCATTTATGCAGATTTATTAAAAGAGGATTAGGGATTTAGGCAAAAAAAGAAAAATGATACTCCCCTAGGTGAATGCACCATCGATTCGGGTGCTGCATCTGTTCCCAGCCAGCTCTGCACAGAGAACTGAGCAATCAAACACCTCTAATTGCTTAGCTCTCAGTTTTTAGGCTGCAGAGAGCTGATGACGGTGAGTCATCGGCTCTCTGCTTTGCCCCTCCAGCTCTAACTGCAGTGCTGGGTTGTGGAGGGCACGGGAGCTGCTGGCTCTAAATCGCAGCAGTCCAGGCATCTGGGTGGATCCTAACCAGCCTGGATCAGCTCTGTGACTTCAGTCAACAGCGGGCTTTAGCCTGCTGTCAGCTGAAAGTGCATCACAGGAGTGCAGAACGAACAGGCTTCAGTACCACCCTCCCCAATATGTCTTGTGACAAATTCATGTAGCTGTTTTCAGCCAGTTGTCATGCAGGGCAAAACAATCAGGGTCACTTTAAAGCCAATGCCAAGAACAATAAATTAATTCTACAGCAAAAGTAATCTCTTCTCTGACCCTAATCCTTCATTAATTATCCTGCGGTAGTTGTGGCAAAACAGTCTCAAAATGTGCTTGTGGGGAAAGAGTATGAAGACTGGTCACCACTGCTCTCTCTCCTTGAGAAAGGTAGCAGGTCTTCTTACTGCATACTTGCAATTCTTTCAATACAGCACTGATGTCCAAGTAGCTTGATCGTTGCGCTGCCACTGAGATTAAAGGATTTATTTTCTTGCAACTTAGAGACACATGTGGAGAAAGAGGATTGGGGGGGGGGGGGGCAAGAGTAGGTCAATTGCAGAGTTCCGTTTCAGGCTTCTTTCACATTGGTGGTTTCACAGTGGATT
>BLSH010432737.1:243432-257043 GCA_018402905.1 Glandirana rugosa
GAACATTTCCAATGATTCTTGATTATCGCTGTATTTGCTGTAAAATCCAATAAAAATTATTTCAAAAAAAAAAAAAAAAAAATGCCCAAAAACACTTCGCTCAGGTGTGCATAGTGAGGTAACAGAGGTATGCTGACTGGTGGAGTGGGCATAGGCTCTGCATATCCCTCATAATGCAACACATACACCTGTACAAGTGTGTAGGACAAGGGACAATGTCTTCTGTAGGAACTCCGCCTATAACCCTACACACAAGTGGTTCATCTCTGAGTTAGGGGACTGCCTAAATGTTTGACTTTTCACATAACCATGGTCCCCGCCTTGTCCCAGGCTTTGGTGAGCACGCCTTCGGGTAAGGTGTTGCCCCTGTGCTAGAATGAGTGACCCCATTCATCGCTTGATGTAGCCTAGAGAACCCGTTCAGGGGGTAGGCCTTACACGTGACCCACACTTGGCACCAAATGAGGAGGATAACAAGGAGGGAGCGTCACTCTCCAGTCCTTACGCACAGAGCAGCTAAGTATAACATGTTTGCTATTTAAGAAATAAATAAACCTTTACAAGCACTTTAAAGTCCAACAGATGCTTGATTACTTCTCCACTCTACCCAAAACAATCTAAAATATTTTGACTGTAATTAGGCTTTATTGCTTTTTTATGAACCGCTTATAATAAACTCGACATACATAATCTGAAACAAGAAAAAAAATAATGTGATGTAAAGAGGGTATTGCGAATTGAAATACTGTTATAGATTAAGCATCTAATAAGATGGAATCAATGGACAGTCCCTGTTATGTATATAAGCCCAATGTGCCCAAGCTCTAAAACTGCAAAGGTCATATATCTTCCGTTCACACATCTGATAGATTCCCCGCAGCTATGTAACAAAGTCTATTTCAGCAACATAATAAAAGAGCTGGCCTTAATGGGAAAATTGCGACCATTTTTGTTGAATCATCTGTTCTGTACATTAAATGTACAGAATATTATTAGATACTTGCTACTGTTTTTTTCATTACAGAGTTCGACCTGAACTACAATTGTGCTTGTGTGAGCAGAGAGCATCTTGAGCTGCAGTGTGAGTTTGGTACCATTGTGTGAGCTGGGTTCCATTCTGCACACAAAGGGGTGAGGAGTCTTCACAAAAGACAAAATGAACAATACATAATGGATTCACATTCCCGCGACACTGTGGGGTTGATTTACTAAAACTGGAGCGTGCATAATCGGGTGCAGCTCTGAAGTTAGAAGCTGGTTGGCTACCATGCACATCTGCACCAGATTTTGCACCCTCCAGTTTTAGTAAATCAACCCCTGTGTGTACAAACATGCATTTTACCACAAAAGATGATAACACATGAGTTTATGTGCTTTGTGATGCAGTGACATTCATTCTGAATGATACTTTAAAACACATTTGCAGTTAAAAAAAAATGTACCCATGCAATAGCACACAATGAACAGATGTGAATATTCTTTGCATTGTGGTATGCTGTAATTAATCATATCAATGTTTATTAAAGCTAAGCCTTAGCTAAAACTGTCCATTCTACTGAGGTGATTACATCACTTTAAGGGCTAGTTTACACTTGCTTCAAAACAGGACTTACACACAAGCTCTCTTAACGCCAGCCAAAGCTCATGTCACTAAATAAAATGGCTAGCTTACAGTCCTGTTTACACCTTGTGTTTGCTTTGCATTGCTTCGGCTTTGCTTCAAAAGTTGTTCCCCCATTACGCTTTAGTGGTGCTTCAAAGCGTCTTCAAAGCCTCCATAGAACTCTATGACAAAGCTCATTTGAAGCTTGCTTGAAGCACCTGCAGCTTTTGAGAGGCTTTAATTCAGCTTTAGCTTCACTTTGGAGAAATTGCAGGTGTGATAACTCAACAAAAACACAGGGCATCTGTCAAGCTTCAAGGAAGCTTCAAAAGAGCATCAATGAAGCACCACGGAAGCTTCATCGAAGCACCATCGAGCCCCATCAAAGTACCACTGAAGCATCAAAAACACATCATAAAAGCTTTTTGAAGCAGTAGGAGCTTTACTGTGTGTTGAAGCTGAAGCAAGTGTAAATGAGCCCTAATAATGATTTATTTCCAGGAACCTAATTTTCAGAAACCTGGTGTCATATACTGATCAATAATATCGAAGAGATAGCTTTAACAAACAAATTGAAAGAACAGGGAACAAATGCACTGCGATTGCAACCCAACACAAAATAAAAGGAGTAAAGTATGCAGTGTGAAAGGAACATAGTGATATGCCATTAGCAAATTTGCAAGCTTAGATCTAAACTTTGGCCATCCATACAGTCCATGGTTTCCAAGCTTTTACATAGGCAGGAAATGCATCACATTTTAGACTGGGGGTCCACAACCTGTAGATCACGATCTATGAGTAGATCGAGGACAGGTGACTGGTAGATCGTGGTCCGGGTTTGCTGACCTGCCATTCCAAAGCATCAAACAGAGTGCAATACAGAGGGACTACTTGTAAATTTGGAGCTGTAATAGGGAGCAAGAGACGCATAAGCCGATGCCTCCTCTGTAGTGCTGGCTCCTGTCCCATGTGGAGTGATACCAACTGCACTCCCCCTCTTATCCCGGCTAGTGGTCTCCAGAGTGGTGCCAGCAGCAGGAAAGAAGAGATATTCAGGTCAGTGTGAAGCAATACACTGGGCATAATAGTATAGGGCTGCTTTCACACTGATGTGCTGCGGTTTACCCACACCATGGGAGCAGTGCAGTGTACCTGCAGCTTTCCTGTAGGTTTGCTGCACTTAGCCATAGACATCTATTGTATCCTGCTGTTTACCACCCCCAACTTTACATGTAAGTGAGCCCTAAGGGTGCTGCTGCTGAATAAAACTAAGGGCTCATTCACAAGTGCTGCTTCTAAAAAGCAATCTGACTGAGTGTTGGTAGGGGGTGAGTAGGCAATATGTTGCCTTCTTGCCACAAGATTTAAACCTATGATTTCTGGGCAATGCACGCATTTGCCACACAGTAGTGCTGCTATTAGAGGCTTAAATCAGGGGCAAGGAGATGACACTGTGCCCGGTGATCTTTGACTTCTCCCATGTTGTTCAAGTAGATCTCCACGTCTTTAAGGTTGCCTACCCCTGTTTTAGAGTGAATCATTTTTCATAAATAAAATGGGTTTTGATTAGCAAACTAGCCTCTGAAGGATTAGGTAGAAGTTGTTTTCAATACCTGGTAATCATAATTCTGGCAGCCAGTGAAATATAGGAAACAACTGTGCGTAGATGGGGAGGAAAATTGTTTATGTTGAGGTTCAGGATTGCTATGGCTGGTGCCTCAATTTTGTCAAAAAAACAGTGACTTCAGAGATTAGTTGGAAAATTTTCCTCCAGAAGCTGATGAGATGTCTACTTTGCCACAAGATGTACATTAAAGTACCAGGGCAGCCACAACGTCTTCAGCACTAGGAAGAATGTGAATGGTAGAATTTGCCTAATTTATAAATGGCGAGATAAAACCTTAAAGTGATGACTTGTGTAATTGATATGTAATGTCAAGCAGTTACATGGACATGCATTACTTCATAAGAGCGAGTGACTTGTATATATTTGAAGAAGTCAAATTTTTAGTAAGTCAAACATTTTGAGGGCGTCCCCCATGTATACGTCTTTGACTCAAGAGATACTATGTTGGTACCAAGACTTAAAGGAGACACTAGGAATTAAGGATTCTAACACATTCAAATGCATTGGAATTGAGCTAACTTGAGAATGAAATTGAGTAGCAGAGTGTACAGATCTCCAAGCTATGAGAGTATTTTTCTGTACTTGAAGGAAACCAACTTAGCCTGAAAAAAAAGAAAATGAATGCAGCTAGCACATCTAGAGACCAGTAATCTTCAAGATGTTTAAATGTTTTTTCTTGGGTTTAGATATCCTTAAATATGGCATGCGTGGCTCTAGTCATGAGGTGACTGGCAGCAGATAGTTACGGTTTTCGCTAACAGGAGATCAAAAGCAGAACAAAAGCAGCTCTGCAGCTTAGCCTGTCTTTATTTCCTTAACTAGTTCCATCACATTGGCCCCAGTTTGCAAAATGTTTAGAAAGAAAACTTGTATAGGAGTATGAAGGTTTCTGACCTTACTTTCTGGCTGTCATGTTGATCCAATAGCTTCAATACCTTAAATTACTGTCGCAGAGCAAGTATGCAGGAAAGGTAATTTGCTCATTTATACTATGTTTCTTATAAGTTCTTTTTCCAATTTTTCAATCATCTGTTTGCCCCACTTCAGCTGGGCTGTCACACCCTTGGGGGAGCTGTGACATCATAGGGGGCGGGCCTCCAGGTGATGTCAGTGGGTGGCCCCGCCCCATGCCAATATAAGGCACAGCACACAGCGGAGAGGGCATTCGTGAAGGAGATCGTGTCGAGTCAACATGGGAAGAAGAGGAGGAACAGAAGGAAGAGGACAGCGGAGAAGACCGGCAAAAGAGCAGAAGATGCCGTAGAGAAGGAGAAGAAAGAAGACCCCTCAGAAGATAGAAGACCCCGCAAAAGAGCCGAAGAAAGAAGACGCCGGAGAGGGGAGAAGACGCCGGAGCTGATTTAATAAAATATTTTAAAAACCTGTGTAGTGTGTTTTTTTGTACATTTTTTCCAGGTAAATGGGTAGGGGTACGATGTACCCCATACTCATTTACATAGGGTGGGGCGCCGGCATCTGGGGGCCCCCTTGTTAAAGGGGGCTTCCAGATTCCGATAAGTCCCCGCCTGCAGACCCCAACAACCACCGGCAAGGGTTGTCAGGAAGAGGCCCTTGTCCTCATCAACATGGGGACAAGGTGCTTTGGGGTGGGGGGCGCAGAGCCCCCCCGTCCCAAAGCACCCATACTCCCCATGTTGAGGGCACATGGCCTGGTATGGTCCAGGAGGAGGGGGGCGCTTGCTCGTTCCCACCCCCTTTCCTGTCCTGCCAGGCTGCGTGCTCAGATAAGAGTCTGGTATGGATTTTGGGGGGACCCCACGCCATTTTTTCGGCGTGGGGGTTCCCCTTAAAACCCATACCAGACCAAAAGGGCCTGGTATGCTCTTGGAGGGGGACCCCATGCCATTTTTTTTTTTAATTTGGCGTGGAGTTCCCCTTCAAGATCCCCAGAGCATAAGTCGCATGCCAAAGTCGGATCAGTGAAGACACTGATCCGACTTTGATCCGACTTCAATGCCTTTTAATGGGCTAAAGTAGGATCAAAGTCGGACAAAAGTAGTACAGGAACCTTTTTCAAAGTCGGTCCGACTTTGAAAAACAAAAGTCGGACCAGTTAAAACAGCTCTTATAGGGAATTATTGTTTTTGTGATGTAATGCGACTTGTGCTCCTAATGTCGGTCCGAGAATCGGACTAGTGTGAACCCAGCCTCTAGGTAGATTTCTGCTAAAGTAGATAGGATTCCATATGAGTAGATCAGGCCCTGCACTTTCTTGTCCCAATCACCCAAGTCCTGATCTGGCCTTGGGTAATTTATGCAGAATAACCACCAGGAATAAGGTGGCCATCATTGCAGGGGCAGTAGGTTGCCTACTTTACTCAAATTTTTTATCGCAGGGTACTGGTGTTGTGCCATTCTTATCACCATTGTCTGGCATGGCCAATCCTGTTCGTAGATGCCAAGTTTAATAGGAAGGGGAGTTGGCTGCATGATCAAACAGATAGTAACTTTAATTTGAAGTTTAATAAACAGGTGCAGAGTAGGATTAACAATGCAAAAAAATATAAAATGGCAAAAGGGTGTGCTTACAGAACAATGTTGAAGCTGAATTCAAGGAATTCAGCCACTTTGTAAAATGTGCAGGCACACTACGAGTTATATTGGCAGGTTTATGGCTCTGCACTGACAGTTGACAGGGCTATGAAAGAGGAGAGAGAGAGGCACAGAGCAGCTAGGTTGCCCCTCTCCTCTGGTGCCTAATCAGAGAAGCCTTTATATTTTGTGAATGAGTTCACATAATACAAAGGCTTCTGTAATTGGGTAGGAGGAGGGCAGGCATAGCAGCTGCATCGACTCTATGGTGAAAATGCTTAGACCTGCGTCGGACTCCCGAAAATACAGCAATAACCATCTTCCAGATGTAAAGAACAGGTAAGCATGCCATGCACCACCTTGGATTTAACTCATAGCGTGCTTTCACTTTTTACAAAGGAGCTGAATTCCTGGAATGGAAATCCAGCTTTAAATCAATTATGAAGTTGTACAAACAGAAGCTCATAACAGCATTATCTCTACAAATCAATAAGGGCACTGGCGGTTGGAGTTGCAGGGCCGTTTTACTTGAACAGCAGCACTATGATAGCAATTTGGACAGTGCTACTTGCAGTGGCTGGGAGTTCCATAGCTTCATACTATTGGACTCAGTGGTGGCTGGTGGTATATTTAGGGAGGGGGGGTGGCAAACAATGCACCCACATCCAACCCCCCCCCCCTTTGGTCCCCAGGTAACCAGCATCCCCCGGTCAGTTGATGAGCCCCACACCACTTCCCACTGGGTGGTAGCTTCATCCTCTGCATCTCCTTCGACGGCCTCCATGTCTCCTCCCTCCTCCTCTCTCCTCATCGTGGGGTCTAATAGGATCAACAGGCATTTAGCCAATCGGGAAATGGGTCGGGGAGGAGACTCAGTGTAAAAATTGTGAATATTAATTTGCTATTTTCAAACAACTGGGTGGGCTAGGAGCGCAGTGCTCTATGCCCTGAGCCCACCCTTTTGAGAGCCTCTGGCTCTAATCAAGTGCTTAAACCTCCCCCTCCATTGAAATTCATGCATCTGGTGAATATAAATTAGGGGCCAGACACATGGATGGGGGGGCGCCCCTGCACCCCTAATGGATGGGCCGCCACGGATTGTGCTCCTGCCTGTCTGCCCACACTAACAGTTTAGAATGATACAACTGGCTGCAGTTTACATACCCAGCCACTTCTGGCTCATCGGGTGTAGTCTCTTTGAGTTGGTGGGAAACTTACAGTATATCAGAAATATTATTATTATTTTTTTTTTTTTACTTTGGGTCAGTTCAAGTCTTATATTAGTTAGCTTAATTCTTTTAAAGGATTTCAAAAGCTACATAAAATTCCTGACAGTCTGAATTCTATTAAAGGTGTGAAGAGCTTTCAACAATGAACAATTTCACTTTGCAGGTTTATGGCAGTCAAAACTGAGCTCTAGTCAAGATTCATATCTAGTATTTATTTAACATCTGAGTAATTTTTCAATGTCTGCCCCTTACTGTGTCTGCTCATAATCATCAATCATACATAAACTCTCTTTCATTGTCATTGGTCATTTATATCTATTCTCTTCATGACAGGCAAGCAAAAACACAATCAGATCCTACAGCATGTGCTGATTTTTGTAATTACTCTTTATTCAGAGATTGCTACCCAACCAATTCCTCACTTATCACAAACTTCTCTCTCTCCACTTTACTCTGTGCAATCTCACTGCATCACCACCAAAGCATGTGGGACATACATTTTATATCCTGTTATTTATTATTAGTGAACTGTCAGCTAAAAATTGCATATCAAGCGTTATAACTGTATGTGTTACACCCCCTCAATTTCTGTCCAGATGATACAGCACCCCCCCAGACATAGAAGTGACATTTTTCCAATGGGGACATAGACAGGAATAAAAATGTATTGTGCCTTTTACAAAATAATGGCAATAGGCGTTTAAAGCTAAAGTTTAGCATATATGCAAGTACACAAAAGTGCAACATAAGACAGCCCCCATGAACTCTCAAGGCAGAAAAATATATGTGAAGTAGATTTTTTTTTAAAGGCAACAAGCCACTTTTATTGGTACTAATATAAAAAAGGGACAAAAAAGTCCTGATGAAAAAAGACACATATAACAACATATATATAGTATTTGCATGTGTACACTATTCAAAGTTCATATGACCAATACCCTAATGATATCAAATGCACCCGAAGGTACTGCCAGAGAAATACCGTGGTCAGTCCACATGAGTTTCTTTGATGCATCCCAACATGTTTCGGAATTATATTCCTTTTTCAGGGGAGACACTGGGTTATTTCCCCTTCTAGAATACAAATATAAGTGATCACTGATTATCATAGCATGAATAGACATATTAAGATAGTTTAAGTTCATATCCATACATCAAAATGCAATATAGGTTGTTTTCAATACTTACAACGGTCAATATACAATACATAAACAATCAAATGGATCGGTTTGAGATCCCCAATGGATGGGGCTGAGGTGTGATCACCTCGCTGGACAGTGCAGACCATTATGCAGTTGCGGCCTGATCATTGGGATGCATGGGCGCCGCCCCCCCATTTATGCATCAGGCCCCCTGATCGACATACATGGCACTGGATTATGGATTCCAATGGGGGGGGGGGTTGAAGCACATGATTAAAGCCAGAGGCTCTAATAGGCTTCAAAAAAGGATGGGCTTGGAGTGCAGATGGGTTTGGGGCGGGGTTAGTAGTGCCACCGCTGCCAACCACCCTGGGGGAAGTTGGTTACTTGCCGCCCCCCTCCCAAAAAAAATCCACCAGCTGCCACTGTCACCGTGTAACCAAATGCCCAGTGCTTCCAATTTCAGAGGATCGGCTCCCTCTGTGGGGCATACATATATAAACCCCTCCACCATAGCAGCCGGTCTTGGCATTCCCAGTACCTGTATGCACGGTAAATCTCTTGCTTAGGGGGTTTTGGGCCACAATTGGTGGTTTTGTTATGCATGACAATCCCTGGTAACCATTACAGCTAATAAGCTTTGAACAATTACTCTTTTTTGATTTTTGTACTGATTCAGTATGGACCAGCCATAATGCTTAACAATACCATGCTTTTTATTTATACTACAACCGAGTAACTACTACCATATTTAATTTCAGATATTACCATCTTCATTGCTGGTGCTGTTTGCCTTCTGTGTGGGTGGTCCACGTGGTTACATGGTGGTCTGCTCTGGCTGCCATTTGCCCATCCAGGGAGGGGCACACACCTTGGCTCCATCCATTGGGAAACTCTAACCAATCCATTTGATTGTTTATATATTGTACATTGACCATTGTAAGGATTGAAAACAGCCTATATTGCATTTTGATGTATGGATATGAACTTAAACTGTCTTAATATGTCTATTTCTACTATGATAATTGATGATCACTTTATATTTGTATTCTAGAAGGGAAAATTACCAAGTGTCTCCCCTGAAAAAGGAATATAATTCCAAAACATGTTGGAATGCATAAAAAAAACTCATGTGGACTGGCCACAGTATATCTCTGCCAGTACCTTAGGGTGCATAGTGTGCACATGCAAATATTTGTATATGTTGTTATACGTGTCTTTTTTATCATCTGGCTTTTTTGTCCCTTTTTTAAATTTGTACCAATAAAAGTGGCTTTGTTGCCGTTTAAAAAATTTACTTCACATATATTTTTCTGCCTTGAAAGTCCATGGGGGGTTATCTTATTTTGCAATTGTGTGCACTTGCGTATACTGTATGATGAATTTTGGATGCTGGCTCTTCAGTACGCTCAATCCCAAACACAGTTATTGTAAAAGCTAAAGTTGAGCAAACCCGAACTATAAAGTTTGGGTCCGTACCGAACTTTTGGGTGTCCGGGACCCGAACCCGGACATTTCAAAAAAAGTCCGGGTTCGGGTCCGGGGTTCTGGTAATTTTACTAAAAGTTCTGAAAAGTGCTGTAAAAAAGTCTTGGAAAGTCCTAGAGGTCTGCAAAATGAAGGAAAATGGGGGTAAGGGTCGGACAAGTGCCCTACAAAGTAATGGGGATAGGGAAATAACTTAAAATAATTAAAAAAAAAAACATAAAAAAATCAAAAATGGAGGTGGATGTGGACTATCTTAAAACTGTGTGAGAAAAGTATAAATTAGCGGGGAGAAGCCATATCACTGTTCTAAGAACAGTGATATATCCCCGCTAATTGATAGTTTTCACACACAGTTTGCAGAGGTTCTAAGAACAGGGATATGGCTTCTCCCGGCTAATGTATACTTTTCACACAGAGTTTTAAGCTGATTGTAGAATGTCCAATCATCTTAAAACTGTGTGATAAAAGTATAAATTAGCTGGGAGAAGCCATATCACTGTTCTTAGAACAGTGATATGGCTTCTCCCCGCTAATTTATACTTTTCTCACACAGTTTTAAGATAGTCCACATCCACCATTTTTGATTTTTTTATGTTATTTTTTAAAAAAATTATTTTAAGTTATTTCCCTATCCCCATTTCTTTGTAGGGCACTTGTTCGACCCTTACCCCCATTTTCCTTCCTTTTGCAGACCTCTAGGACTTTCCAGGACTTTCTTACAGCCATTTTTGTGCCTAAAAGTTCAGGTCCCCATTGATTTCAATGGGGTTCAGGGTCCGGGTCAAAGTTCGGGTTCTGTCCGGACCCGAACCCGGACTTTGTCCCAAATTTCGGCCAAACCAGCAGAACCCGAACGTCCAGAGGTTCGATCAACTCTACTAGTAATGAAGTGTGTTTTGCATCCCATGGATTGCTCCCTAACTCCTTCAAGACAGCAAAATGTATATATACTTTGCAGCTTTGAAGTGGTTTATCGGGATTATGGCTGAAGGTATCAGCCATAACCCCAGTATTGGTTTTTACAGCCAGCGGCTGGCTTTCTCATCACAGCGTTCCAAGTGGCTCATGAGCTGCTGGGGTTTCTTGGGTTTTTGGGGCTTACCATTTCGGCTGGTTCACCCGCAAAACGATCAGTGTGGCCAGCTGGTCCCACAGGCAATAAAAGAGTAGATCCTCTTTGATCACTTCTATGGCCTTGGAGGACCGGAGCAAGGTCATGCCGTCACTTTCGATCCAGGCTGGAAGTAAACAACCTTTTTTAAAGCAAAAGATCAAAAAAAGTTTACATTCTTTGTAATAGGAATGTAGCACCCCCATAGTGAATAGGTGCTTAGGTGACAGATTTTTGCTAGGAGAGGCAAATTTAGTCACACCTGACTGTTGTGCAGGCCTGATTGTTTTGATTTGGGCAGGGGAGTGGCCCAGGAAGAGCTGGAAACTGCAGGAAGGAACACCCCTTGGTTACCCCTCCCCTTTGTTTCCAGAGGGTTCTGGAAAAGGGGATGGAAGCAGAAGTGGGACTTTCTGAGGTATGTTAAGGAGCCCTGACCAATCCCCAACCTGGACTGACAGGGGGCAGGCCTACTTAAATACTGTGGTGTGCCCAGCTGGGGGGAGGAGAGTGTCGGGTGGAAGAGTGGAGATGTAGCAGAGGTTGCAGAGGCCTCACCTGGGAGTCCCCAGTCTGGGGGGTGACCTTGAGGCCTGGGAGCTCCGGTGCAGCCAGGAGGAGAGAGAAATCCTGCAGCAGACCACGGGAGCGGGAGAGCAACAGAGAGGCTACAGAAAAGACTCTTTAAAGGATCTACCGGTGTCGGTGAGTGACATACCCAGAGAGCTGGAGAAGAGGACTGGAGCAGGCTGGGAGGACACAGTGGACAGTCTGTGGAGGTCAGAGGAGACAGTCAGGGAAGTGGTGTCACTGGGCAGTGAAGCAGGCCGGAGCAGCCAGGAGGGCTGGGGTGGCCTGGAAGAGGATGGGCTGGGAGCAGTAGTCCATCAAACCCTGCTAGCACAGTTGTACTCAGCTACACTTTGAGGGCCCATGGCCCTTGCCTGTATTGGGCGGTCTGGAGGTCTTTCCATCAGGAACGCAGGCCTCACCATGTGCTAGCTAGGGTGGAGGAAGATGTAATGGAGGTCTGATAAATATCCCTTCAGGCCTCACTGAGAAGAAGCAAGCTTTGTGCAGGAAAGAAGTGAAGGTGTGTAATGTTCAGCAAGTGTCAGTGCTATATACGGAGGTCCAGTTTTTTGAATTGGGCATCCCACAGTCACCGCTACCCCATCCAAGTTTATTCCACTAATAAACAACAAAAAAAAAACAAAGTACCTGCCTGTTTATGACTCCGGATGAAAGGAAATGTGTGATTGAGTGCAGAGTGACAGGTGGACCACATCAACCAGCCAATTTTAAAGCGTGACATATTAGGTATCTATTTACTCAGTGTAACATCATCTTTCACATTTTACAAAAAAAAAAAAAAGTGTTTTTTTTAAATTCATTAAGGTGTATTTTCTCCAAAAAAAATTGGGTTTGCAAAACCGCTGCACAAATACAGTGTGACATAAAAAATTGCAACAATCTCCATTTTATTCCCAAGGGTCTCTGCTAAAAAAAAGTATAATGTTTGGGGGTTATAAAAATTTTTCTAGCAAAAAATACTGATTTAAGCTTGTAAACAAAAAATGCCAGAAAAAGCCTGTTCTTAAAGTGTAGAAATGTTCCTTGAATTCAAGGCTGCTGTTAGAAATCATGGGGCCCCATACATCCTATCTGACAGGGTCCCCGTGAAAATATCAAAATATAATTTTTACTACAGATACACTAAAATAATTTATAGCAGACACGAACACAACATAATTCCTGCTAAATCTAAAAGATAAAACTGTATTACCGTATTTATTCGAGTATAACGCGCACACGTGTATAACGCGCACCCCTAATTTTCGATTAAAAATCGGTATAAAATTTTGTTTCACTTTTTCTCGGCTCAGACCAAGCATTGTAAGTGACAAACGTTGTTGAACACATGCGGCCATGATAAAAATCATTTATTGACAACGTAAACTATGAACACAATACCAAAATAAAATTACCCGTAACAATATTTATTTAAAATGATACCCTGAGTTGCCATCTAACGGGTACCAGTATATCAATAAAAATATGAAGAACACTGAATTGTGCAAAACAGCAATGCCTACCGTAACGTGTGGGCGAGGCGAGGAAAGGAAATGAAGAGGCGACCATACGTTACAGCGGATAATAAGAATTCTCACCCCCAGTTCGGGCCGCCCACTGTACGCGACGAGGGGACGTTTTTTTTTTTTCCGCCCTCGCGTACAGTGAGCGGCTGCAGCCCGGAAAAGGCGCAGTGCGAACTCACAATTCGCCTGCGTCCTCATGTGACTTGCCGCCACTGCATCACCCCACCCCAGCCCTCGTTTATAACGTGCACCCAAACTTTGATTTCTTTTTTTGGTAGAAAATTTTGCGCGTTATACTCGAATAAATACGGTAAGTCAATAAATAAAGCTCTGTGCGTGAATGAGGTCTTGGAGCTAATTCACATGGACACTGTGGCCTATACAGTGTGAATCTGCATTTTTTTAATGTGACTGGAGCTGTGTGCAGGCAGCCTATGTTATGCTGTTACGCTATGCTATAGGGATGCAGCGGCTGTACAAACACAGCCGCAGGTCCTAATTTGTGACAGATGTGTGGGTGCAGGTGTATAGTCCTGAACACAGTATGCATTCAGGGCCACTCACCCGCACCTGCATGCCTGTCAAATTAGGGGAGGCCCAGGCAGCAGGCAGCAGGGGAAAGGGAATTATGGAAAAGGAGGGTGATTGGTGAGGTGAGGTGCGTGTGTGTGTGTGTGTGTGATGCAACCAATCGCCCTGTGTGCAGCATTTGAAGGTGAGTTTGGGATATTTTTTTTTTTTTTTTTTTTTTTTTTATCA
>BLSH010432737.1:264658-277101 GCA_018402905.1 Glandirana rugosa
GTCCTCACATCTCACATACCTCCACCCATCATACACGTCTTCTCCTCACGACTCACATACCTCCACCCATCATACACGTCCTCTCCTCACGTCTCACATATCTCCACCCATCACTCTGCACTCCTCTCCTGCACATACTACCCACCTCCATACACTCAGCACTCCTCTTCTGCACATACTACCCACCTCCATACACTCTACACTCCTGTTCTGCACATACTACTCAACCTCCATACACTCCATGCTCCTCTCCTGCACATACTACCCAACCTCCATACACTCCGCACTCCTCTCCTACACATACTACCCTCCTACATACACTCAGCACTCCTCTTCTGCACATACTACCCATCTCCATACACTCTGCCCCCTCTCCTGCACATACTACCCACCGCCGTACACTCCGCACTGTACATTCCCTATTTAACATTACAGCTTAATTCTACTCAGACTCTATTAAACCACACCCCATTTAAGCCACGCCAGATATTTAGTGCAATTTAAGCCAAGCCCACATTTCATGTGGCATGCACCACTTTTTTTTTTGTTGTCAATGCCTAGGGCCCACTTTTTATCATGCAAACAAGCTCACAGGTTTCATGATACACCCCTGCATGAACCCATGCACACTAGCTGAAATGTCTAACCAACTAACTGAAAAAAATGCCTTCATTGGATGCTGAAATTATTATTATTATTATACAGGATTTATATAGCGCCAACAGTTAGCAATTAGAGAGAAGGGACAGAGCGGAGATGACTGATATAAAATCATGTCTGGAATTTCTTCTGTCTGTATACTTTAGATGCAGTTTATTAAATCAGCTTTATCAGGAAAAAAGCTAAGGTACAAAGTGAGGCAAAGTAGAAAATATCTCATTTTTATTATTTATTTCAGGTACACAGCGCTTTACATATATATTGTACATTCCTATCAGTCCCTGCCCTCAAGGAGCTTACAATCTAAGGTCCCTAACTCACATTCACATACTAGAGCCAATTAACCTACCAGCATGTCTTTGGAGTGTGGGAGAAAACCGGAGTGCTGGTAGGAAACCCACGCAGGCACAGGGAGAACATGCAAACTCCAGGCAGGTAGCACCGTGGTTGGAATTCAAGCCAATGACCCCAGTGCTGCTAGGAGGAAGTGCTAACCACTTAGGCACTGTGCAGGAGTGACATTATTCTCCGCCGGCCAATAAAGAGGCCCGAAATCCAGCACTCAGAAGACAATACCGGTGCCAGTGCAAGACCATTGGACAGGTAATTTCTGCTTTAACTGTTGGTCACTTTTGGTTCCCCAACTGTTTGTGCTTCTTGCAGTACACAAGGCTCACAAGCCATTGCCCCATTGCTGATATCAGTATATTCAGTTAGGGCAGATGAACACATGTTCCTGTCGGTGGCAGGTAATATATGATGCTGTTATAAAAAAACTTGCCTGCGAATGTCACATCATTTGTGCAGACATTACAAATACCCAGACGGTTATTCCAGCTGACAACTGAATGTAAACAAAGAGAGTGTTAAGCCTCGTACACACGATGCAACGATCGTACGACCAAACGGCCCAAATCATATGTTGGCTGTTGTATCTCGTGTACTGACATGCACTAAGCGATCGTACAACCAAGCCAAACGTAGTGATGTGTTATGAGCGTATAAGGAGGAAGTTCAGGTGAATGTAATTTGTGAATTAGGAACGAACGGACACTTCCGGGCGTCACTTCCGGGCGTTCCTGACTTCTGAGCATGCGTGTTTTGCACAGTACAACTTGTTGGACCAACTTCTTTTTACCCACGGTACAATGGTCGTACAACCGCTTGTTGGTACAACCAAAGTTTTCTAGTCTGCTCATCCAACTTATGTTGTACGACCGTCGTACGTAGGCTGTTCTAATCTCGCGTACTAACGGTCGGACGATCGTACAACAAGCGGTCGCACGACCGTTTTCATACGACCGTCGCACCGTGTGTACGAGGCTTAAGGAAAAAAAAATGTTGTGGGGTCCCACTCCCAAACTTCATGCCAGGCCCTCTGGGTCTGGTATGGATTTTAGTGGGGGTCCCATGAAAAACAAACAAAAAAATGCCATGGGGTCCCCCCAAATTCCCTGAGGGTCTGATATAATTTTTAAGAAGAACCTCACGCAATAAAAAGCATGGGGACTCCCCTAAAATCCATACCTGACCCTTATCCAAGCATTTTTTGTATTGTGAAAGTGTAAGGGTAATATGTACCTCTTACTTATTTGCTGGGTTATGGAGCAGTATCTGGGACCACCTTATTTTTAAAGGGGGCTTCCAGATTACATTAAGCCCCCACCCGAGGACCCCCACAACCACAAGGTCAGGGTTGAGGCGAAGAGGTCCTTGTCCTCATCCACATGAGGACAAGGTGCTTTGCCAGGGGAGAGCCATGTTCGCCTCCCCCTTTCCTAGCCAGCCAGACTGCATGCTCAGATAGGGCCTGGCCTTGCGCCTATCTACTTGCCGCATGCTCAGATAAAGATCTGGCATGGATTTTGGTGGGCAGTTCCCCCTAAAATTCATCCATGGAATTTGGGGGGGGCACACTTTTTTTGAGGGATCCCCCTTAAAATCTATATCTCCAGAAGGGCCCTTAAGGGCCTGTTATGAATTTGGGGGGGGGGGGGCACACTTTTTTTTTTTTTTTTTACACTATCCCTCTGTTTACAGTCAGCTGTTAGCCAAATGTGCCTGGCTGGGATGAGTTGAATGTTCTTAGCCTATAGTGTTAGGCTACTTTCTCTACTGGTTGAATGTTCTTTAAGTCTTATGGTCGAATTACTTTTTTTCTCTTAACCGGTTCCTGACCGGTTCGCGTACATTTACTGCTGCAGAGTGGCTCTGTTTCGCAAACCGCCATCTATAAACGGCGGCTCGCACATGCGCGGCTCTCGTGTCCGCCACACTCTGCCACCTGATGTCCACTGACGAGACGCGATTGCTGGCCACAGCTGAAAAATAGTTCCCCGCGCTGTCAGGCAGCATGACAGAGATCTACTGATCCCTGTCACTGGGATCAGTTAGATCTCTCATGCTCCTGACAGCCCAGCCCCCTCACAGTTAGAACACGCCTAGGGAACACAGTTAACCCCTAGATCTCCCCCTGCAGGTTAACCACTTCACTGCCAATGACATTTATACAGTAATAAGTGGACATTTACATTTCCGATCGATCTATAAATTTCATTGGTCCGAAAAAAGGGTAAAAAATGTCCGACATGTCCGCCCCAATATCGCAGTCCCAATAAAAATTGCAGACTGCCGCCATTACCAGTAAAAAAAAAAAATTGTAAAAACGCCAGAAATGAATTCTCATGGTTTATAAACGTGGCAACTTTTGCACAAACCAATCAATAAACGCAGATTGCAATTTTTTTTTACCAAAAATATGAGGAAGAATATAAATCGGCCAAAACCGATGAATAAATTTGTTTTATATTTTTTTTTTTGGATTTGTATATTAGCAAAAAGTAAGAAATATTTTTTTTTTTTGCAAAATTGTCGCTCTTTTTGTTTATAATGGTGATCAGAAATGACGCAGAGGTGATCAAATACCACCAAAAGAAAGCTCTATTTGTGGGGAAAAAAGGACAGAAATTTAGTTTGGGTACAACGTCACACGACCACGCAAGTGTCAGCTAAAGTGACGCAGTGCCGAATCGCAAAAAGTGCCCTGGTCCTACAGTGGGAAATCCTTCCTGGGCTTCCTTCCCATGCACAACCATCTCTAAAAAAAAGAGAAAATATCCAGTGAGCTGAAGTTGTGTGGAGGAAAATGCCTTGTTGATGTCAGAGGTCAGAAGAGAATGGGCAGACTGGTTTGAGATGATAGAAAGGCAACAGAAACTCATATTAACCATTTGTTACAGCCAAGGTATGCAGAATACCATCTATGAAAGCACAACACATCAAACCTTAAATCAGATGGGCTACAGCAGCAGAAGCTCATACCGGGTGCCACTCCTGTCAGCTAAGAACAGGAAACTGAGGCTACAATTCGCACAGGTTCACCAAAATTGGACAATAGAAGGTTGGAAAAACCTGATCTGGTGAGTCTCAATTTCAACTTTCAACTGCGACATTCAGATGGTAGGGTCAGAATTTGCTGTGAACTACATGAAAGCATGGATTCACCCTGAATAAATAATACCAAAGAATGGCACCCTAAAACATGATTTGGTATTATGTGGCTGCCCCTTTAAAGTGGATGTAAGCCCTCACAATATACCCAGTGAAGTGAACAGCCTCAGATGATACACAGAGATTAAACAAATCTCCCTACATATGTTTTACATATCTGCTGTCTTCAGCTTTATACACTGCGTAGAAAGTGCACGTTCTGTTAGAATTTTCTGTTTCTGATTCACCTGTGGGTGTGGATTCTTGCCATACACTGTGAGACAGCTGATTGGAGGAAAGGCACACACCCCCTCTCCTCATAGGCAGAAAAAGGTAAAAACAATGCAGAGCTGTGCTATGAATAGAGCAGCTCTCTGCTAATCTATTTATAGCACCCACCCTGACACAAAATTCAGCCTGGTTTTATCACAATTGATGGAGCACTTATCATGCTGATAACAGAAGAGCGGGGCAGGAGAAAGCCACGTGACTTAGTGCTTTGAAGAGAGATAAGACGACACTGCAGATATATGTGCCCAGTTCACATTTCATCAATGGGGTTTACATCCACATTAAATAGGTGAATGAATCACCTGCAAATATAAAACAAACAAAATAAAGAATGGCGCTCACGATACTGAATATATAAGAGAAAATACAAAAAAACTCATATGACTGCAAGTAACATACACATACAGTGCTTTGAAAAAGTATTCATACCCCTTGAAATTCTCCACATTTTGTCACGTCACAACCAAAATCGTAAATGTATTTTATTGGAATTTTATGTGATAGACCAACACAAATTGACACATAATTGTGAAGTAGAAGGAAAATGATAAATGGTTTTCAACTTTTTTTACAAATAAATATGTGAAAACTGTGGCGTGCATTTGTATTCAGCCCCCTTTACTCTGATACCCCTAACTAAAATCTAATGGAACCAATTGCCTTCAGAAGTCACCTAAGGTCAGGTCAGGGATAAAGTTGAGGAGAAATTTAAAGCAGGGTTAGGTTATACAAAAATATCCCAAGCTTTGAATATTTGATGGAGCACTGTTCAATCCATCATCTGAAAATGGAAAGAGCATGGCACAACTGCAAACTTACCAAGACATGGCCGTCCACCTAAACTGACAGGCAGGGCAAGGAGTGCATTCATCAGAGAAGCAGCCAAGAGGCCCATGGTAACTCTGGAGGAGGTACAGAAATCCACAGCTCAGGTGGGAGAATCTGTCCACAGGACAACCATTAATTGTGCACTCCACAAATCTGCCCTTTATGGAAGAGTGGCAAGAAGAAAGCCATTGTTGGAAGAAAGCCATAAGAAGTCCTGTTTGCAGTTTGCGAGAAGCCATGTGGGGGACACAGCAAACATGTGGAAGAAGGTGCTCTGGTCAGAAGAGTCCAAAATTAAACTTTTTGGCATAAAAGCAAAACCTGTTAGAGTCTGCAAAGACTTGAGACTTAGGTGGAGGTTCACCTTCCAGCAGGACAACGACCCTAAACATACAGCCAGAGCTACAATGGAATGGTTTAGATCAAAGCATATTCATGTGTTAGAATGACCCAGTCAAAGTCCAGACCTAAATCCAATTGAGAATCTGTGGCAAGACTTGAAAATTGCTGTTCACAGAGCTCTCCATCCAATCTGACAGAGCTTGAGCTATTTTGCAAAGAAGAATGAGCAAAAACGTCACTCTCTAGATGCGCAAAGCTGGTAGAGACCTCCCCAAAAAAGGCTGTAATTGCAGCGATAGGCAGTTCTACAAAGTATTGACTCAGGGGGGCAGAATACAAATGCATGCCACACTTTTCACGTATTTGTCTGTAAAAATATTTGAAAACCATTTTTCATTTTCCATCCACTTCACAATTATGTGCTACTTTGTGTTGGTCTATCACATAACATCCCAACATACATCCCAACATCCCAACATAACAAAATGCATTTACATTTTAGGTTGTAACATGACAAAATGTGGAAAATTTCAAGGGGTATGAAGACTTTTTCAAGGCACTGTAGATGGTGCTAATATGACTCAGTGATATATATATAAACAAATAGCCAAAACAATATAAATACTGTAGTCCAATGTGACAATTCCCAACACCAAAAATAAGTGCTTCAATATGGAGATATCTTCTATTCTTTCTTCACTGGTGCTCAAGTAATGGATGGCAGCTCACCAGAGATAATTGAGCCATTTTTACAGGGGAGTCAAAATTCGCTTTTGATAACCAGTTGGCAATCTGGCCTGCCAGCGAGAGTGAGTCGTGTATCGCACGCCAGTGCCGGAGTAACAGGCACAGTGACATGTGAGTGAAAAATCTTTTATACCTTTTTTATCATCACCAAATAAACCTACTACACTGTGGAATCTTCTTAATTGTGCCTCCTGTGGAGTTATTTCACCCATCCAAGCTATACATTGAGGGAATACTGGAGTGGAGTGGCTACAGCTGAGGAACCCAACTGCTTATCAAAAGCTATTTTTTGACTTCTTGTAAAAAGGGGTCAAATACCTCTGGTGAGTTGCCATCCATTCCTTGAGCACCAGTGGTGAAATAATAGAAGATATCTCCATATTGAAGGACTTATTTTTGGTGTTGGGAATTGTCGCATTGGACTATTTATATTGTTTTGGGTATTTGTATATATACCGTATGTATCACTGAGTTATATTAGCACCATCTATCTTCATGGTTACATGAAGTCATGTGATTTTTTTTATTTTCATTTATATAGTCAGTATTATTTTGCTTGTTTAATGGATTCATCCTACCTTGTATCAACGGTTCAGGCTGGTGGTGGTGGTGTAATGGTGTGGGGGATATTTTCTTGGCACATAATGGGCCCTTAGTACCAACTGAGCATTGTTTAAATGCCACAGCCTACCTGAGTATTGTTGCTGACCATGTCCATCCCTTTATGACTACAGTGTACCCATCTTCTGATGGCTCCTTCCAGCAGGATAATGCACCATGTCAATCATCTCACCACTGGTTTCTTGGACATGACATGGAGGTCACTGTACACCAGATTCGCAATATGGATGTGCAGTCAACTGTATGGTGCCATCATGTCTCTATGGACCAAAATCTCTGAGGAATGTTTCCAACACCTTGCTGAATCTATGCCACGAAGACTTAAGGCCATTCTGAAGGCAAAAGAAGGCCCTACCCGCTACTATTAAGGTGTACCTAATAAAGTGGCGGGTGAGTGTATCTGCCTGAAGTTCAGCTTTAAATAACCAAGCTCCCCCAGCATGGCAGTGTAAAGTGCAGTGGAGATGTACAAAGTACCCTGACTCACAGCGCCCAATGACAAAATCCACTGCTAACTGACCTGGCCGGAGAAAGTGAATCAGGTTGTCATAGATTACTCCTGCATATGATCACGGCCCATTGCACTCTTACTAAGGACGAGGGGGCCTACACTGGAAGTTCCAGTCTGACTTACATTTTCTGTGTGTTTGCTGATGACGAGAGACCAGTTCAGCTCTGGGACACATCCAGAGAGGGAAATATTTGGGAAGAGCCTCCCACGCACATTCAACTTATGCAAACTGCTATTGGCCTCCGGACAGCAACAGATGATGAAATCTCTACAGAGGATTATTAATAGCTTACATTGTGTGTGTGAATGTGCGTGTAAATATTAACTGATAAACTGTGGATATTGTGGGGAGCTTTTGTTGCTTCATAATTGCCCTTTAATTAGCAATACTATAATCTCTTCTCTAAAGTTTTACATTATCGGGGATAGATGTCTGTATAGTAAACGCACATAAAGAGAGCACACCGTATAGGAATCCATGGTGCCACATCCCAAGTAAATTAGAGAAATAGGAGAACTCCCTCTGGGGGTGGGACTTTTTAGGCATAAAATATGGTGGACATTGTTAAAAAATTACAACATTTTTTTTTATTTAACAAAATAGCCACATAAAAATATTTCACATAGACAAATGAGCACAATACAGATACCAGTGAGTGAAATTACAGCATGATCAATTACAACTAATGCATTTCGGATGGATTCCTTCTTCAGAGGTGTACCAGTGATGAAAAGACTGTATCACTTAAATGAGGATCTTGTATATGTGCAATACAGGCAAAGGGCTATGTCCCACAAAGGGCAAAAAGATAAATAGGTAAAACCAGATCAGTAGTGGTCTGGATAGCAGGAGAAGGGGCTCACACCTGACAGGGACCAGGCATCTCACCAGACAGTCAGCACAAGGGGTCCAAGACACCGCCGTGTGGACGGGAAAGGAGGCCAGAAAGTGCTGGATATCCCAATGTAGATATAGTAGTTGGGTGAACACCAAGCAATCTGACAAAAGGAGGTAATGCAGCATGGTAAAGGCCAGGTCCGCAACTGCAGAACAATGTGCGTTCTGCAACGCCAAGAAATCTCCTCTACCCCTCTCCAGAGTATCAGCTGGAATCCATCCGAAATGCATTAGATGTAATTGATCATGCTGTAATTTCACTCACTGGTATCTGTATTGTGCTCATTTGTCTTATGTGGCTATTGATTTTATCTTGTTTTGTTAAATAAAATGTTTTTGTAATTTTTTAACAATGTCCAGCATATTTTGTGCCTAAAAAGTCCCACCCACAGAGGGAGTTCTCCTATTTCCTTGTATAGTAAACTCAGCCCAGTTAGGTCCTTGTTTTTGCCCCTGCAGAGATTGTACATGTTTGTTGATGGATTGATGGACTGTGAATAGTAGAGGAGGGATTTGATTTTCCTATTCTTTTAGTATGTGGTATTCTTTTAGATGTATGGAAACAAAGCAGGCATATTATCCATTCTAGTCTCTTTGCTCCCCGACCCACCATGAGTTTTGTGACTATTATACCTGACCTTTTTATGTGCTGCCAAGTATTGGGTGTGAGAGGCTTAGAATATTACTGTTGGCCTTGAGGACAGGAAGTGTAAATCCCGCCAATCATTTTATAGGGTCACGTGTGTGTGTGTGACCTCTGCTATCAGTTTAGTCCTAAACCGTAACCCGCCCCACTGTGAGTTTTGTGACTATTACACCTGACCTTGTTGTGTGCTGCCAAGTATTGGGTGTGAGAGGCTTAGAACATTACTGTTGGCCTGGAGGACAGGAAGTGTAAATCCCGCCAATCATTTTATAGGGTCACGTGTGACCTCTGCTATCAGTTTAGTCCTAAACCATAAAGATAGTTCCTCTTTAGCCATATAACCAGGCATTTGAAAAACCGTATTACATACCTCCCAACTTTCTGAGATGGAAATGAGGGACACCTATTAGCAATGATATGTAGGCACAAGATGTACCCCCTGCCACGCCCCTTTTAAAGGAGACTTTAATAAAATGGTTAGTTAAACCCACAAGTACTTTTTTACCACTACTATTCCTTTGTATTGACTTTTGGAATTTACAGATACAGCAATTAGACATCTGATGAAAGGTTTAGCACTGGAAAACACTTTTTGAAAGATAAAAAGTTTATTTTATGTACAACTATATAGATCAGACCAAAATGAGGGACAAATGAGGAGGAAAGGGGGACAGAGGGACTTTGTTCCAAAATCAGGGACGGTCCCTCGAAATCAGGAACAGTTGGTAGCAATGCTATTACCCTATAACCTATGGCTTCTGTCCACAGCATGTTGCAATTTTGAGCAGTATGTTCCAATGCACTATAACTTATTGCAAAATGCTGCGGTGAAGAGAGTTATTCTGTATGTACTGTTAGGCTTGATAATTTTTTTTTAAAAAAAGCAAGCGCCATGAAGATTTCTGCAATGCGTATAAATGAAATTCAGTGTAGCGCAGCAAAATTAATTAAAATATATAATTACAAAACACACCAAAATAAATGTACATTAAAATGATAAAAAAAGTCCTCCGTGAGTAATAATATTCTCCTTCATTAGATCCTGTGCCTGATCTTAACACTCTGTGAAAATCCTCCACCAAGCAAAGTGCCTGCTCACCTCCGTGTGAATATAAAACAGGTTTTTCTTTCCTCACAACCCAGATGAATTGTTCCACTCCTCCTCTCTTCCTCTCTGGGAAATAGACTCTCTTCCTCACCGGTCTCCTCAGATTATGTATAATCCAAAGTAGAGAGGACAGACATAGTGTATTTCTGTATGCAATATTTATTTTTGACCCTGCTTAAAATACACTTACAAGAGATAAAATAATATTACGCCTGAAATAACACATCTGGCTCACCACTTTGCTAGGAGCGAATCCGGCAAAACATCACAAAACTCAGTTCCTCCCCTAGACATGTATCACCAAGTGATAGGCTTCTTCAGTAGGTCCAATGCATTGCAGTGTATATTATGTGCACCTTAAAGCAGACCTGAAGTCATTTCTAAACAGACTGCGAGCAAGCCTGCTATTATCACAGAAAATGCATGCAAGGTCTCTTCTAGGCAGTGATAAAATATACCTACCTGCCTGCTCATAGTCTTCTGCGGCATATAAACTGCGCGCTCAGCTTTCATCACCAATACGGTCCCTATGTGCCAGACGGGAATGACTCCTTACACCAGTTATGACACCTAAAACTGGCCTTTGGAGATGCCTGAAGACCTACACCTGGGGAGAGTATGCCGGTGTCAAACGAGGGACCCAGACCATTAGAGAAAAGGTAAGTATATTGCCTTTAGTTCCTCTTTAATATACACCCACTGGTGTGAATGAGCCCTAGGTTTCTAAGCTGATGGTTTTGTTCTCTGCAATTGAAACTTCTAAAACAGTGGTTCTCAACTGCTGTCCTCAGGATCCACCAACAGGCCAAATTTTAAGTATTACCTTGGTGAGATGCAGACTAGAATACTGCAATCACTGAGCAGCAAATGATATCACCTGTGATGTATTTCAGTTATCCTGCAAACCAGGCCTGTTGGTGGGTCCCGAGGACCGGAGTTGAGAACCACTGTTCTAAAAGAACCGTCTGAACAATGCAAGCAGGAAGAGGAGGAGAGAGGGATCACTGCTCTAACTCATTTACTTGTGTCTGGAAATTTAAACTTCAGCTGTTGAGCTGTGTAAGCAGCTGACTTCACATCAAAGCAGGGAAGCGGAGCCAGGAAACCTTTTGAAAAGTTGATCTTCAACTACTGACCGCATATGAAAGAATTAAGTATTAATATGCAATATTTTATATTTACCTGACTAAGAAAAAATATTGTGCACTATGCAGTAGTAGCACATACAGGCAGTGCCCGTGACAGGCGCTGATTTGCCAAAAAAGGTCTCCTGCTTTTTTGGTCCATAGCCGTGATAGCATAATGAATGGGCAGCCTTAAAGTGGTAGTAAAGTCTTTTGTGCAATTTTTACAACAATAAAGCTTAGCTGTAGGTAAAATGAATATCTCCTAAATGTGCACCGTTCAGGGGATATTTCAGTGAGCAGCAGCCGGTGACGTCACCGGTGCATGTGCTCTGAAGGAACAGCATGCCCATGCCACTCTTTCAGAGCTGTGTGCAGTGATGTCATCACAGCTCGGCTAATCAGATGGCCAGAGCCTGTGAACCCAGAAGAAAACCAGGTGCAGATGGAATCCCTTTCAGCGGTGACAGGGCGTCTCTGGAGGAATCTGTACTAAAGGTAAGTCTGACATAATGTGCAAGTATGCAGTGCATACTAGCACATTATGGCTTAAACCTGCAAGGGGGACTCTTTTTTTAAAATATTTTTGTTAACTTTACTACTGCTTAGTCAAGAGACGGAGGATGAGGGGAGGAGCTCGGACATAACACGAGCCTGCCCGATGATGCGTCGAGAGGTCCCACGTGTGTAGCGGCGCGACGCCTGCAGGGCACGCGCATCTCCCGGAACGTTCCCCCGATGTCCCGTACTCGGTAACACGGCAATCCGACCAGGACCCACACAGAAACAAGCCGATAGGAGAGGCAGCCAGCCCGAGGATGGTGTGACCGCACAGGAAGGATAAGTACCCCTGCTACCATAACTATATATATTATATATTAAATATAGACTGTGCAAACTAGCGGGCAGAGAGACTGCTATACCACCAGGGAAACTGCACAAAGCAGTGCAAAGCGGTCAACTACGGGTAACGAGGCATAGGAAGACCTTAATGGGTTACATATAGCAGGACTGGCAAGGATTGGCTAAGGAAGAGCGGAGTAAACAGTTAATGCTGAGTGGGCCCTAAGAGGAGGACGGTGTGGCATAACAGCGGCAGTCTCGCCCACCGGACACACTGCTACTACACTGCTACTATAGGACACCCCCACCCCCCCAACCCCCGTGTACAGAAGTGG
>BLSH010432737.1:298723-321960 GCA_018402905.1 Glandirana rugosa
GGGGGGGGGGGGGGCCACCAACCAGTGCATCTACAGCCCCCCTGTCAGGTCACCTGCAAACCCCCCCCTCCGGTCAGATGGTTCCCAGCCTGGCACTTACCCCATCTATGGCGCCGGTGGCTTTGTCTTGCTTCTCCAGATCGCCATCATGGCATCTCCTCCTCCCCCAATTGGAATGTATCTCCTTTTGGCCGTTCAGGAAACAGGTCTCACGACCCGCTTCCTGATTGGCCAGGAGGAGAATCAGTG
This sequence comes from Glandirana rugosa, assembly GCA_018402905.1. Taxonomy (NCBI): domain Eukaryota; kingdom Metazoa; phylum Chordata; class Amphibia; order Anura; family Ranidae; genus Glandirana; species Glandirana rugosa. Next base: position 298,973 of record BLSH010432737.1, read on the forward strand.
TGACCATAGTGAATATTCATTCGCTATGGTCACACAACTGGGTGGGATCAGGGCGCAGTGCTCTGTGCCCTGAGCCCACCCTTTTTCAAAGCCTATTAGAGCCTCAGGCTCTAATCACGTGCTTAAAAAAAAAACACCCACCCCATTGGAATCCATGCGTCCGGCGCCCAGAATGTGGATTAGGGGGCCGGATACATGAGTAGGGGGAAGGAGGGCGGCGCTCCTGCGCCCCATATGGACGGCCCGTCCATATGGGGCGCACAAGCGCCGTCCTCCTTCCCCCTATTCATGCATCCGGCCCCCTAATCTACATTCAGGGCGCCACTGTGCAAGTTTACAATGAGAATACACTCAGTAAATTGGTCAGCATTATGTGTCAATTTTTGTGTGCTCTTTATGCTTCTCTTCACATCTGACAATCACTGGTCTCACATGCTGCTAATTTTACCAATGGGCATATGTGATTTTTACAGGTGAACTCCTGCAAACCTCTAAATAGTTGTTTTATAGCCACAGCTCACTAAGTAATTGCATTTTTCTCTATACACTGTACATAGCTGAACAAGCTGTGATGGGACCAATGCTTGCCATACATTACACAATTTTATTACTCAATTTCTATTAGATTTACCTTCAACTATGTAGTGCAACCCCCTGTCTGATTGCATCCAAATTGAACGTGTTTAGGTTTGAGCTCATATTATATGGTTTTTGTAAGTCTAAAGGAAAATTGTACAAAAATTTTGTATAATGTATGGCCAGCCTTAGTTATGGTATAATTATGTTATTATCTTCTTTTCCCAAAAAATAGAGTACCCCATTCACGCCATAGAAACAGAAGAGCAAATTGGTTGTCTCAGTAAATTGGGCTAGATTCTTGATTATTTGGTTACTTGTACATCTCGGTTAAATAGGTCAGATCTCTTCTCACCACTGTGCTGTAACATGGATTTTGGACTGTGTGCAGATTCCATCCCAAAATACTTTTTTGGTCAACAATAAATTTTTAAATGAATTTTAACATTTTTAAAGGATGGGTTACATGTTTGGTAGGTAATACCTAATCACATAGTAAAATTGGTAGATAGTACAGATGCAGGTCATATATAGTTTTTTTCCAAGAGAAAATGGAAAGCCATATACAAATCCAATCTGTACATCCCAACAGGTTTAAGTAGAACTGTAGACAAAACTTTTTTTTTTTCATTTTGAATAGATTAAGGAAGGGTTATAACCCTTGTTAGTTTATTTTTTGCCATCTGTGTCCCATTGGAGAGATTTCCCTTTCCTTCCTGTCCCATAGCTGAAACAGGAAGTGAGAGGAAATCCCTGAAAATTAAGGGAATCCCTTTGGGGACCCCCAGGTCACCAGAGTTAGAAGATTTCCCCTCTCTTACTTTTCTGGGGACAGCCCAAAATGTGAGCTTTCTTTTACTTTCACTTTCAATGATAATGGTAAACAGGACAAATAGAGAGGGGGCATCTCCTTAACGGGGGCAAGGACAGCAATAAAAACTGACAGGGGTTCTAAGCTATCTCCACTGTATCCAAAACAAACAAAAAAAAAGGATTGCCTTAGTTGTCCTATATTGTTGGGTCACAGGAACACCCAAAGAGCCCTTGGAGAATAAAATGTTAACACAGTACAAGAGAACTCAGTAATATCAATAACAAGGGGAGGGAAAGAAGCAGTAAAAGTATCACATATGCAACCAAGAGAAAGCAAATATGTTTAGGTCCAGACAATAAGAGTTCTAGGAATTGCTCCATCTATGACAGTTTGAGAAGCACACAGTAAAGCCTCGTACACATGGTACGACGGTCGTACGACCACTTGTTGTACGATCATCCGACCGTTAGTACGCGCGATTAGAACAGCTGATGTGCGACGGTCGTACAACAGCAGTTGGATGAGCAGACTAGAAAACTTTGGTTGTACCAACAAGGGTTCGTACGACTGTTGTATCGTGTGTACAGAGAAGTTGGTCCAACAAGCTGTACGTGCAAAACACGCATGCTCAGAAGTCAGGAACGTCCGTTCGTGTAAACCTATGTTCCTAATTCACATGCACCTGAACTTCCACTTTATACGCTCGTAACACGTCACTACATTCGGCTTGGTCGTACGATCGCTTAGTGCATGTCAGTATGCGAGATACAACAGCCAACATACGATTTTGGCCGTTCAGTCGTACGACCGTCGTACCGTGTGTACGAGGCTTTAGTGTTGAACTAGATATTAATTGAGGAAAGCTTGAAAATTTGCAGGATCACTATACACTTGCCAGCAAGTCCAAGAAGTGCAAGCTTTTGTAGGATTTGCACTATCCTCAGCTACACTATATTGTCAAAAGTATTAGGACACCTGCCTTTACACACACATGAACTTTAATGGCATCCCAGTCTTAGTCCATAGGGTTCAATATTGAGTTGGCCCACCCTTTGCAGCTATAACAGCTTTATCTCTCCTGGGAAGGCTGTCCACAAGGTTTAGGAATGGGAGTGTTTGACCATTCTTCCAGAAGCGCATTTGTGAGGTCAGGCACTGATGTTGGATGAGAAGGCCTGGCTCGCAGTCGCCGCTCTAATTCATTCCAGGTGTTCTATCAGGCTGAGGTCAGGACTCTGTGAAGACCAGTCAAGTTTCTCCACCCCAAACTCCCCCAAGCTTATGGGCCTTGCTTTGTGCACTGGTCCAGATCATTTGGTGGAGGGGGATTATGGTGTGGGGTTGTTTTTCAGGGGTTGGGCTTGACCCCTTAGTTCCAGTTAAGGGAACTCTGGTTACCACTGGTAAAGCATGCCATCACTGGACTCTAGAGAAGTGGAGACATGCTCTCTGGAGTGTCTCTGTCTGGCAATCTGATGGACGTGTCTGGGTTTGATGATTGCCAGGAGCATGGTACTTTCTGGCTGCATTCTGCCAAGTGTAAAGTATGGTGGAGGGGGGATTATGGTGTGGGGTTGTTTTTCATGGGTTGGGCTTGGCCCCTTAGTTCCAGTGAGGGGAACTCTTAAGGCGTCAGAATACCAAGACACTTTGGACAATTTCATGCTCCCAACTTTGTGGGAACAGTTTGGGGATGGCCCCTTCCTGTTCCAACATGACTGCCCACCAGTGCAGAACATCTTTGGGATGAATTATAGTGGAGACTGCAAGCCAGGCCTTCTCTCCAACATCAGTGTCTGACCTCACAAATGTGCTTCTGGAGGGAGGGTCAAACATTCCCATGGACACACTCCTAAACCTTGTGGACAGCCTTCCCAGAAGAGTTGAAACTGTTATAGCTGCAAAGGGTGGGCCAACTCAAAATTAAACCCTATGAACTAAAGCTTCGTACATATGATGCGAATTTCGGATGGCAGAACGTCTGTTTTTTGTTGGATGCTTGTCTCATGTCGACAGTGAAGAGCGTCAGTGCCATCGCTAGCAGGGGGTGGGGGGTGCAGTCTGCACCCGGGTGCCACCCGCTACAGGGGTGACACTATCCCGAGGGTGATGGGAGCCAGGGCAGTTTTTCTTTCTTCAGCCGTAGCACCTCCGGCACCGCGGCGGCGCATGGCCTATGTTTTCCTCCCCTCTCTCTCACTACTGCGCTCTTTGCTGTCCGAGCCTGTCACTATATCTGTCCTCTGCCTGGGCGGCGCGACTGCACACTGTTCTCTCCAGCTGCCGCCCAGGTGTTCTGAGCTGCCTGAGCTGGTGCGGTAACGGCTGGGGGTGGGGTGTCCTCTGCTGCCAGAGACTGAGGTGAGGTAAGGTGTTTTGACAGGTGGGGGGTTTGATGATGAGTTTTTTTGCTGCTAGACACATTATATTATATGGAGGGGTTGCTTTGTCCTGAGGGGGGGGGTTGTACTAATGGAGGAGTTGCTTTGCCTTAGTGGGGTCTGTACTAATAAAGGGGGGGGGTGCTTTGTCCTGAGGGGGGTCTGTACTAATGCAGGGGGGGTGCTTTGTCCTGAGGGTGGTCTGTACTAATGGAGCGCGGTACTTTGTCCTGAGCGGGGTCTGTACTAATGGAGGCGGTGCTTTGTCCTGAGGGGGGTCTGTACTAATGGAGGGGGTGTTTTGTCCTGAGGGGGGGCCTGTACTAATGGAGGGGGTGCTTTGTCCTAAGGGGGGTCTGTATTAATGGGGGGGTGCTTTGTCCTGAGGGGGGTCTTTACTGATGGAGGGGGGTAGTTTGCACTCTGGGGGGTCTATAAAGATGGAGGGGGTCTATACTGTGGGGGAGGTCTATACTGAGGGACGGGGGTCTTTACTGCTGGAGGGGGTCTATACTGAGGGAGGGGGTCTGTACTTGGAGGGGGGCTGTACTGACAAAGAGGGGTCTATACTTAGTGGAGGGGCGTCTGTACTGAGGGAGGACTATAATTGGTGGAGGGGGGTCTATACTATACTTAATGGAGAGAGGTCTATACTTAGTGGAGGGGGTCTATACTTAGTGGAGGGGGGTCTGTACTGAGGGGCGACTATAGTTGATAGAGGGGGGGGTGGCACCGGGTGTTGAATAGTTTTGTATGTATTTTTTGGTTTCTGAGCATGCGTAGTGGTGATCATATGATTTTTTTCGTATGAAAACCAAACTGATGATATGAAAATTGGATGTTGATTAGCCGTATGACAAAAATTTACTAGTCTGCACATCCAGCTTTTGTCTTATGAAAAATGGAAATCAGCTGTCGAAAGGAGAATACTTATGGTAAGAATTTCAGAAGATTGTCCATTGAACGAAGATTCCCGTCCGAAATTTGCACCGTATGTGCGGGCCTTTAAGACTGGGATACCATTAAAGTTCATGTGCATGTAAAGGCAGGCATCCCAATACTTTTGGCAATATAGTGTACCAACATCTTCATCTCCATCATGTCATTAAGAGCCTGGGCCTATTCCAAGATCAAAAGGAGAAAGGCAGTCTTCCAATGATGGGAAATAACAATTCTGGCCGCCAATAGGCAGTGCCGAGGATATGGGTCCAGGCATCATGGACAAAAGAGCAATTTCAGGAGAAGCTGGGGCATCCAGAATGCACATAGATTTATATGCATTAAAACCTTCCCTCAAAACTGTGTAAGCAAACGGCAACTCCACCATAATCAAAACACTTTTGAATAGAATGGGAGATGAATAATTCCCTTTTCAGGTTTGTTATGCTTCCTGTGGAAATGTCCACCTTGAAACATTTTCCCTCACCTCCTGGTCTGATGACAACTGCAATATATTGTATTTACCATCACTTTCTGTCCAGGGTACCATAGTCACCAGGATAAATGGAGAGGGTAAATCCCAGCAGGCACACAAACAACAATAAAAACTTTACATAAAACATATTCGATTCTAGCCACTCTCCTCTCTATCCAGAACTCAAGAGGAAATGAATAAAATGTCTTGATGTTATACTTAGGGTTGCCACCTCATCCCTTTAAACCCGAACACATATGGATTGCACAGGTTCTGAGGCTAATTCAATGCAGATAAGGCACCAAGGGAGTTTAATTACCACCTTAATCAGCCTCAGAACCTGTGTAATTCATATGTGTTCGGGTTTAAAGGGATGAGGTGGCAACTCTAGTTATACTGTGGTCTTCACCGGCTTCTAGCAGTGCCATAGACTTTATATATACTTTAATGCTGAACTCTGGGCTCAAATACTTGGCACAAATATGAATTCTAGATATAGATACTGTATTTTTACGTAGATACAGTGGTCCAGCTACCATACCTGTTGGATTCCCCTAGAACAGCCTTTCTTAGCCTTTTTAACCCAGAGGAACCCTTAAAATAATTCTCAGATCTGAGGGAACCTTAGTAATATTAATCCATTTGGGGTCATTGGGAAAATGCTCCTTACATTGGTGATGGTAAATGGGAAGAATTCCCCCCCTACCGGGGTGACCTTGGATCTGGAACTATGCAAGCACTAATTGATGGGAGGTCAATTAGCCACAGCTGAGTTAACCCCTAGCCACCTATGCAGGAAACCTAGTTGAGAATGGCTGCTCTAGGGACTGGAGATCACTGTAGTAGGCACTATAGACATACACAGCTGATATGGCCGATTCAAATTGCATACATTATCGTACAAGATTAAAGAGCTTTGCACTTTGAAACAATCTTGATATACTGGCAACATGTTGTACACTGTGACCAGTCAAGAGTTGTGGCAGCACCTATTCCAGTATGGAATTTACATCACTTCTCGGGATTTAGGTGCAACAACAGTTTTTACGGCAGTCTTCCTTAAACGCCATTTCCAATATTTGCATTACTTTGTTCCTCAGAATATTAGGTGTTGTGTAACTATAATAAGGTGCCAAACATGGAGATGTCGACATTTGGGACTGTGACACAAGCTGCCATCTTCCTGGTAACGTTTCCTTGTTTGATCATTAAACTTTAACCACTTCAGTACAGGGCACTTTCACCCCCTTCCTGCCCAGTCCAATTTTCAGTGCTGTTGCATATTGCGCGGTCATGAAACACTGTACCCAAACTGATTTTTTATCAATTTTCCCCCACAAATAGAGATTTCTTTTGGTGGCATTTTATCACCACTGGGGGTTATTTTGCACTACAAATTAAAAAAAGACCAAACATTTTGAAAAAAGTTTTTCTTCTTTTCTGTTACCAAACTTTGTAAATAAGTACGTTTTCTCCTTCACTGATGAGCACTGATGAGGCTACACTGACGGGCACTGATGAGGCAGTACTGATTGGCACTGATGAGGTGGCACTGATGATGAGGCACTTATATGTAGCACTGATGGGCACTCATAGGTGGCACTGATGGGCACTCATGGGTGGTACTGATAGGTGGCATTGGTGGGCACTTATAGGTGGCACTGATGGGCACTCATAGGTGGCACTGATAGGCAGCACTGATGGGCACTCACAGGTGGCACTGATGGGCACTCATGGGTGGTACTGATAGGTGGCACTGGTGGGCACTTATAGGTGGCACTGATGGGTAGCACTGATAGGCAGCACTGATCAGGAGGCACTGGCAGGCATCACTGATTGGCACAGAGTGCCATCCCTAATGGGCACTGATTGGCATACTTGGTGGTCTCCAGTGGACATCCCTGGTGGTCTCCAGTGGGCATCCTCGATGGGTCTGCACTGATAATCAATGTGCTGATTATCAGAGCAGATCCCCCCTGCCAGGAGAGCAGCCGATTGACTCTCCTCTACTTGCACCTGTCAGCGCGAGTAGAGGAAAAGATGATAAATGGCACTATCTGGTTACCATGTGATGAGCTGTGATTGGACACAGCTCATCACATGTTAAAGAACCTATGTCATAGGCTCTTTACCAGGATCGGAGATGCGGTGTGTCAGACAAGTGTGCTGGCCAGGTGCAAAGCTTTGCCAATTAGGGCACAGAGCACTGCCAGAGCCCTGATTGAACAACGTGATGATGAGTTTGTCCAATCATGGCTCAATGTTCATAGTCCCACCCCACACTATAAAAGGTTTCTTCCCACAGGAGCTTTTGCAGTGTGTTATTGGAGTGGAGATAGATAGAGCAGGGCTCAGTATTAGTGTGTTCACTTATTTTGACTCTGAGTGTAGAGTGTGAGTATAGTGTGTCAGTATAGCGTAGTGTGAGTCTAGTGTGTCAGTATAGTGTGAGTATATTATATAGTGTGTCAGTATAGTGTGAGTATATTATATAGTGTGTCAGTATAGTGTGAGTATAGTATTTAGTGTGTCAGTATAGCATAGTGTGAGTATAGTATGTCAGTATAGTGTGAGTATATTATATAGTGTGTCAGTATAGTGCGAGTATAGTATTTAGTGCGTCAGTATAGCGTAGTGTGAGTATAGTATGTCAGTATAGTGTGAGTATATTATATAGTGTGTCTGTATAGTGTGAGTATAGTGTTTAGTGTGTCAGTATAGCGTAGTGTGAGTATAGCGTGAGTATAGTCTGCCAGTATAGTGTGAGTGTAGTGTTTAGTGTGTCAGTATAGCGTAGTGTGAGTATAGCATGAGTATAGTCTGCCAGTATAGTGTGAGTGTAGTGCGTCAGTATAGTGTGAGTATAGTATATAGTATGTCAGTATAGTGTGAGTATAGTGTAATGTCAGTATAGTGTAGTGTTAGTGTAGTGTGTTAGTGTAGTGCAGTTTCGTAACATTTAGTGCTGTATACAGTGCTGTATACCCTTTTTTTTTTTGGTTGCTGTGTTTTTTGTTTGTTTTTTTGTCCCCTGCCTGTCCCCTTCTTTTTAATTGTCAGACACAGTTTTTCTGACTGTGACGCTGGTGTTCCTCCCTTTTTTTTCTTCTTTTTTTTTCCAGTTTTTACATTTCTGTCAGCGTCAGTCCTCAATTTAAAGTGCACCAAACACCACTTTTCATTCAACAAAGTGCATACAATCACATATTTCCCTGTTTGTATTAAATTTGGGTAATAAGACCCCCCCCCCCATCAACAAGGAGAGGCAGATGTTCCCATGCCACTATGAGGGGGCCAACAACATCTGTGTCCACAGGCAAAGGTGAACGTGGTCCGCCCTCAAGCAGGGCATATTTGTCTCTGTTTAGTGATGTTGCCCAATCCACCACAGCTGCCAAAGTGGTGTATTCTGCCTCCTTGTCCACAGCTATTGTGAGGCATGGAAGAGTCAGCTGAATTATTTGAACACGGTCAGCCACTTGCTTCTTCAGGATGCACAGACATTACTCGATTCTGATGTTGTTTCTGAGATAGAGGAAGGTAGTAACATGAGCCTACAGAAAGGGGGGACCACTGATAAACAACAAATTGACAGTCATGTTACCAATTTTTTTCCGCAAAGGTGTTACAAGTGCATGAATCAACTTTTTTTCCAGAAAGGCCAATTCTTTCTTTCATCAAGAGTACCTCTAGAAGGTTACGGGGTGAAGGCACCACAAGTACTCAAAGACCAAGTTTTGGCAACTGTGTGACAGGAGCATCACATTTAATTTTTTTACAGGAAGACCAATTCTTGCTTTCATCAAGAGTACCTCTCTATAGGGTTACAGTGTGAAGGCACCACCAACACCCAAAGCCCAATTTTTCCGCACCTGTTACTTTTATCCAAAGACTGCAAAAGAGACACCAGACTTTATCTAAAAAAATAATTGATCATCTTGGCTGAGTGTACTATAATTTGGCTTCTTCACATAAGGCTTGCTCACTGTGGTGCAAAACTTTGCTATTTTCATCCAAAGTCTGCCAAAAAGACACCAGAATTTATCCAAAAAATCTCTAATCTTGTTCCAAGTGGACTACATTGTGGCCTCATCATACAGACTGGCTCACCAAGCTGTTGGGAGCCAGTCCCACAAAGTCTTTCCAGGACAGTTGAACTTCCTCAGTTTCCTCCAGACATCTCTATGCCTCAGGACAACTGCCCAGTTCCTCTAAACACTCTTCAGTGAGGGAGGGGTTAATACTCACAATGCCACAGGACAGCTACACACCTTCCAAGTTCCAACCAACACTCTCCAGTGAGTCCTCCAAACCAGATCCTTAATGTGATTGCTTGGTTAGCTCCATAGGTGTGTGCAGCCTATTGCATTAGGGTGTGCGTCTCAAACACACATGCCCTGCAGCCTCCGCTGCACTGGACAGTGAATGAATGAGAAGTGCTCCGTGCTGAATGGCTTCCTGCTCATTCACAAACAGAAGCAAAGTAAGCACAGTTTACTATGCTTCAGTTATGAATGAACAAAGTGAGGGAGTGTTTTCACTGTGTTCCCCACTCTCCATTCTGAAATATCCCCCAGGGAAGAGGAGAGGATCTTCCAGCAGCACCGCAGGGGAGGTGCAATATGGGGGGCAAGTCCAGGCAGGAGGGGGAATCGGCACTGTCTGCAATAATTAGGGTGTGTGCAAACCTATGGTTAGCTCCAAAGATGACTAGGAATAGGCCCCCAGCTCTGCCACAGCTGTGATCTCGATGAACACCAGCAAACTCTAGCAAAGCTGCCTCAGGTGGGTAGAGCCCCCGAGGCTGTGGAACTTCTCCAGCAAGAAAAGAAGAGGGCTGCTTCACACCACAGACTATTTATATTCCTCCCCAGCCACCTGCTGGGCACTCCTCCCTAGGTATTGGCTGCAGTACCAGAAATATTCCAGCAGCCCTCTGTGTTTTGGAAGTCTCCAGAATGCAGAGGGAAGCAATCAAACCTGCTGAAATCTAGAACAGCCCAAATAAAATCAACAGCTGCTCCAATGATTCCAGAGGAGCCAAAAACAACTAAATTTACTGATCATCTTAGCAACCTAGGAGGGTGCTACACTGAAATCAAAGTAAAAACCTTTTAGGATGGAAGGACAATATTATGTAGGTTAGAACATCCAGTGTAATTCAATCAGTATATTGTAATCTGCAACATCGTGATAAAATCCAAAGTCCAAACAAAAAAGTACTTAAACTGGTCACTTGGAGCCTCAGGAATGACCAGGAAATTGGTTGTATACAATGGTTGTATGTCTGGGGGTCATATACTCCAGTGCATGAGTTTTTGAGTATATTAGGATGAGGAGGTGGGTAGGGAAGAAGGGTGTGGGATTGTAGGATGGGCGTGTTTGTGGGGGGGGGGGGAGATAGTAGGGCCAGGAAAGTGTGATGAGGGACAAAGAGGAAATGCAAGGTGGGGTGGGATGGGGCTGGGGTAGTTACTCTTTTCCACCTAGGAAAAATGGCTGCCTCCTGCAGCCTTGTCCAAAATGAGTCTTTACTGTATGTTGGTTGCCAAGAGTTCTTGTGCAAGAGGGGGCGTTATTCTTCAAGATAGATAGGAATGTATTCCAGTAAGATCAATTCTACTAAAATGTGCTGTGTGTGCCTCTACTGAAAGGGGATCTTCCATTAAATTGGTTTATTTGTTTTGGCTAGTAAAAAGGCAATGGGAGAAATATAGCGCTGTTTCCAGAGCTCATGAATGCAGCTCCTGGCTGTATTGACCAAGTGATGGTGATGTTCTATGATGTAGAGCAGGGATATGCAATTAGCGGACCTCCAGCTCTTGCAGAACTACAAGTCCCATGAGGCATAGCAAGACTCTAACAGCCACAAGCATGACACCCAAAGGCAGAGGCATGATGGGATTCGTAGTTTTGCAACAGCTGGAGGTCCGCTAATTGCATATCCCTGATGTAGAAGAAAGAATGCCGGGTCAACCGGACCTGTTAATTTTTTAAAGGTGCGTAAGACCACTTCAAAAGCACAATATCACAGAATGAAAAGATATGTAGAATACCCCCAGTGGCTAGGTTACACCTCTATCATGTGTTCAGCAATCTCTGGAAACATGCAATGTAGTATTTGTGTTGTTTTGTACCATAGGGTAGAAAACGTAAAGCTCTTATTTGACTAATAGCTGTTTCTATAATAATTACACTTCTGCTGATCATTACCTTTTTGTTGTCTGGATGCAGAATTTTATAATTGTTTGAGACTCACTGTAGCCTACAAGTATACCTTCCTTAGTATAAGAATCCCATTTTGTATACTTTTCTTTACCTCCAACGATTTTGTGTTTCAGGTCAGGCTTCTTTCCATCCCGTAGCTCTTTCCTATCTCCAGCATGTTGTTGACATATCCACATCAAAAAGCATTTTATGTTAACTGTAACACCATTTTGTTCTGGATTGTATGGTACAGTAGTCTGAAACATAATTCCATGCTCTTCAGAACCGCTCGTTTTCCACTTGTGTACTCCATGCCATTTTATGAAGAGCATTTTAGACATTTTGCCAGATTTCTTGCTTGATTGAGGAACATATTGTTCAACTTCCTCAACTGGAGCTTTATCTTTGCAAGTAGAGTACAGCATACCCTGAGTAGCCATCAATAAATGTAAGAAAATACTATTTCTTTCTTGGAGTCTGGGCTTTTATAGGACCAGATAGATCACAGTGAATCAGGGCTGGACTGGGACAAAAATTTGGCCCTGGACTTCACCCAGACTGGCCCACTTAATTTAGCAAACACGCACAAAAACAGTATATAAACTATGTGGAATTGCACAAAAAAAAAGTAAAAAAAATCCACTATTGGGCATAGGACAGGGCATAGCCACACCAGTGCCATTAATGCAGCCTGATCAGTGCCCATCCGCGCTGCCTCACCGTTGCCCATAAATGCAACCTCGCCAGTGCCCATTAATGCAGCCACACCAGTGCACATTAATGCAGCCTGATCAGTGCTCATCAATGCAGCCACACCAGTGCCCATTAATGTAGCCACACCAGTGCCCATCAGCGCAGCCTGATCAGTGCTCATCAGCACAGCCACACCAGTGCCCATTAATGCAGCCACACCAGTGCCCATTAATGCAGCCACACCAGTGCCCATTAATGCAGCCTGACCAGTGCCCATTAATGCAGCCACGCCTGTAACCATTAATGCAGCCTCACCAGTGCCCATTAATGCAGCCTCACCAGTGCCCACCAGTGCAGCCACACCAGTGCCCATTAATGCAGCATGATCAGTGCCCATTAATTCAGCCACACCAGTGCCCATTAATGCAGCCACATCAGTGCCCATTAATGCAGCCACAGCAGTGCCCATTAATGCAGCCACACCAGTGCCCATTAATGCAGCCACATCAGTGCCCATCAGCACAGCCTGATCAGTGCTCATCAGCGCAGCCACACCAGTGCCCATTAATGCAGCCACATCAGTGCCCATTAATGCAGCCACACCAGTGCCCATTAATGCAGCCACATCAGTGGTCATTAACGCAGCCTGGTCAGTGCCCATTAATGCAGCCGCACCAGTGCCCATTAATGCAGCCTCACCAGTGCCCATTAATGCAGCCTCACCAGTGCCCATCAGTGCAGCCACACCAGTGCCCATTAATGCAGCATGATCAGTGCCCATTAATTCAGCCACACCAGTGCCCATTAATGCAGCCACATCAGTGCCCATTAATGCAGCCACATCAGTGTCCATTAATGCAGCCACACCAGTGCCCATTAATGCAGCCACATCAGTGCCCATCAGCACAGCCTGGTCAGTGCTTATCAGTGCAGCCACACCAGTGCCCATCAGCACAGCCTGATCAGTGCTCATCAGCACAGCCACACCAGTGCCCATTAATGCAGCCACACCAGTGCCCATTAATGCAGCCTCACCAGTGCCCATTAATGCAGCCACGCCTGTAACCATTAATGCAGCCTCACCAGTGCCCATTAATGCAGCCTCACCAGTGCCCATCAGTGCAGCCACACCAGTGCCCATTAATGCAGCATGATCAGTGCCCATTAATTCAGCCACACCAGTGCCCATTAATGCAGCCACATCAGTGCCCATTAATGCAGCCACAGCAGTGCCCATTAATGCAGCCACACCAGTGCCCATTAATGCAGCCACATCAGTGCCCATCAGCACAGCCTGATCAGTGCTCATCAGCGCAGCCACACCAGTGCCCATTAATGCAGCCACATCAGTGCCCATTAATGCAGCCACGCCAGTGCCCATTAATGCAGCCACATCAGTGGTCATTAACGCAACCTGGTCAGTGCCCATTAATGCAGCCGCACCAGTGCCCATTAATGCAGCCTCACCAGTGCCCATTAATGCAGCCTCACCAGTGCCCATCAGTGCAGCCACACCAGTGCCCATTAATGCAGCATGATCAGTGCCCATTAATTCAGCCACACCAGTGCCCATTAATGCAGCCACATCAGTGCCCATTAATGCAGCCACATCAGTGTCCATTAATGCAGCCACATCAGTGTCCATTAATGCAGCCACACCAGTGCCCATTAATGCAGCCACATCAGTGCCCATCAGCACAGCCTGATCAGTGCTTATCAGTGCAGCCACACCAGTGCCCATCAGCACAGTCTGATCAGTGCCCATTAATGCAGCCGCACCAGTGCCCATTAATGCAGCCTGATCAGTGCTCATCAATGTTAGTCCCCACTCCCCCCCAGTACCTGGTCTGGGCAGTTCTTCTATCTAGGTGCCGGCTGCAGGTGGTTCCTCTGGAGCTGGGAGCCTGGGGGCGAGGGGAGTGGGCGGGGACTCCCATACCCTGTCCAGCAATAAACTAACCCCCCCCCCCCCATTGTACAACTGTTTAGAAAAAAAAACTTCTCCTGGTCTCCCCTGTGTTCAGCTGGGGCCAGGGGACAGAGAGCAGACTATTTCATTACTTTCGCTTTTAGGTGGATTAATCCACAGCAGCGCTCCCGGCGGCCCCAGTGTACTGCTATAGCGTCGGCCCTCACCTGTGTAGTGCGCTGCGGCGTTTAATCTGCCGAAAGTGAAAAAATTGTCTGCGTTCTGTCCCCCGGCCCCCGCTGAACACAGGGGGCCTGGAGAAGTTTTCTTTCTAAACAGCTGCACAGTGGGGGACTAGTTCATTGCTGGACAGGGTATCCGCCCGCTCACCTCCACTGTCACTTTAACCGGCCCACTGAGCCATTGGCCCACCGGGAAACTCCCGGTAGTCCCGATGGTCAGTACAGGCCTGGAGTGAATTAAGTCCAGGGGCTGACAGGCTCTGCTGTTGCTGCTTTTGTTGCTGCTTTTGAGAAAATATTTCCTGGTCATTTTTCCATTTAGGTAACTGGTAAACATCATTATTTGAAAGCATGGGTCAATGGTTATGCCACTGGCATGAAAAAAATGAGGCTGGATGGCCGCATACTGAATCCAATCTTGTGATTTTATTGATACCAAAGGTGCAAGTACAGATAGGCACCTTGGGCTGGTGCTTATCATTTTTTTCAGCCGTTTATGTGCACTCATTAGCCTGCACCTGAATTGGAATACACACAACTGATCCAGCGTCTCAGTCCGGTGAGTTCTCTATTATGCCACTGGCATGTAGGCAGGTTCAGTCTACTTTTTCCACTGCAGGTGGAGCCCTAGGTCACTAGGGAAGCTATTCCATTGGATGCTGCCATCTAGGGTTACCACATCATCCCTTTAATCCAGGACACCTATTAATTACACAGGTTCTGTGGCCGGTTAAGTTGCTAATTAAACTCAATTGGTGCCTCATCTGCATTAAATTGGTCTCAGAACCTGTCTAATTCATATGTGTCTGGGATTAAAGGGATGATGTGGCAACCCTACTGCCATCCAATATGACTCTGGCAACCATCTTGGGTCAGGCAAAGCTTTTTTAAGGCCCTGGCTCCCAGGTTTGGCGTGCATTTGTGAGTTGGTAGAGTAGGGACAAGTACCATGCCTGGTGGGGACAGAACTAGTGGTAATGAAGGTCCCTGATGAGAAGGGAAAGTGCAGGGCTCGCAACTTGGAAACCAGCCTGCTTGGGCACAAGATGGCCAGGCCCCAATCTTCCACTCTCTACAGGCGCTATCAATTCTGCTGCAACCTGCTCTCCAAACACTGTTGGAACTGTGAGTGTTCCCATTTGGGCTGCCTTCCCACTGGATTTCACTATTTGTGAACTGTTTCTATATTATTTCAATACAAGTTCTTTCATTGCAATGGGCCTGAGTGTGATATTGCCACTGTTAGCTAACTTCCTAATAGTTTCAGCACACTTGTGTCCAAGACGACAGTGCAAGAGGTGAATACAGATCAAATATTTTTTTCTCTTTGAAAGTGTTAAAACATAAGGCAAAACATTACAAATATATATATATATATATATATATATATATATATATATATATATATATATATATAGTATCTCACAAAAGTGAGTACACCCCTCACATTTTTGTAAATATTTTATTATCTTTTCATGTGACAACACTGAAGAAATGACACTTTGCTACAATGTAAAGTAGTGAGTGTACAGCTTGTATAACAGTGCAAATTTGCTGTCCCCTCAAAATAACTCAACGCACAGCCATTAAACCGCTGGCAACAAAAGTGAGTAAATGTCCAAATTGGGCCCAAAGTGTCAATATTTTGTGAGGCCACCATTATTTTCCAGCACTGCCTTAACCCTCTTGGGCATGGAGTTCACCAGAGCTACACAGGTTGCCACTGGAGTCCTCTTCCACTTCTCCATGATGAAATAACGGAGCTGGTGAATGTTAGAGACCTTGCGCTCCTCCACCTTCCATTTGAGGATGCCCCACAGATGCTCAATAGGGTTTAGGTCTGGAGACATGCTTGACCAGTCCATCACCTTTACCCTCAGCTTCTTTAGCAAGGCAGTGGTTGTCTTAGAGATGTGTTTGGGGTCGTTATTATGTTGGAATACTGCCCTGTGGCACAGTTTTCAAGGGGAGGGGATCATACTCTGCTTCAGTATGTCACAGTACATGTTGGCATTCATGGTTCCCTCAATGAACAGTAGCTCCCCAGTGCCGGCAAAACTCATGCAGCCCATGACCATGACACTCCCACCACCATGCTTGACTGTAGGCAAGATACACTTGTCTTTGTATTCCTCACCTGGTTCCCACCACACACGGTTGAAACCATCTGATCCAAATAAGTTTATCTTGGTCTCATCAGACCACAGGACATGGTTCCAGTAATCCATGTATTTAGTCTGCTTGTCTTCAGCAAACTGTTTGTGGGCTTTCTGGGGCATCATCTTTAGAAGAGGCTTCCTTCTGGGACAACAGCCATGCAGACCAATTTGATGATCGGGGAACTGGAGAAAGTGCAGAGAAGGGCAACCAAACTAATAAGAGGCATGGAGGAGCTCAGCTATGAGGAAAGATTAGAGGAACTGAATTTATTCTCTCTTGAGAAGAGGAGATTAAGGGGGGATATGATCAACCTGTGCAAATACATAAGTAGTCCATATAGTGAACTTGGTGTTGAGTTATTTACTTTAAGGTCATCACAAAGGACAAGGGGGCACACTTTACGTCTAGAGGAAAAAAGATTTAATCTCCAAATATGGAAAGGTTTCTTCACAGTTAGAGCTGTGAAAATTTGGAATAAACCCCCCCCCCCCCCCGAGGTAGTTTTGGCCAGCATGGTAGATTGCTTTAAAAAGGCCTGGATTCTTGCCTTCTTCTTATAGCCTGGGCCATCTGTATGTAGAGCAACAATTTTTTTTTTCAGATCCTCAGAGAGTTCTTTGCCATGAGGTGCCATGTTGAACTTCCAGTGACCAGTATGAGAGAGTGAGAGCGGTGACACCAAATTTTACACACCTGCTCCCCATTCACACTTGAGACCTTGTAACACTAACAAGTCACATGACATTGGGGTGAAATGGCTAATTGGGCCCAATTTGGACATTTTCACTTAGGGGTGTACTCACTTTTGTTGCCAGTGGTTTAGACATTAATGGCTGTGTGTTGAGTTATTTTGAGGGGACAGCAAATTTACACTGTTATACAATCTGTGCACTCACTACTTTACATTGTAGCAAAGTGTAATTTCTTCAGTGTTGTCACATGAAAAGATATAATAAAATATTTACAAAAATGTGAGGGGTGTACTCACGTTTGTGAGATACTGTATATAGTCTATGTTTCTTGATTAAAGAACACATTTCAATGGTCCATTACAGACCATATGAGTAAATAATGTTGACGTTATTAATATAGCAGCATAGAGGACCACCTTCCATAATCAAAGTCATATAACGGTGAAATACCATAAAGGAAACCATGCAAACATTGTTGGATAAGATCATGGTAGATCTCCATGGAGACCAAACAGAGGACCATCCATGACAGGAAATTTAAATGGTAAATAAATAAGGCATAATAGGCCATTGAATAAAAACTGTAGTGCATCCATACAAAAAGCCCGACGCGTTTCTGTGGAAGTATCCACGTCTTCAGGGGCGGATGCAATAATAGTCTACAGAAAGGACATAAAAAGAGTATATCAATGACACATAAATCCCAGGAAGTACCTAAGCATGGAAAACAAAATGCTGATGGGGACCACATTTCCATGTCCTTACATATGTATTATTCATATTCATGTGTTGTTTGTTGGCTGCTTACCACATGCCTTATTCAAAGTCCCAGCCCTCTCTTCTTGTAACTTAATTAGGGATGGAGATGTTTTTACAAGTCCCAAAAATCCCCTTTCAGCTGATACAGTTCATCTGTGGTTTTTATTCCTTTTGTGATAATACAGCTGACAGGATGTTATTTTTAAGAGTAGGAACATATAGTGAATCTTTAATAGGAATGCTTCTGGTGACTGTTTTGGATAGAGTGCAGTGTAAATAACTATTCTCTATTCCCTCAGAGGAAGACGTTTTCATATCATTGGTTAAAGCGGAGTTCCACCCAAAAGTGGAACTTCCGCTTTAAGGGAAAGTGACCCCCACGACATGCCACAATTGGCATGTCTTTTTTTTGGGGGGTGACCAGGGACCCTGTTTTCACAGGGTCCCAGGTCCACTTCCTCCCCTGGTGCCGCGGCTCCAGGAAGGAAGTCCACCTTCCCCTTTCCCTCTCGGCGATCTTCTGGGACACGTCACAGGTCCCAGAAGATACACCGGCCAGTCACAAGGCGCATCGCAACTCGCGCATGCGCATTGGCGCGCTCGGCTTTGAAACAAAAGCCGGGTGCCCACACCTATGATGCCAGCGCCGCGAGGGGAGGGGGCGAAGAGCGAGCCCTCAGGCGACCACATCGCTGGAGCGAGGGGCAGGTGAGTGATTATTAAAAGTCAGCAGCTACACATTTTGTAGCTGCTGACTTTTACATGGGTGTAACTCCACTTTAACTGATCTGTAGCTCCAGAGGCAATGTCCCAGATGAAAAATGATAAGGTGCTCACTTTGGGGCGCAAGGCACCCTCCGTATCTGAAGACTCTTCAATTTTTCCTTTAACACCTTTGGCCCTTTTTTTTTGTTTAACCTTGATGAAGCACTGTTATTCGCTAGCTATCATATGCTTTCTGACTTTTTTCTTTTCATGGACTGTTTTGCTGTACCTCTGAGCTGTATCTATAGTATCTGCAGTAGCATTCAGCACTTTGGCTGTATCTGGGCATATCATCTATTGTTAAGCTTCTATGGATTTGACTTTTACTATTTAAAGGCAAATTCCATCTTTTGCATAATAAAACGTAATAAATGCATCCACATAAATATCCTTTTTTAGGCAAGAACAAAGCATTCAACAAACTCTCTAATGTTTATGTAGTGTAAAATATAAAGGTCAAGGTCAAAATGTGGCCATCTGACAAGGGGAAATGTTGATGAAAAATATTACTGATGATTACATGTTGAAACATTACCTAATGACCAGGCATATATTAGTAACAGGAAGATGAATGGTCCATATCTCCAGTTACCACAGTCCCAGATTTCAACATACATTTATACGTATATTGTCCATATTCAAGAAACTTTTATACCTTGTCCTATTTACAAAATAGCTGGAATAAATTATTCTAAGAAACATTGTTATACAGGGTTCAGTTGTTTCTAAAGAACATTGCTATAGGGTGTTTAGATACTTCTGATGGACAGAGGACACTAGATGCTTCTGAAGAACATTATTAAAGGGGGATCAGATGCTTCTCAATGACATTGTTTTACAGGGTTCATATGCTTCTAAAGCACGTTCTTATAGGGGGTCCAGATGTTTCTAAAGAACATTATTGTAGAGGATATAGATGATTCTAAGAGGTTGATTTACTAAAGCTGGAGAGTGCATAAAACAGTGCAGCTTTGCATGCTAGCCAATCAGCTTCTAACCTCAGCTTGTTCAATCAAGCTTTGACAATAAAACCTTGAAGCTGATTGGTTTCTGTGTGGAGCTGCACCAAATTTTGCACTTTCAAGCTTTAGTAATCAACCCCTAAGTGTCATGCTCACACCTAATCCAGGTGGTCAGGCACTTTAGCTAGCTTCTGTGTACTTCACCCATAGAGGTTTTGTCTATATTCCCCTCCCACACGTTCCTGGGAACAAGGCTCATCGGTAGTGGGTGCTGCAGCGACTACCGGCTGGTTACTGGAAAATTACAGGTAAATGCACATATGCACACCAAGGATCCTCAAATGTCGTCCAACGTTTTTTATTGCAGAGTGATCACGTCACAAGAGAAAGTGCAACATTTCGGAGCCTCGTATGACCCTTTCACCTATAGCAGCCCCCTTTCCCATAAGGCAAGCAGGGCTACCAGTATTCGGTTGCCCCCAGGTCTTATACACACACAGCTATAGTGCCTGGAGACCACCACGCCAGGGCAGGTGCAAATAGAACACAGCAAACAGGTACTTGCGGTTGGCAGGCAGGCAGAGTGATTTAATGACAGTCCAGGTAGAAGGCAGGCACGTTCAGAATAGTCAGGGTCAAACTGTATTCAAAAAGGTAGGCAGAGTTCAGAGAATAGTCCAATTTCAAATCAGAAGTCATAAATGGGGGAATCCAAATAGCAGAGCAGGGTAGACAAACAGGTAGCTTGGAGCCAGGGGCAGACTGACAAAACTCAGGGCCCCTGGACCAAATAAAGCAAGGGCCCCCTGTCAGGCCCCATCCATGACCCACCCTGGCCCCACCCCTGACCCGGTCCTGAAACCCACCCCTACATTTTGCACAATGTACAACTTATGCCTTTTTTTAATGGGACCTGGAGGTTGGTCTCTCTCTAACAGTGTCCATTAGACAGTCTGTTAGAAAGCGTCCCCTCCAGGTCCCATTAGAGTCTACAACAGAGTCTAATGGGACCTTGAGGGGGGGGGGGGGAATCTCTCTCTAACAGTGTCCATTAGAGACTACAGAGGAGTCTAATGGAACCTGGAGGGGGGGTCTCTCTAACAGATGCCCTTTCAGTGTCCGTTATAGAGTCTGTTAGAAAGGGTTCCCTCCAGGTCCCATTAGAGACTACAAAGGAGTATAATGGGACCTGGAGGCGGCCTCTTTCTAACAGAGAGTACAGTGAGGGTAGAAATAGAAGGTATGCAGCAGGCTCAGTACGCGGAGGTGTGCGGTGCAACACATAATGACATTGTGTGTGTAGCAGGAAAAAAAAATCCTTTACAACTGCATAACAAAATTGAAGCTGCCGGCTGGCCGGGCCCCCTACATCTGCATCCCTGGGAGAACGCCTCCTCTGATCTCTCTCTAACAGTGTCCATTAGAGACTACAAAGGAGTCTAATGGAACCTGGAGGGGGGTCTCTCTAACAGATGCCCTTTCAGTGTCCATTATAGAGTCTGTTAGAAAGGGTTCCCTCCAGGTCCCATTAGAGACTACAAAGGAGTATAATGGGACCTGGAGGCGGCCTCTTTCTAACAGAGTGTACAGTGAGGGTAGAAATAGAAGGTATGCAGCAGGCTCAGTGCGCGGAGGTGTGCGGTGCAACACATAATGACATTGTGTGTGTAGCAGGAAAAAAAAATCCTTTACAACTGCATAACAAAATTGAAGCTGCTGGCTGGCCGGGCCCCCTACATCTGCGTCCCTGGGAGAACGCCTCCTCTGCTCCTCTCAACGGCAGTCCAATGCACTCTGTGACATATACGCAGCCTCTCACAGGCCCCCTACTGACCCTGGGCCCTCAGACCATGGCCGAACTGCCAGACTGGTCAGTCCGTCCCTGCTTGGAGCATGTGTTAGACACTATCACAAGCATGGGACTGCAGACCTGGCTGGCTTAAATCAGGTTTGATCTCCACCAGTGGCAGCTGGTGCTTGGTAATTCAGCAAACCAATGACACCCCCCCCCCCACAAAATGGGTCCCCATCCTTACCTGCCCGGAATGACTCCAATCTCCCCTCCCTCCACTGTCCGAGACGGGGAGTGCCGGATGGCCGAGCCGCTGTGGGTGAGTCATCCATGGTCACAGTGGCAGAAGGTGGGTTGGTCTTCTCCTCCGGCTGTGCTCTCCAATAGGATCGCTGTTTTGCCAATCGGGAAACGGGTCGCGACCCCCCCCCCATCGGAATCCATGCATCCAGTGCCCTGTATGTAGATCAAGGGGCCTGCAAACATGGATGGGGGGGCATCGCCCCTAATATACGGGCCGCCACTGATCTTCACCAGAGACTGGTCACATCAATCACCTTGCAGGCGGTCAGGCAGATCGGCTGAATGCTTCACAACCAAAACCAGGATGCTGGAATGAGACCAGCAGCTATTAAGGTACAGAAGCACTTCATGCTCCTGACAATAAGGAACATTGTTATAAAAAGCTTACCTGTAGGTACAAGGAATATCTCCTGAACATGCACCATTTAGGAGATATTCTCCAGCACTGCCGCCGGTGATATCACTGGCGCATGCACACTGTGCTCTGAAAGGCATATAAATATGACTAAATATGAATAGTACATACCAGAGATCCTCCTGTTGTAAATGGTGAAGGCCCTCCCAGATGCAGGTAGTGGGGAATCTATCTAGAAGAACCACTTGCTCCTCATTCCCCTCCTGCCATTTGCAGGTTTGGCTGAATATCACAATAACGTGCCCCTAGTGGCCACTCGAGACGGTCAAATTGCAATTGTGTGCAGTGTGTCTTCTCCACTGAGTTTACTAGTGGCCACTCCAGGCTGTTCAAACTGTGCACATGCGCAGTGTTCAGTCTCCCTTTTTTTTTATCTGAGCTCAGCTTGGCCTGAAGAAGCCACTAGGGGGCTATGATATTTAGCCTGTCCTGCAAATGGCAGAAAGGAGAGGAACGAGAGGCAGTTTTTTCAGATTTTTCACCTGCAACTGTAATAGGAGGACAATCACCACATATAACAGGAGGAACTCTGGAATGTACTATTCTATGGATACAGTATTGCATAAGGGGATTTTTGAAAACTCTTCCTGAAGGTAAGCTTGCAATATAAATAATGATGCATGCTTTTTCATCAAGCAATAAGGGCTTGTTTACACTTGCTTTGGCTTCAACACACATCAAAGCCCCTACTGCTTCAACAAGTTTTTATGATGTGTTTTTTGAGGCTTCTGTGGTGCTTCGATGAGGCTTTGGTGGTGCTTCAATGAGGCTTTGATGAGGCTTCGGTGTTGCTTCGATGAGGCTTTGGCGGTGCTTTGATGAGGCTTCGGTGGTGGTTCGATGAGGCTTTGATGATGCTTAGATAAGGCCTCGTGGTGCTTCGATGAGGCTTCGGTGGTGGTTC
>BLSH010432737.1:337029-350268 GCA_018402905.1 Glandirana rugosa
TACCTGATCCGTCAAATTCCAGACAGCTAAGATTGTGGGGTCTTGAGTCGATAAGAATCTTACCTTACAACCTTTTGTCGGTTACTCCGACCTCTTAAGTAAAATGACACAAGATCTATCCCAAAAAATTACTCTAAACCCTGCAAACGGGACAACGATCCATCTAATGTGAAGAGAAAGAATAGATTAGACAGATAAGGTCGTTAATCGTTGTCGTCGTGTTGATCTCTCTTTAAGGTTTCTAAAAAAAAGAAACCTCGAAGAGAGATCGTATTTTGACACCAGAGCTTGCACTTGTTTTGTGAAGGATAAGGATTTTCATCAGTGGAGGCTCGCCCATAAGGACTGCTGGGGCAGTGCCCCACCAAAAAAATAAGCAAGAAATAAAAATAAAAATTAACTATAATTATTAACCAACAGCAGCACAGCTAGAGAGAAGCTCCAAAGAAAAAAAATCTTTGGAATTTCTCTCTAGTTGTGCTGCTGTTGCTAATTGCTGGAATAGACAGATTAGATAAGAAAGAGAAGTGTAATCTACCTAGCAACAGGGCAAACGTCCCAAATCTCATTAAAAAACCCTATCTAGAACACAGTAAAATGAATTCTCCAGCCTCATTGGCTGTTTTCCAACATTCCATTCTAAGAATAGCTGAGTTCTGGGGTGTTAGAATCGACAGACCTTAAACTGCCTAGTCCATTTGGTCTCTGCCTGGGGGGGAGCCAAGATTTTCTCTGCCTGCAGTTTCACATTCCTGCCAGCTGCCCAGCCATGTCCCCCTCCCTCTCAAGTCACACTCCGATACTTAGTCTCTACCTCCAGCAGTGTTTCCACTCTCCACCAGGGACCCTTCCCCCACCCACCATACTGTACAGAGCAGAGGAGGAGGACATGAGAGATCGCTCAATGGAGGAGAGGAAAGGGAGCAGCAGATCTCTTGCCTGGATAGATCATCATGGATGACTACAGCTTGAGGAATGGGAAGCTCAGAGGGACATTCAGATCCAAGCAGAGCTGTGTCTGCAAGATAAGATCTCTGTCCATACATGACAGGGAGCTCCCAGCAATACAGTCTTCTGACATTGGGGAACTACAGAGCTCAGCAGCACCACACACCCTTAGCACTTCATACTTTACTGTTTAACAGGCAGCTTCAACCAAAACAGCAACTCCACTCCTGGTGACTTCTTCATCCCTGCATTCAGTGCATTGTTGGTAATGATTCGTGACTTACAATGCAGGGACCAAGAAGTCCCCAGGAGTGGAGTTGTTGCTGTGTTAGTTGAAGCTGCCGGTTTTCATGGAGCATTGCCCAGCCTCTGTGTATCTCAGCATCAAACACCAGAACAAGAGGAATGTCTAATCATGACAATTTCTCTAAAATAACTGCTTTTCAATGAATGCCATCTTAAAGCACCTGATTTTATAATTACATTTTGAACTTTTTTTGACAGATAATGCAGATGTATGTTAGTGAAGCTGGTCAGTTCCAAAAACCAGGGACATTTCTATGGCTCACCTTGTGTTAGGGGTTAGTGGAGGATTTCCAGTGTTCCTATTATAAAATAAGGAATTAGGATGGAGTATGATGGCACAGCACATACATGAAAACCCACATAATGCCAGTCTGTGCTCGGTTCCTGTGCAGACCTCACAGCTCATGTAGTTCTTTACCTTTGGGATTTAATGGATGAACGAGCCAGCAATATTTTATTGAGAATTAGGACTGACAGCTGAGTTATACTGTACATTGAGTGGGTGGAGTCTATAAGGGGTGTGGCTTCTAAGAAGTGGGAGGGGCCAAAAAGGAAGGACGGGGTCTAGCGCCCCACCATCTTAAAACTTCACCAGCCCCCACCGGTGGCCACCATTATTTTCCAGCACTGCCTTAACCCTCTTGGGCATGCAATTCACCAGAGCTTCACAGGTTGCCACTGGAGTCCTCTTCCACTCCTCTATGACGATATCATGGAGCTGGTGGATGTTAGAGATCTTGCACTCCTCCACCTTCCGTTTGAGGATACCCCACAGATGCTCAATAGGGTTTAGGTCTGGAGACATGCTTGACCAGTCCATCACCTTTACCCTCAGCTTCTTTAGCAAGGCAGTGGTCATCTTGAAGGTGTGTTTGGAGTTGTTATGTTGGAATACTGCCCTGCGGCCCAGTCTCCGAAGAGAGGGGATCATGCTCTGCTTCAGTATGTCACAGTACATGCTGGCATTCATGGTTCCCTCAATGAACTGTAGCTCCCCAGTGCCAGCAGTATTCATGCTGCCCCAGACCATGACTCTCCCACCACCATGCTTGACTGTAGGCAAGACACATTTGTCTTTGTACTCCTCACCTGGTTGCCGCCACACACGCTTGACACCATTTGAACCAAATAAGTTTATCTTGGTCTCATCAGACTACAGGGCATGGTTCCAGTAAGCCATGTCCTTAGTCTTATAATGGTATTAAGGTGGTATTGGCGCTGCTCTCTTTATATTCAAATTGCTTAATATTTAGTGTCGGTAAGAAATTTCCAACGTGCTGGTGGGTTTTCTAAATGTGTGAAATTCTACAAATTTATAAAGAAAGAATGGAAAACTCTCTCATACAGCTACAGTTGAGGTAACAATGTATAGGCTGGGACTAAAGGTATGTATCTGTGTGTGTGGGCTTGTTTATATCAAATGTGCAAACAACGTAAGCATGGAATCAATCATATATGCAAGTGCTGTTTTTTTTTAATTAATAGATAACTTAACGTACATGTGTCACATGTAAAGCATACAAAACTGTAAAAACGAAAGTGATCTTAATAAAGGTGCTTCGTGCTTAGTGATGGCAGAAAATTATTAAATAGTACATATAACTAAAAAATAAATAAATACAAAGTCCAACTCGATATAAAGATGTTCAAAAACTTTTTCCATGTGCAAAAGTTTGGGTAAATTTATAACAAAGGTGACTTTCCAAGTATGATCTTCTAATAGATCTCATGTGGTGCTCATTTAAAGTGATCTGTGATAAAATCTTCTCAGCGGTGTATCAGGTGCTCCCCTTCTGACCCTGAGTGCCTGCTTACCGGAAAAACGTTCCCCACTCAAAGGGTTCACGTTTTGGGAGAATTACACAGCTCCCCCTGTGTTCTCTGGAAGTGGCGTTCCTCCCGGTCCGTGTGCTCCTGGTCTCCGGGCCTCCTTTGCCTCTCTCCGTATCCTCCTGTTGTAGGGTGACAACATTCAGTCCCTATTTCCCAACTGCACTTCTGCTTGTCACCCTGTCTTTTTCTTTTTTTTTCCTTTTTCATGTCCTTAGTCTGCTTGTCTTCAGCAAATTGCAGGCTTTCTTGTGTGTCATCTTTATGTAGCACCCCCCATAGTGATAGGTGCATTTTGTAGTGAGTTTTTGCTAGCAGAGGCAAAATGTATTCAGGCCCGACTGTAAGTGCAGGCCTGAATGTTTTGATCTGAGCTGGGGATTGACTCAGGGAGTGGCTGGAGACAGAAGGAAGGAACACCCCTTGGAGTTTCCTATCCCTTGAGCAAAGAAGGTTCTGGTAAGGGGAATGGACGAGGAGGTGTCACTTGCTGATGTATGACAAGGAGCCCTGACCAATCTACAGTCTGGATTGGCAAGGGGCAGGCCTCCTTAAATACATCAGTCTGCCAGCAGGGGGGAGGAAAGTGCCAGATGGAAATGTGGAAGATGTAGCAAAGGTGCCGTGGAGGTCTCTACCCAGGAGGGAGCCCCCAGTCTGGGGGGTGACCTTGAGGCCTGGAGACTCGGGTGCAGTCAGGAGTGGAGTTGATTCGTGGAGCAGCACAAGGGAGTAGGGGAACGGCAGAGGTGCTACTGAAAACACTTTAAAATATCCACTGGAGTCGGTGAGTGACAGACCCTGGAAGCTGGAAGAGAAAGGCCGGAGCAGTCTGGGAGAGAAATAGTGGACAGCCTGTGTAAGCCTTGGGAGCCAGTCAGGGTAAGGAGTGTCACTGTAAGGAAAGCAGGTCAGTGGGACCTGGAAGAGGGATGGGCTGGGAGTTGTAGTCCATCAAAGGCCCAGCTAGCACCAACGTACTAAGCTACACTTTGAGGGGTCCAAGACCCTGGCCTGTAACGAGTGGTACGGAGGCCCTGCTGGCAGAGTGCAGGCCTCACCATGTGTTAGCTGCGGTGAAGAGAAAGGAGTTATGTGAGCATGATAAATTACCCTTCAGGTCAGGAACTAAGTGATGTGCTGGAGAGAAGTGAAGGAGCTATAGTCTGCAAGTGATGTGCTGGAGAGAAGTGAAGGAGCAATAGTCTGCAGAAGAGATGGGCTGTGGAGAAGTGGAGTGTATATACGGTCGTGTATATAGATGGTCCTGTAACCAATCCTTTGAGCATTCCACAGTCACCCCTTTTCATCCCCCATCCAAGTTAAATCCCCTAAATAAAACAAACAAAAACAAGAGCTGGCCTGTTCAGTGACTTTAGATGTGTGAGATATGGTGGGATTGAGGGCAGCTATAAGGTGAACCACAACTACCAGCCAATCCCAAGGGAGCACATGGCTACATTTAGAAGAGGCTTCCTTCCATGCAGACCAATTTGATGCAGTGTGCAGTGTATGGTCTGAGCACTGACAGGCTGACCCCCCACCCTTTCAACCTCTGCAGCAATGCTGACAGCACTCATACGTCTGTTTCCCAAAGACAACCTCTGGATATGATGCTGAGCACGTGCACTCAACTTCTTTGGTCGACCATGGCGAGGCCTGTTCTGAGTGGAACCTGTCCTTTTAAACCGCTGTGTGGTCTTGGTCACTGTGCTGCAGCTCAGTTTCAGGGTCTTGGCAATCTTCTTATAGCCTAGGCCATCTTTATGTAGAGCAAAAATTATTTTTTTTCAGAGCCTCAGAGAGTTGTTTGCCATGAGGTGCCATGTTGAACCTCCAGCGACCAGTATGAAATAATGAGAGCGATAACACTAAATTTAACACACCTGCTCCCCATTCATATCTGAGACCTTGTAACACTAACGAGTCATATGACACCGGGGAGGAAAAATGGCTAATTGGGCCCAATTTGGACATTTTCACTTAGGGGTGTATTCACTTTTGTTGCCAGCAGTTTAGACATTAATGCCTGTTAGTTGAGTTATTTTGAGGGGACAGCAAATTTACACTGTTGTACAAGCTGTACACTCACTACTTTACAATGTAGCAAAGTGTCATTTCTTCAGTGTTATCACATGAAAAGATAGAATAAAATATTTACAAAAATGTGAGGGGTGTACTCTCTTTTGTGAGATACTGTACATGCATGTACAAAAGTAAGCGCATTGGGGGTGCCCACGCACCAGTGGCGGAGAAGAACACATTAGGGGCGTGGCCTGGGGGAGGTCCAAGCTGAGACTGCCACTTATCACAGCAGGTCTGTCTTGATGTGCAGTTTTTGGGACAATTTGAATGTTTGCTAAGATTGTTTGGAGCATAGACAAGCTCCCTTCCCTGCCGGCACTCACAGCAGTGGGCATAGGATTATTGTTCCTGCATAGCCTGATCAGCTCACATTCAAACTCATACTCGCCACACAAAGAGAGGAAAAAATAAATAAAAGAAACATCAGTAAACAATTGCCCCGTTTATATGTGTGCTTTTAGCGCATTTTCAGAGGCGCAGCCAAGCACAACAGTCAATTTGATATTGTTTTTTATTGGTCTCAATCACATCTATGCAGTTTCCTGCAGTGCATTTTTGGAAGAGTGGGGAGGGAATCTTTTCACGCAGGAAGGTTATTTTTTGTGTCCAAAGACTTCAATGGAAGTGTATACAAAATGCGTGTACATGTGTTTTTTGGTAAGGTTTGTGTGTTTAACAACCAGTCTCCTCCTCCTACAAAAAAAACCTAAAGCATGAAAACCCATCAAAAACACACTTGAAACGCTGCAAAACCATACCAAAAATGCGTTGAAAGCATACGCAATGGTATGAATGTAGCCTAAGGCTCTCCTAGGCAGAGAAGAAAGGGGTTTTGTCCTTGAAACACATCACCATGAAAAGTCTATGACTTAGGAAGTGAAGGAACTCTACCTCCTCTCTCCTGCTATAGATGCCATATTCTGCATGTTTCACTGCTCACCCCCGCAGAGGTAAGGAATTTTATATCATACACTTGTGAGTGCATTTGACCACAAATTTTATTTCCATTAAAGTAAATTGTCATGAAAAGTAAATAGGATTATAATCCTCCAACTGGCAGGATGTGCTTTGAATTCATGGTAGCTGCAGACCTCAACCTCAGCCCTACTGATAACCTTTGCACCTCCACTGTTTAACTTTGCCCTACACCTCAATTTCCTTTTTGCAAGCAGCTCTACCTGTCTGTACATCAGTGGTTCTCAACTCCGGTCCTCGGGACCCCCCAACAGGCCAGGTTTTCAGGATAACTGAAATACATCCCAGGTGATATCATTTGCTGCTCAGTGATTGCAGTGTTCTAGTCTGCATCTCCCCAAGGTAATACTTAAAATCTGGCCTGTTGGTGGGTCCCAAGTTGAGAACCACTGCTGTACACTGTGGCTACACCCCTCGTTGCAACCTGTAAACATTGTGGGTGGCAGAGAGGGTGGGCAGCAGCTAGAAAATACAGAGACCTAATAGGTCTATTACTCGTACTTTAAGAAACTCTTGATAGTGTTCCTCCCCCTGGAAGCTACATTAAAAGCTAAGTAAGGAGATTGATGGAGGGGAAGAGAAGCTGGGCCAGCACAGACAATAATTAGGCACTCCCAGAAGGGGTGGGAGATATGATGTGCAGGGAGGAAGAGAGCTCTGAGAGGGAATTGACTCTTCTAGCAACTTAAAAGGCAAATTTCAAGCGATAAACTATGGACAAGAAAAACATTGAGTGTGTAAGCATATGGAATATTCGATTTTTCTTTGCTTTTGCAACATATAAATTGGTGACAGAGTCCCTTTAACATGTATAGCAAAACATACCAGCTTTCTGGAGTGACACATGACAAGTGAACTCTGAGAAATGAAGAATGTCTGCCTGTAATTCTAGTTATTGTTAGCCCTCATCTGGTTCATCCAAGCAGCAACTAACCTTTCGGCAGTTTTTTTCCCTTTTCTGGGGAATTTATATTTTATATTTCCGTGTAACTGGCTTGAAATGATTTCATGACAGTCTTTGGTTAATGCAGTTAAAGGCATAAAATGCACCCAAGGAGGGCAACCAATCTGACCAAGAATTCTGGGATCCATCAAAGGGGAAACTTCTTGCATCTGGTCACCAACGACTTGCTTTAGGCAGACTTGTCACCAGGGGCGTTGCTAGGTCTACAAAAGATCTGGGGCTAGAGCCCATAGCAGCGAAGTAAAGAAAGACATACGCTTGAGCATACATGTAATACAATAAATAATAATATTAATAAATATACATGTGTATGTATGTATGTATATATATATATATATATATATATATATATATACACACAGTCTGCATTCCAGACCGGGACATACCTGCTAATTGCAGAACTGCACCCACCCTGTAAGAGACCCGGGGCTATGGGCTCCAGACTTGGGGCTATAGCCTCAATAGCCACCCCCTAGCAACGCCTCTGCTTGTCACAAACCTGGACAATTCAGACCATCATCACAGTCATAGGTGATCTTCAGTGAAAAGGTATGTCAAAAGTGATCAGTAGATCCAGAGCTATAAGCAGCTGAAGTTGTAAGCAAATCCTGACATTTTCTGCAAAAGTTAAGCCTGCATCCCAATACATAATTTGTTCTTTAAGACCTCATTCACCTGAGCCTACTGATCCGTATATCTGTACTGACTCAGCCACTGGTCACAATTTAACAGTCATGTGAGTGCACTGCCCTAATCTCACACTGTCTGTGTTTGGCTATTAAATTGGCCTGCCAGCGCGCAGATGCAGGGAACACCTATATATCCTGCGAGGGTGAAGATTACCCTTCACAAGGGTGTATGGATTGCTATGTCTGTGTGATTGCGGCCAAATGTGGTGGTAAATTTCACTGACCATAATGGAATCTCAGAAAGCAGGGATTTAAACCCCCCATAGATGGTTTGAATCTTGGCTGTTCCCTGCTGAACCAGCCAAGATTTGGAGATTCAAACCATCTATGGGCAGCAGGCTGATTGTACCCAAGTTGATTTTCAGTAGCAATTATTGCCAGCGGCTATAGCCACTAGCAATAATCAGTATGTCCTCCCAGCAGGGGCAGCTCCCCGCGCCCCCCACCCCCTCCGCCAGGAGAACACAATACAGTGCCTTGAAATTTTCCACATTATGTCATGTTACAACCAAAAACATAAATGTATTTTATTGGGATTTTATGTGATAGACCAACACAAAGTGGCAAATAATTGTGAAGTGGAAGGAAAATGATAAATTGTTGTAAAAAATGTTTTACAAATGAATATGTGAAAAGTGTGGCGTGTTCCCTGCAATTACAGATGCAAGTCTTTTTGGGAAGGTCTCTACCAGCTTTCTAGAGAGTGAAATTTTTGTCCATTCTTCTTTGCAAAATAGCACAAGCTCTGTCACACTGGATGGAGAGCGTCTGTGATGAGCAATTTTCGAATCTTGCCAAAGATTCTCAATTGGATTTAGGTCTGGGCTTTGACAGGGCCATTATAGCACATGAATATGCTTCGACTTAAACCATTCCATTGTAGCTCTGGCTGTATGTTTAGGGTTGTTGTCTTGCTGGAAGGTGAACCTCCACCCCAGTCTCAAGTCTTTTGCAGACTCTGACAGGTTTTCTTCTAAGATTGTCCTGTATTTGGCTCCATCCATCTTCCTATTAACTCAAAGCATCCCCACAACATGATGCTGCCACCACCATGTTTCACAGTGGGGATGGTGTGTTCAGGGTGATGTGCAGTGTTAGTTTTCCGCCACACATAGTGCCTTGCTTTTAGGCCAAAAAAGTTACATTTTGATCTCATCTGACCAGAGCACCTTCTTCCACATGTTTGCTGTGGCTCCCACATGGCTTCTCACAAATTCCAAACTGGACTTCTTATGGCTTTCTTTGAACAATGGCTTTCTTCTTGCCACTCTTCCATAAAGGCCAGATTTGTGGAGTGCACGACTAATAGTTGTCCTGTGGACAGATTCTCCCACCTGAGCTGTGGATCTCTGCAGCTCCTCCAGCGTAACCATGGGCTTCTTGGCTGCTTCTCTAATTAATGCTCTCCTTGCCTGGCCTGTCAGTTTAGGTGGACGGCCATGTCTTGGTAGATTTGCAGTTGTGCCATACTCTTTCCATTTTCGGATGATGGATTGAACAGTGATCTGTGAGATGTTCAAAGCTTGGGATATTTTTTTTATATAACCTAACCCTGCTTTAAACTTCTCCACAACTTTATCCCTGACCTGTCTGGTGTGTTCCTTGGCCTTCATGATGCTCTTTTTTCACTAAGGTCCTCTAACAAACCTCTGAGGGCTTCACAGAACAGCTGTATTTCTACTGATATTAAATTACACACAGATGTACTCTATTTACTAACTAGGTGACTTCTGATTCAATTGGTTCCACTAGATTTTAAATAGGGGTATCAGAGTAAAGGGGGCTGAATACAAATGCACGCCACACTTTTCACATATTTATTTGTAAAAACTTTGAAAAACCATTTATCATTTTCCTTCCACTTCACAATTATGTGCCACTTTGTGTTGACTGGGGTGGAGGTTCACCTTCCAGCAAGACAACAACCCTAAACATATAGCCAGAGCTACAATGGAATGGTTTAGATCAAAGCATATCCATGTGTTATAATGGCCCTGTCAAAGCCCAGACCTAAATCCAATTGAGAATCTTTGGCAAGACTCGAAAATTGCTCATCACAGACGCTCTCCATCCAGTGTGACAGAGCTTGTGCTATTTTGCAAAGAAGAATGGACAAAAATTTCACTCTCTAGAAAGCTGGTAGAGACTTTCCCAAAAAGACTTGCATCTGTAATTGCAGGGAAATTGAGGTCGTATAGCATAGCTGGATCGGATGAAATGTATGTGCCCAGGTAAGGGAGCGCAGCCTCACACCATCTGAATGGGAAAGCCTGTTTCAAAGAGTCGGCCAAAGGTGGGGGAGTGTTGATCGGCATCAGTTCAGACTTATCAAAATTAATTTTGAAATTCGACACCAGTCCAAATTTCCGAACCTCATCATTTGCGGACAGGCAAGGGGTCTGACAAGGTCCCGTTAACCTTGACCCTAGCAGAGTTTCTCGCGTACAAGGCATTCATCCATCCCATTGCCCAATCTCCTAGTCCCAGCCTCCTAAGCACTGCCATCAGATAGGGCCAATGTACTCTATCGAAGGCCTTCTCAGCGTCCATTGATACCACCACATATGGACGCCGAGAAGGACCATGTCTCGTCCAATGTAGGACATGGAGGGCTCGAATTGTGTTATCCCGAGCCTCTCGCCCCCTCATGAAGCCCGTCTGATCCGAATGGATCAGTTCCATTACATGTTCCTGTAAGCGAAGGGCCAACAATTTCGCCAGAAGTTTGGTGTCGGAATTCAGAAGGGAAATGGGACGGTAGCTAGGGCAAAGCTGAGCATCTTTCCCAGGCTTAGGTATAACCATGATGTAGGCCATCAAGGCTTCTCTGGGTAAAGGGCTGGACGCATTAAGGGAGTTGAAGTAGCCGCACAGAGGAGTTTCCAGCAGTGGGAGGAAGATTTTATAGTAAGCGTTTGGGAAGCCGTCTGGGCCAGGGCTCTTTCCAGGGGGGAGAGCCGCCACTGCTATACGAAGTTCCTCCACTGTGAATGGCCTCTCCAAGTCCTCCAACACCTGCAAGGGGAGAGGGGATATCTCAGATTCGGTCACATACGTCTCCAAGAGTAGCGTCTCCGCAGCGTGGTCGTTCGCCGGTCGTAACGGTGGGGAAAAGCTTCAGTGTTTTAATAAAGGTTACCTCTAGGCATGTACGTTTATACATTTTTAATAATTATTATTTCAGGTACGTATATAGCACTGTCAATTTATGCAGTGCTTTTACATATATATTGTACATTCACATCAGTCCCTACCCTCAAGGAGTTTACAATCTAAGGTCCCTAACGCACATTCATACATACACATGCCATGGTTGGGATTCAAGCTAGTGACCCTTTTGTTGCCAGGCGAAAGTGCTATCCACTACACCACTGTTCTTTGATACATAGTTACAGAGTTAGGCTAAAGAAAGACACAAGTCCATCCAGTTCAACCAAAAAAAAAAAAATGATATATAACCAAACAATCCCGTATACAATCCTTCACCCACAGTTGATCCAGAGGAAGGCAAAAAACCCCAGCAAAGCGTGATCCAATTTGCTATAACGGGGGAAAAAAAATCCTTCCTGATCCCCCAATAGGCAATCGGATTCACCCTGGATCAACTTTGCCTAAAAATGTTAGTACCCAGTTATATTATTTACATTAAGGAAAGAATCCAGGCCTTTTTTAAAGCAATCAACCGTGCTGGCCAAAACCACCTCTGGGGGAGTCTATTCCACATTTTCACAGCTCTTACTGTGAAGAAACCTTTCCGTATTTGTAGATGAAATCTTTTTTCCTCTAGACGTAAAGAGTGCCCCCTTGTCCTTTGTGATGACCTTAAAGTAAATAACTCAACACCAAGTTCACTATATGGACCACTTATGTATTTGTACATGTTGATCATATCCCCCCTTGATCTCCTCTTCTCAAGAGAGAATAAATTCAGATCCTCTAATCTTTCCTCATAGCTGAGCTCCTCCATGCCTCTTATCAGTTTGGATGCCCTTCTCTGCACTTTCTCCAGTTCCCCGATATCCTTTTTGAGAACTGGTGCCCAAAACTGAACTGCATATTCCAGATGAGGTCTTACTAATGATTTGTACAGGGGCAAAATCTCTCTCTGGAGTCCATACCTCTCTTAATACAAGAAAGGATTTTGCTTGCTTTGGAAACCGCAGCTTGGCATTGCATGCCGTTATTAAGCTTATGATCTACCAAAACCCCCAGGTTCTTCTCCACTATGGATTCCCCCAGTTGTTCTCCCCCTAGTATGTATGATGCATGCATATTCTTAGCCCCCAAATGCATAACTTTGCATTTATCTACATTAAACCTCTTTTGCCACATAGTCGCCCAATTAGACAGTGCATTGAGGTCTGCTTGTAAGTTGGAGACATCCTGTAAGGACGTCATTCCACTACATAGCTTGGTGTCATCTGCAAACACTGAAATGGTACTTTTAATCCCAGACCCTATATCATTTATAAATATATTGAAAAGTAAGGTTCCCAAAACTGAACCTTGGGGTACACCACTGATAACCTTAGACCATTCAGAATAAGAATCATTAACCACTCCTCTCTGAATTCGGTCTTTTAGCCAGTTTTCTATCCATTTACAAACTGATCTTTCCAAGCCTGTAGACTTTCCCTTACACATTAGCTGTGTGTGGGGAACGGTGTCAAACACTTTTGTAAATTCCAAGTATACCACGTCCACAGCCACCCCTCTGTCCAAGGATAAGGCGAGTAATTTGCGCCCCACCCCCACCTTTCTCACAGCAGAGCAGCCAGTCAACTCCACCATCATTACATCAGGGGTATAGGCTGGCCAGAAAGAGTGACACTAAACACCTGTTATAGGGGGAAACCCCTTATTATGCTGAATGTATCGCGACTGTGACATGTAAAACACCCCCATCTGCTGCCTAATGGAGCTTGGCAAAAACATGTCTCTACTGCACATCTAAATAAACTCTTAATGACACTTTAAATTAAAATACAAAAAAAGATGAAAGAAGTATTCAAACGCTGCTGATCTTCTGCTGCCTCTTTGCAGCAACTTCCTGCCTGCATGTGTTTCCCCCACGGTGAATATTCATTGCTCTGGTGAGTTTCCGGTCACCGTGAAATACTGCAGCTCAGCTGCATAAAGAGTGGTAATTGTTGATGGTACACAGGGCTTTATCATTTTTGATGCTTAGAATAAAGATCAGGATTCTCGCGGTGTAACATCTTTCACATTATACAAAAAATTAGGCAAACTTTACAGTGTTTTTTTTTTTTTTCTTAAATCATTAAAGTGTATTTTTTCCAGAAAAGATTGCATTTGAAAGACCGCTGCACAAATACCAAGTGACATAAAATATTGCAACAGCTGCCATTTTATTCTCTAGGGTCTCTGCTAAAAAATAATATATAATGTTTGGGGGTTCCAAGTAATTTTCTAGCAGAAAAT
>BLSH010432737.1:350278-361831 GCA_018402905.1 Glandirana rugosa
GATCTATTCCTTTAAATTGGTGAATTTCTGATTTGAGAAAAATTGTAAACAACGAATGTTTATCTTTTTTTTTTTTTTTCTATTTGTAAGCAACAAATGTTAAAAAGAGTTTAGTCTTTAAGTGGTTAAATTTCCTTATCTAGAGGTCGGGAGTAAATTCCTTTGATCTCCACAAAGATACATTGTATCTCTGTGTTTATAGTTAGCAGTTGGCAGACTGCCCGGTTGACGGTTGTGTTTTTTTTTTCCTTTACAGCTGTCAGCTTAGGGCAAAGCATGGCTTGTAGATGCGGTTACACAGTGAAGGGAGAGAAGTATCGGAAGCCACTCGCCAGGACGCAATTTCTAGTCGCCATGGCGACCTGGCGACCAGGGTTTCTCGAGCTCTGGTGTATGTAATCTGAGCTTTGGCTATTGAGTCCTGTAAAAAATATACAGACCTTTTTTCAACCAAACAGTTCAGATTAGCCTGGTAAATATGTCAAAAAGACCCTAAGGCCCCTTCACACTGCCACAACTTGAAAGTGGCATGATTTTGACATGATTTTGCAGGTGCGATTTTGACACGATTTCAGGAAATGCCTGTGTAAACTCGAGGTCTAAGGACCTCAACTTGCATCACAGTGAGACCAAAGTAGTGCGCGGACTACTTTAAAGTCAGTGTGACTTGAAGTCACACAGATATGAATGGTTATCATTGGGAAAGAGGGGGTACAACTTGTCATGCAACTCTGATGTCCAAAGTCACAGAAAAAGTCACACAAGTGTGAAAGGGGCCTAAAGCTTCACCTACTGGCTCAAAAACTGTAAATATAAAATTATGCTTTGAATTTGTATTTCATTAGTGTAGCGCCCTCTACCTTAGGTAGGTGCTTAGAAAGATTTTTGTGTAGGTGAGGAAAATTTAGTCAGGCCTGATTACTTTGATTCTGGGTTGGGAGTCGCTCAGGGTGGCTCACAGGTGGTGTCATCCGAACCTCCCACTTCTTTCCAGAAGCTTCTGGTGTTTTCCGGAAAGAGAGGTGGAGAGGGGAGGTGTAGCCACCTGGGGTATTCTGAGGAGCTTTGACCAATCCCCAACTTGGATTAGCAAGGGGCAGGCCTTCTCAAATACCCAGGGTCAGCCCAGTTTGGGAGGAGAGTTCCGGTGGAAGAGATGGAGATGGAGTAGTATGGAGGCCATCAGGGCCTAGAGGGAGCCCTTAGTCTGGGGAGGATGACTTTCAGCCTGGGGCTCGGGTGCATATGGGAGTAGAGTGAGATCCTGGAACAGAGAGAGCATGTAGAGGACAGCAGAAGAGAGTAATGCCAGAGAGATCTCCAGGAGAGGAACTACAAGCGTCAGGCATCGGTGAGTGAAGCTGGAAGAGGCACAGTGGAGCAGATTGGGGGGAGAGACAGTCTGAGAAGGGTGCAAGAGCCAGTTGGGACTGTGGTGTCACTGGGCAGAGGAGTTGGGTCATTACAGCCAGGAGGGCTGGCAGGACCCAAAGAGGATGGGCTGGGAGCAGTGGTCCATCAAGGCTAGCTAGCACACTTCTGTTTTTGTTGCACTAGGGGGCCCAAGGTAATGGGTGGTTCACTGAGGCGTGTTGTGCTGGAGGAAGAAGAGTAGACTGAGAAGCAAGCGTTGTGCTGGAGGAAGAGGAGAAGTGTATATACTGGAGTGTATATAGAAGGCCCCATTCAAGAACTAATAATCTGCTGGGCATCACCCATCCAAGTTAAATCCCTAATAAAAAAACAAAAAAAAACAAAGTACCGGCCTGTTCTTCCTGACTCCGGATACAAGGACATGTGTGATTGAGGGCAGAGTGACAGGTGAACCACAACTTCTAGCAACCCCTACGGGGGCATTAGTCTTGCACATACTTAACGCTTACATTTTTTTTTTATAGCATCAAACATGGCATTAAACAAGGATATTGAACCTGATTTCCACTAAAAGCCTTGTGGATCATTCCATGTACAGGATGATCCACCTGTCCCACAAGCTCTAACGCATTTCACTCCATCCGAAGCTTATTTGTAGAGTAAGCTGTGGATAGAGGGAAATACTACATTAGGGCTTGTGGTACAGGTGGATCAGCTTGTGCATGGACTACTTCAATAAACACACACAAGGCTTCTAATGGAGGCAGGTTTTTACTTTTTCTTGCTGCTTGATAGTGGATCATATGGAGTGGCCAGTGACGGATGGATGCCTGCGCTTGGTGTTGGAGGAGTGAGATGGAGGTATGCCTATAGCAGAATACTTTTTAGGTCACCAAACCCATTAGTGGTATGTAATGGTGTGTATCCCTTTGCCTGTAGGTGACTACTTCTGATAAAATAATTCTTCTTGCAGTTGCTCCATTTACAGTCGTCAGATATTGTCCTGATTGGCTGTCCTCCAGTGTTGTGAACGCTAACAGAAGCTGTGGCTACACTTAAAAGTTGCATTACCCAACCCCCCTGCCCCCCACATAGGCTCTCCACCATTCACAAAACTTGTCTTATACTGGCACACAATGTACCTAGTTCTGTGATTAGGCAGAGGAGATCCTTTGATTTAACTCCTTCACTCACTGAACTCAGTGCATTGTGTGATAGTAGTTAGATGAGTTTTCTGAATGGAGGAGAGGACAGGAGGGGATTGGTGGGCATCCTAACTTTTGTGAGTAGCAGCAGCTTCTGTTAATCTTTGGTTGCTCAGGGCAATATCCAGTGGCTGCGAAGGAAATGGGGTACATGCCATTAGACACTTATGTAGCACCCCCCCCAGCTGTGTTGCTAAGGGGTGCTACATACATACATAGGATTTTTGTTTTGTTAGTGTAGGTAAATTCAGGCTTGGCTGTGTGTTTTAATCTGGGTCGGGTAAGTGAATTAGGGAGAGCTGGATGACTCAAAGGCAGCATCTCTGATACCTCCCCCTACTTCTAGAAACTTGATTGAAGATTCTTGAAGAATGGAAGTGGAGGTGAGGAGGAGCTGCTGGAGTATTCTGAGGGCCCTGACCAATCCCCAGCAGATGGGTTGGCAGGGGGCAGGCCCCCTCAAATACTCAGGGTCAGCCCCACTTAGGGCTGTGGAGTTCGGGTGGAAGCTGGAGATCGAGTGTTAGGCTGTTGGTGGCCCTTGAGGCTAGCCCCTAGTCTGGGGGGTGACCTTGGGCCTGGGCTCAGGTGCAGAAGGGACCCTCTTCAGGACACACAGAGGTGTCCTGATCGGAGGCACAGGAGCAGCAGGACAGCAGGAGAACACTGCCGGGAAAATCTCCAGGGAAGAAGACAGCCAGGTGGGCTGGTGAGTGTTACAGTCAGGGAACTGAGGGGCAGCTTGTGAGGACTGGGTGAAAGCAGTCTGGGGTGGATGCAGAGTCAGTCTGGGAGGACTATGGAAGCTTAGCCAGGGGGGCTAGTGAAAGGGGCAGTTGCAGCCTGGCAGGCTGGAATTGCCTGAAGAGGTGGTGCTGGGATTAGTAGTCACAGAAGGACAGCTGGGCACTAGGACTTTGCTACACAAACAAGGGGCCCTCGGTCCCTGCCTGTAATGGGCATTTGCTACCAGTCTAAGTGAGCCTTTGTTAGACCATTCAAACAGTGCCAGCTGGTCCTGGGAGTTGTAGTTCTACAAGCAAAATTTGTGCTGGAGGTAGAGAAGAAGTGTATATATGAACTGTATATAGTTGTGTCCCTAAAGAGTTCTACTACTTTGATCAAGTGGGTGTCCAATAATATTCCTATCCAATTTTATTCCCCTCAATAAAATATAGAAACAAAGCACTGGACTGTTCTTCTTACTCAAGTGTGCTGTTAGTGGGCAGTGTGGGATCCCTTTACACTTGTGGCTCCTTAGGAAGTGTTCTGCACTTTAGTGTAGTCCCTCAGTCCCTCTACAGGCATACTGACCCCTCCTCTGACACAAGGTGAAGGTCTCCAAAAAAAAAAAAAAAAATAATGAAACTTTATCTTTAACCGCTTGCTGACCGTATACAGTACATATACGGCAGCAAGGCAGCTCCCCTGTGCAAAATCCCGTACCTGTACGTGATCCTGCACTTCCGAGTCTGGACTATGCATGCTCGCCGCTGGCGACCCACTCCTCATGTGATTGGACAGAGCAGGAGCCAATCAGTGGGAGCCGTCAATTGTTCCGGAGAGAAGCAGACCGGCAGTGTACCGATCTAAATAAGGCAGATTGGCGTTCTGTGAGAAGGGAAGGTCGAAATCCTGTGTTTCTGCTAAGCAGGAACACGGATCTCTGCCTTCCCACAGTACAAGCACCCCCCACACAGTTAGCAAGCACTCCTTAGTGAAACGTTTAACCCTTTGATCACCCCTGCTGTTAACCCCTTGCCTGCCAGTGTCATTAGTACAGTGACAGTGCATATTTTTAGCACTGATCATTGTATTAGTGTCACTGGTCCCTCAAAAGTGTCAGTTAGGTGTCCGATTTGTCCGCTGCAATATCACAGTCCGGCAGTTGCTGATCACCGCCAAAAATAAAAATGCATCGTTTGTAGACGCTATAACTTTTGTGCAAACCAATTGTGATTTTGTTACCAAACATATGTAGCAGAATACATATTAGCCTAATTTGATAAAGAAATTTAATTTTTTTTACTGGATATGTTTTATAGCAGAAAGTAAAAGAAAATGTTTTTTTTCAAAATTATCAGTCTTTTTTTTTTTTTATAACGCAAAAAATACAAGACGCAGAGGTGATCAAATACAACCAAAAGAAAGCTCTATTTGTGGGAAAAAATTAATAGACCGTTATTTTGGGTACTGCATCGCTGGTCCCCAAAAAAGTGTCACTTAGTGTCCGATTTGTCAGCTGCAATGTCGCAGTCCCGCTATAGGTTGCTGATTGCCGCCATTACTAGTAAAAAATAAAAAATTCCATAAATATATCCTATAGTTTGTAGATGCAATAACTTTTGCGCAATCCAATCAATATACGCTTATTGGGATTTTTTGCCAAAAATATGTAGCAGAATACATATTGGGCTAAATTTATGAAGTAATTCGCTTTTTTACATTTTTTTATTGGATATGTTTTATAGCAGAAAGTAAAAAACATATTGTTGTTTTTTTTTTTTTTTCAAAACTGTCACTTTTTTGTTTATATCTCAAAAAATAAAAACCGCAGAGGGGATCAAGAGAAAGCTCTATTTGTGGGGAAAAAGGGACATTTTATTTGGGTACAGCATCGCACAACCGCGCAATTGTTGGTTAAAGTAACAGTGCCATATAGCAAAATATGGCCTGGTCGGAAAGGGGAGGTTAATAAAGAAAACATATGCAATAAAAATATACAATACTTTGTAATGCATAAATGAAGGTTTCGGTGCACCCTCCTTAATCTGGCCCACTTCATTACTGCCCTAATAAAATGACTTATTGCTGACATCAGGAGAGGTACTGTAAAAGGCTGGCACCCCGCCTGTCTCCTCCAAACTTAGATCCTGCTTCAAAAATATAAACATTTTGGAATAGTAGGTTCTTGAGAGCGCATATATGAAGTGCTCAAGAAACATAAAATGATAGTTTGTGATTGCCATGCTAGCAACCACATAAAAACAGGTAAAAATTAAAAACCAAAAAGCAAGTAAGTATAGTCTGTCTGGGAATAACTTATAATTTTCTTTCCTATGACTGGTCTTCATCAGAACTCAGACATACAGAAAATCTCCATGAGCCACAATGGTCACTGACCGATGCACAATGCTTGACGCATTGCGTTAGGTGTCCACGCTGACAGGTCACTTACTTATTTACGTGTTTAGTAAGCGATCAGAGAAGCCGCTGATTATAGAGTGGATGGTGTGAGTGTAGGATGTCCACAGAGAGAGTTGTATCACTCACACATGGAGAGAATGATAACTCTGCCAGACGGACTGCTTGAAAAGCGATTACAACCGGCTACATCACTCTTCCTTTTAGCTGTACAAACCTTCTCAACCTAGCTGACATTCAGTTATTAACCCCTTTGTGTTTAGAGGTCATGGATGCACAGACTAAATTGGCATCATTGGTATGCATTGGTTAACGTGACAATAAATCTATGACTAATTTACTAATTTGCCTACCTAATCAATGTTTCAATGTTACAATTTTATTAATATATACTTTATTTTGGTGAACTGTATTAATAAATATTCTGCTTAGGTGTTTTATTACAGACATGTAAATGCACAAAAAGGTGAATTTGTAAAAGAAATGTGTTATTTTTTTAACACTTTTTTTAACTTTTGTCTTAATACTGTAATTGTAACTGACAATTAAAATATGAAATTGATACTAAAGTCTCGTTTTTGTTTTTAGTTAAAAATAACAAACATGTTAGGCCCCTTTCACACAGGCGTTCCGTGTGTGGGGTCAGTTTTTGCTCCGCTGATCCCAGCTGAGCCAACGGATGACAGATCCGTCTCCACTTTTAATGTGTTTGGTGAAACAAAAACACACTCAGTCCCTTTACAGGCATACTGACTCTTCCTCTGACAGAAGGTGCAGGTCTCCAAAAAAAAACAATGAAACTTTATCTTTAACCACTTGCTGACCTTATACAGTACATATACGGTAGCAAGGCAGCTCCCCTGTGCAAAATCCCGTACCTGTACGTGATCCTGCACTTCTGGGTCTGGAGTGTGAATGCTCACCGCCGGCGACCCACCCCTGATGTGATTGGACATAGCAGATAGCAGGAGCCAATAAGTAGGAGCCGCCAATTGTTCTGGTGAGAAGCAGACCGACAGTGTGCCGATCTAAACAAGGCAGATTGGCGTTCTGTGAGAAGGGAAGGTCGAAATCCTGTGTTTCTGCTAAGCAGGAACGTGGATCTCTGCCTTCCCACAGTACAAGCACCCCCACACAGTTAGCAAGCACTCCCTAGTGACACATTTAACCCCTTGCCTGCCAGTGTCATTAGTACAGTGACAGTGCATATTTTTAGCACTGATCATTGTATTAGTGTCACTGGTCCCTCAAAAGTGTCAGTTAGGTGTCCGATTTGTGTGGGGTCCGTTTTTGCTCCGCTGATCCCCACTGAGCCAACGGATGACAGATCTGTCTCCGCAAACTGTACGGAGACGGATCTGTCAGAGCGCCGCTCTCCTTTATGGGAAATTGGATGACAAAAATAGGGTTTCCATTTCCGCTGCTCCATAGAGGAGAATGGGGCGTCCATTCAGATCCGCCTGAGAAATGGACAGACGGGCCTGAATGGAACGCCCGTGTGAAAGGGGCCTTATACTTACCTGTCTTGTGCACAGAGCAGCCCCAATACTCCTCTTCTCGAGTCCCTCCTCGGTTCTCCTCGCCCCTCCCTCCTGTTGAGTGCCCCCACAGCAAGCAGCTTGCTTTGGGGGCACCCAAGCGGAGTCAAAGCTTTGTGTGTCCATTCAGACATGGAGCCCCGACCTGGCCCCGCCCCCTCTCTCTCCTTATCGGCTGAA
This sequence comes from Glandirana rugosa, assembly GCA_018402905.1. Taxonomy (NCBI): domain Eukaryota; kingdom Metazoa; phylum Chordata; class Amphibia; order Anura; family Ranidae; genus Glandirana; species Glandirana rugosa. Next base: position 357,720 of record BLSH010432737.1, read on the forward strand.
TGACTTTGATTGACAGCAGCGAGAACCAATGGTGCCATGCTGCTGTCTTAGCCAATGAGGATGGGCGTCCCGGGCAGCTTTGACAATCCTGCAACATCGCTGTATCTAAATGGGGCTCAGGTAAGTGTTAGGACGGCTGAGTGGGGATGCTGAACACATAAGGTTTTTTATCCTAATGGACAGAATGCATTACGATAAAAAACCTTCTGCCTTTACAATAACATTAAGCAGATGCCTTCTGCTATCTTGTGGCTGCAATGGCATGTGCAAGCTGGAGAGATTTGTTTGGAAACAACTGTCCCTTTATAGGCTCAGTACATACTACTGCAATGCGACTTTCATGTGATTTTACTTTCAATCTTTTTATTAATAACGAGAAAAATTGTTGTACAGTCATATAGGATATACACCGATAGTTATATAACATTGTACAAACCTTAGGAATGTAGTATAAACGTTTGTAGTAACCATAATTTGTTACATCTATAATAGATATTAGAGAGTTTATAACTGTTGTATTATGTGAATACTAAAACATCAGGTCTAGCACTAAGTCTCGTGGCAAGAGTCTTCATATGGCGGACCCTGAGCACGTGGTGCAATGGATAAGCCTCCCAGCACAAGGACGCCCCCCCCCCCCATCCAACAACTGGGAAGTGGGCGCCCCCGGCCAGAGCCAAATACTATAACCAAAAGAGTCAGTGCCAGAGAGACTGTATAAATCGACCTATTAACAATGAACATGTCTCCTATCTAGCATCAAGGCAATCAGTTATTGCCCTAAGGGCAACTGATACCCAGATAGGTTCGTAACAATAAAAAAGAAAAAAAAACAAAACAAACGGGAGGAGATAAGGAGAAGAGAGAAAAAGGGAGAAAAGAAAAAGAAAAGGAAGGAATAAGAAGAAAAGAAGAGGTCAGCCAGTGTTAGAGGAGTCAGTTGAAACATAATGCAACCAAGGAGTCCAAATTTTATCAAATTTCTTGCTGGTGTTGTGGAGTGTGTGGGTGAGTTTGTCATTGACCATAATCCAGTTCAATTTATGTTTTATAAATTCAATTGGAATCACCGACTGCTTCCAGTGTCTGGCCACCGCTATTCTAGCTGCTAGTATAATATATGTTATGAGTTTCAAGGATTTCTTGGGTACATCTTCAGGGAATTTATGGAACAATGCCACTTCCGGGGCCCTATGTAAACTTACTCCTGTCAAAGAGTTTATCAAATGAAATACCCTTATCCAAAATCTGCTCACTTTGGGGTATTGCCACCAAATATGGTACATAGTGCCCAGTTGACCACATTGTCTAAAGCAAGTGGGGGACGCGGACGGGTGCATTTTTGCAATTCTAGTGGGGACTAGATACCATCGCAAGAGAGTTTTGTAGTTTGCTTCTATTAAAGTCGTGTTAATTGAGATCTTAGACATCTTAGATGCAAGTTCTTGCCAGTCAGAAAGCTCAAAGGTGGTCTCCAAGTCCCTCTCCCATTGGACCATGTAAGGCAGTTTAGATAGTGGATCCATCCTGGCCGCGTATACTACAGATAGTCGTCCCCGTCCACCTCGGCCCGCCCCATGAGATATTTTGAAATTAGTAAGTGTGTTTGGTTCATTTAAATTATTAAGCTTTGATTTAATAAAGGAGATCAGTTGGTTGTACCGGAGTAATTACGTAGAGGGCATTTCCAATGTTTCAGTAAAGTATTTGAGAGAATGGAGTCTATGTCCATTTAAGTAGTCCCCTATCCTAAGCAGCCCTTTATTAAGCCACCAATGGAATAGGCCCGGGGCCAAGCCAGGTGAAAATTCGGGATTACAGAACACAGGAGCTAGAGGGACGTGAGGGGACGCTACCCCAGCACGTCGCCGTACCCCATACCACACCGCCAGTGAGTGGGACAAGGTGGGGCAAAGCACCGGGAGCCGAAGCCCACCAGGAATCCACATAAGGGAGCCGATAGAAACGGGGTGGCAGGACAAAGCTTCCAGAGACACCCATAAAGGCGGAGGGTCCCCAGCTGTGGTGTGGGAAAGTTGTGTTACTTGGGCCGCTTGATAGTAAGTCTGCAGATTGGGAAGTCCTAGTCCGCCATATGACCTAGGAGTATAGAAGGTCTTTTTATCCATTCTGGGCCTTTTATTATTCCATACAAATCGAAGGACCTCTGATTGCAGTTGTTGTAATTCTCTCCTCGGGATCGCTATTGGTAGGGCCCTAAAAAAGTACAGTAGTTTAGGTAAGAACGTCATCTTGATAGAATTAATTCTACCAAACCAGGATAGTTGGTAATTAGACCAGCGGGATAGGTCAGTTTTCAACTGTTTAAAAAGTGGGGGGTAGTTAGCACGGTAAAGGTCTGAGATTGAGGGAGTCAGCTGGACACCTAAGTAGGTTAGGGACCTAGAGGCCCATTGGAATTTGAACTTTTCCTTCAGACTTAGTAGTATAGCGGGAGGAATATTTACATTAAGAGCTACTGTTTTTTGAGTATTCAAAGATAGTCCCGAAGCCTGGGAGGAGTGGTGAAGAAGTTTTAATAAGTTGGGCAAAGTGGTAAGTGGTTCAGTGATATACATAAGCACGACGTCTGCAAATAAAGAGCATTTGTGCTCTTGCGGTCCACAACGCATTCCATGGATATGGGTATATGATCTAATCGCCACAGCCAAGGGCTCGATTGCTATCGCAAATAAGAGGGGTGATAGCGGGCAGCCCTGCCGTGTCCCTCTCCGTATTGGGAATGCTCTTGATTTAAATCCTGGAATAATCACCTGGGCCGATGGGGTATTATAAAGAGTTTTAAGTAAAGTTAGGAAGGTGGTGCCAAACCCAAATTTCTCTAACGTTTCAAATAAATAATCCCAATGTAAGCTGTCGAAGGCCTTATGTAGGTCTAGAGATAGCAACAGCAGTTCTCTTTTTGTGGCATTATCAGTGGTGTCCCAGTTAGTCTTTGTCACCAAGGTTAACCACCTCAGGTCCGCCCACTGTCAAATGATGGCGGAGCGGACCTGCTATTGCTCCGGGTGGACGTCATATGACGTCCTCCCTTTAAGCCGGGATTGCGCGCGATCGGGCGCGCGCATCCCGGCTCTGTCAGTGTCGGCATGTCCCCAGGACACGCCGCTTCACCGACAGGGGTGAACAGACATTAGTTGTGGCTGTTCACCACGTGATCGGCCGTGACGAAGTCACAGCTGATCACAAATGGCACGGCGCATGGTTCAGGAGCGCGCTGCGCGTGTGCGTCGGTGGCGGCGTGTTCCTGGGGAACACTGCCTGTCACCGACACTGGTATCAGCCGCCGGCCGGCGGCTGATACCTTATGATCAGCTGTGATCTACTTCACAGCCAATCACATCCAGTGTAAACAGAGCGGTAACTCACTGTTACCGGCTCTTCTCTCCTCACACAGTGTCCAGTGTGAGGAGAGAAGAGCTGGGATCAGTGAGTTACTGATCTGCAAAGTAAAAGCACACTGACACTGGCCCCCCCAATGCACCAGTCATCCCAACAGTCACCACATATGACCCCATAAAGGGTACCTGTCATCATAAAGTATACCTGTCCTCAGACTGCCATCATAAAGAGCACCTGTAACCCATCACCCGTCAGTGACCATGGCATGTCACCCATCACTGACCACGGCCAGCCACCCGTCACCCATCACTGACCACCGCCAGTCACCCATCACTGACCACCACCCGTCACCCATCAGTGACCACCGCCAGTCACCCGTCACCCATCAGTGACCACCGCCAGTCACCCATCAGTGACCACCGCCAGTCACCCGTCACCCATCAGTGACCACCGCCAGTCACCCATCACCCTTCAGTGACCACTGCCAGTCACTTGTCACCCGTCACCCATCAGTGACCACCACCAGTCACCTGTCACCCGTCACACATATGTGACCACCGCCACTCATCTGTCACGCATCTGTGACCACCGCCAGTCACCCGTCATGCATTAATGATCACCACCAGACTGCGGTCACCCATTAGAGACCACCGTCAGACACGCATCACCCATCAGTGACCACCACCAGACACGCGGCACCCATCAGTGACCACCGCCAGTCACCCATCAGTTATCACCACCAGTCACCC
>BLSH010432737.1:364178-392958 GCA_018402905.1 Glandirana rugosa
CCCCCCCCCCCCCCCCGGTGATTAAATACCACCAAAAGAAAGCTCTATTTGTGTGAAAAAAGGACGCAAATTTCATATTGGTACCGTGTTGCATGACTGAGTAATTGTCATTCAAAGTGTGATAGCGCTGAAAGCTGAAAAATGGCCTGGACAGGAAGTGGGTTTTCGTGCCAGGTACTGACGTGGTTAAGGAGATTGCTCTTCGAATTTGGTCGACCATTTGTCTTTGAGTAATAAAGCCCGATTGGTCCCTATGAATATATTGTGAAAGAAAAGTATTGAGACGCGTGGCCAATAATTTCGTCAAGATTTTTAGATCGCAATTTATAAAGGAAATGGGGCAATAATTTAGTATGTCCGAGGGTTCCTTGTGTGGTTTAGGTATAACACTAATAAAGGCCTTATTTTCATCAGGAGGGACCAACCCCCCTTCCCACAAATAATTAAAGTATAGTGTCATATGGGGTATCAATTGATCCATACATTTTTTGTAATATAGATTAGGGAGGCCATCTGGGCCCGGGGATTTATGTAGAGAAAGCGTCTTAATGATTGAATGTATTTCTTTGGTTGTGATAGGTTGGTCCATCAGATCGCTATGAGCCTTCGTTATGGACGGTAAGGATAGATTAGTCAAAAAGTCAGAGATAGTAGACGGTGTTTGAGAGCTAGTTGGGTTATATAAGGTAGCATAGAAATTTTGAAATTCTTCAAGGATTTTATGGGGCTGTTGGGAAAGGACCCCATTTGGCCGTGTGCGTATGTTTGGGGGTGAGTTTCCTTGCTAGCAATGAACCTGGTCTATCGCGCTAAGTAAAAAACCTATGATTGGTCCAGCGTAAGCATTTTTCTGCTTGTGTAGTCAAACATAAATTGAGTTCTGTCCGGGCTTGTTCTAGTCTCGCTAGTATGTCAGGTTGGGGAGATCTTTTATGTTGTGTAACTAATTGTTCGTATTCCTCAGTCTTGGACCTAATCAGGTTGGTACGGGCAATTTTCAGTCTGGAAGCTGTTTGGATCATGAAGCCTCTAACTGAGGCCTTGTAGGCCACCCAATTAATCGCTGGGTTGGTATCGTTAGCTTTATTAAAGTCGAAGTACGATTTCAAATGATTAGAAACGTCAAGCCTCCAAGAGGGTTTTGTAGCCCTAATCGATAGGTTGGTAAGTGTGACCATTACAGGGTCATGATCGGACCAAGGCGTCGAGTGTATTTTGGCAGAATTAAGCTTGGAAAGCGAGCCAGAGGAGAGAAAAACATGGTCAATACCCGAGTATCGGTTGTGTGCTCTAGAGAGGTGTGAGTGGTCTTTGGTAGTAGGGTTGGCTTCCCTCCAAGCGTCGACTAAATAGTTACGATATAGAAGTTAGGCAAAGTATCTACTCTGTCTGGGAGGAGGGCGTATGTGAGAGGGGTGGGATTTATCTAAAGTATGGTCTAAGGCCAAATTCGAGTCCCCCGCTAGGATCACATCGCCTTCAAAATCCCCTGATAGGGCATCCAATAAGGAGGTGAGGAAAGCCACCTGATTGGTGTTGGGAGTATAATAAACAATCAAGGTCACTAGGTTGTCGCCTAGCTGTCCCTTAACCATTAGATACCTCCCCTCCTTGTCTTTTACAACTTTGGTTGCAGAGAATGAGAGGCGTTTGGAGAAACAAAGCGCTACCCCTCGCTTTTTCTCTCTTGCATTAGCAAAAAAGCAAGTAGGGTAGTCCTTGTGGATATATCGGGGATTGAAGGAGGAGGAAAAATGTGTCTCCTGAAGGGCCACAATATCTGCTCCTAAGGATTTATAGTAAGAAAAATTTGTTATACGTTTAATAGGGGACCCTAGGCCTTGCACGTTATGGGACAGCAGTCGGATATTATCTTTAGAATTTGCGATACTGGACATAGTAAGGCAAGCATAGTAATACCAATTAGAACTCACCCACACACATTGTTCCTTGGAAGCCCTAAAAGGTTTATGATACCGCTGGCTGAACCTCAGAGAAAAGAGAAGGAAAAAAAGATTAGACAAAGTTAACAAAGGTAAAAATTATTGAACGGAGGAATGTCCAGATATAGACAGTCCTTGCATTCTGCACTATATCACTTAGGATTGTGAATATGTAGATACAAAAAATATCAAGAAAGTCACGTAGTCCAGACCCAAGTTCTGGAAGCATGGGAGTCTCTTGTGGTGTTAAACACCAAAGAGAGTCTCATAAAGTGGGAGAGTACATAGTCACCCCACAGCACCGAATCTAAACAATAGAATTGCTTTCTCGGGTAGTGTAAAATGGAACATATATTTTTAGTTAATGAAAGAACGGGACATCAGAACTGAATCCAAATCCCCCCCCCAGTGGTATAGAATCAAGCCACAGAAGTAAGGATAAGCATCACTCTTGTTATGTCTATGAAATAGTCGTTAAGTTTTCTTGAAGTATGTCACAGATGGTGACTAATGTCCCGCATTGGGACCATGGAGAAGTCACCACCATTACTGAACCGCAAGCCCCCCTCGCCCCTAAATAGAAATAAAACCAGAACAGAAAAAGAGAAAAAAGGGCCAGGGGGGGGGCCGGTTAAGAATGTCAAAATAGTCTTCAAGTGGCCTTGCGTGGGTGTTTAGATTTCCATGAGGATTGCGATGACCAGAGTGGGGAAAGCGGAGGAGGGGGAAAGCCCCGGGACCGTTGCAGGCTTCGAGAGATAAATCCAAGCTTCAGTAGAATCTTCTCACCGTCTTGGAAATTGGAGAACGAGTAAGATTTGTTATCATGAGTGAATTGCAAGCGAAACGGGTAATTCCATCGGTAGCGGATATTGCGCTCAATAAGAGGTGATAGTAATGGTTTGAGTGCGCGTCTCTTCTGGATAGTGGCTTGGGAAATGTCCGGATAGATTTGAAGTTTATGACCCTCAATCTCCAAGTCAGGATGTTCCCTGGCATATCGCATAACCGCTTCCTTAACTTGAAAAAAGTGAGGTTGCACTATAACATCACGCGGTGGGCCTTCTGGTTTCAGCGGAGTTAGAGCCCTGTGAATACGGTCAATATCCAAATGCACTTCATCAATATCAGGTACCGCTAATTGCATTAAAGAGGTAGCTATGGAATTGTAGTCTTTGACTGATTCGGGTAATCCGCGGATACGAAAGTGATAACGTCTCGCACGGTTTTCTAAATCGTCAATTTATGCATAAGCTTCTTCCAGACGATCATGTAATTCAGTGATAATGGTAGAATTTTGGAGATGCTGTTTCCTCATTATCAAGCTCTGTGTCCTGCTCAGTATGTTGGCTGAGAAATATATCTGCTAGCTCCCTGTCCATAGATGATGAGGCCTGGGATCCCTGGCTGGGGGATAGTATGGAGGCCTGAGAGCATGGTGTCCCCGGACTAGGGACGCCCGTATGTGGTTGTGCTGGCTCACCTGACCGACCCGCAGCCGTGGGAGCAGTCGTTTTAGGTGTGTTGGGCACCGCTGGTCTGTCCGTTCCCTTCTTGCCACTGAGCTGCTGTCCTTTCACTGCCTGCTTTGTGCTGGACGCCATCTTGGGCGGTCTCCCGCCTCCACGAGGCAGGAGGGCTGCTCCGCTGTGTTGTTTCCCTGCGGATCGGGTGATCATGGGCCAGCGCCCAGACACGTCCCCTCACTGGTCCGGTTCCGTAGGGGTGCTGGAGGTGCGTGGAGCGGTTCACTCCTGCATCCTATCCTGCTGCCCGCGCATGCGATCTCGACTTTCGTGTCATTTAGAGTGCAATTATGCAGTGCAGTGCTACAAATGAGTGGGGATTTGCCTCCTTGGTGTCTGTTTTACCCCTGCCCTCCCTCTCGTCCTGCTCCATATGAATGTTGAGGAGATACATTCATGAGGGTGATCACATTGCCATGCGATAGACTGAGAACTAATCTTGAAGTTTTTACGCGAGCTGTAGCAGAGGAGGGCTGATCGGCTGATTGGCGGTGCAGGGCTGGGTGAGAGACACGTCCTGTGGAGCTGGAGTCTGACTACAGCCGTATATGTTTGCAATTTATGTGCACATATAAATCTTGGCTCTTGTAAGTGCAATACATTGGGGGGAGTGTATAAACAATAAATTCTGTATTTTTGACGTTACTACACTATGTGGTACTCTCCTCTGTTTTAACATATATGTGATGGCGTCCATCTGATGATCCAGGATCTGATGTCCATGTTTGGGACAAATTGCGCTTTTGCCTATGCATGAGTAATGCTAGGCATGGTGAGTCTGTGAGTTTTCGTCCATATGGGGATTGGCTGTCACTCTGTACCTTCACGTGGTGTAGTGTAATGAGGAATTGCCTGTCAGTCTCATCTATAGCTGTACACAAGTATTGCTACATATGGACTACAATTTTCTGCCTAATGAACTGACACCTTCCATCACGGGTGATATTCACTGTGAACTGTTCAATACCACCTTTTGTATTTTGAGCGCCACTAATTATTGCAATTTGTAATAGTTTGATTTGAATTTTAATATCTTTGTAGACTTTATAAAACTGTTTTTATCATACAGTATCTCACAAGTGAGTACACCCTCACATTTTTGTAAATATTTTATTATATCTGTGACAACACTGAAGAAATGACACTTTGCTACAATGTAAAGTAGTGAGTCTACAGCTTGTATAACAGTGTAAATTTGCTGTCCCCTCAAAATAACTCAACACACAGTCATTAATGTCTAAACCACTGGCAACAAAAGTGAGTACACCCCTAAGTGAGAATGTCCAAAGTGGGCCCCAAGTGTCAATATTTTGTGTGGCCACCATTATTTTCCAGCACTGCCATAACCCTCTTGGGCATGGAGTTCACCAGAGCTTCACAGGTTGCCACTGGAGTCCTCTTCCACTCCTCCATGACGACATCACAGAACTGGTGGATGTTAGAGACCTTGCACTCCTCCACCTTCTGTTTGAAGATGCCTCACAGATGCTCAATTTAGGTCTGGGGACATGCTTGACCAGTCCATCACCTTTACCCTCAGCTTCTTTAGCAAGGCAGTGGTCGCCTTGGAGGTGTGTTTGGGGTCGTTATGTTGGAATACTGCCCTGTGGCCCAGTCTCCAAAGGGAGGGGATCATGCTCTGCTTCAGTATGTCACAGTACATGTTGGCATTCATGGTTCCCTCAATGAACTGTAGCTCCCCAGTGCCGGCAGCACTCATGCAGCCCCAGACCATGACACTCCCTCCAACATGCTTGACTGTAGGCAAGACACACTTGTCTTTGTACTCCTCACACATGCCGCCACACACGCTTAACACCATCTGAACCAAATAAGTTTATCTTGGTCTCATCAGACCACAGGACATGGTTCCAGTGATCCATGTGCTTAGCCTGCTTGTCTTCAGCAAACTGTTTGCAGGCTTTCTTGTGCATCATCTTTAGAAGAGGCTTCCTTCTGGGACGTATGGTCCAAGCACTGACAGGCTGACCCCCCATCCCTTCAACCTCTGCAGCAATGCTGGCAGCACTCATATTTCTATTTCCCAAAGACAAGCTCTGGATATGATGCTGAGCAAGTGTACTCAACTTCTTTGGTCGACCATGGCGAGGCCTGTTCTGAGTGGAACCTGTCCTGTTAAACCGCTGTATGGTCTTGGCCACCGTGCTGCAGCTCAGTTTCAGTGTCTTGGAAATCTTCTTATAGCCTAGGCCATCTTTATGTAGAGTAACAATTCTTTTTTTGCAGATCCTCAGAGAGTTCTTTGCCATGAGGTGCCATATTGAACTTCCAGTGACCAGTATGAGAGAGTGAGAGCGACAACACCAAATTTAACACACCTCCCCATTCACACCTGAGACCTTGTAACACTAATCAGTCACATGACACCGGGGAGGTAAAATGGCTAATTGGGCCCAATTTGGACATTTTCACTTAGGGGTGTACTCACTTTTGTTGCCAGCGGTTTAGACATTAATGGCTGTGTTTTGAGTTATTTTGAGGGGACAGTAAATTTACACAGTTATACAAGCTGTACACTCACTACTTTACATTGTAGCAAAGTGTCATTTCTTCAGTGTTGTCACATGAAAAGATGGAATAAAATATTTACAAAAATGTGAGGGGTGTACTCACTTTTGTGAGATACTGTATGTCAATGACATTATAACTTGTTTTGAAGAAGAAGGGGATTACAATCAGATAGTTCACAAGTTGAAAGAAGAAGATGGAAGTTATCGTCTCAACCAATCTCCGAAATCTTGGAACAATTCCATATGCAAGATGCAAAGGAAGTGAAAACTCCTATGGAACCAGGTTATCTAAAGAGCAATGAAGCAGGAGACTGGCTACCAAACAATGCTATGTATCGCAGAGCAATCGGTAAGCTTCTATATGTTGCCACTGTGACAATAGCAGACATAGCTGCAGCAGTGGGCATACTATGCAGGAAAGTCTCAGCTCCCTGTCAATGTGACTGGAACACAGTAAAAAGAGTGATGCAGTACCTCAAGGGAACAATTCAGATGAAGTTACGGTTACCAGCAACATTGATTCCAAAACTGGTCGGATGTGTGGATGCTGATTGAGTTGGGGACTGCACAGATCGCAAATCCAGTGGGTTCAACTTCCAGTTTGGGGAAGGAACCATAAGTTGGTCTAGTTGAAAGCAAGCAACTATCGCTCTATCTTCAACTGAAGCAGAGTACATGCGTGTCAAGAAGCGATATGGATTTGTCAACTTTTGGTGGACATTCGGATAGACATGTCAAAACCAATTCCCATTTTTGAAGACAACCAGGGCTGTATAAAGCTTATGCAATCAGAAAGGGTCAGTCCTAGGACCAAACACATCAACGTCAAATATCTCCTACTGAGGGATAATCAAGAGCAAGGTGTTATTGACATTCAATACTGCCCATCAGAGGAGACAGAGGCAGCTCTTTACTTAGGCAAATTAGGCGGTCGCCTAAGGCCTCACACTCACAGGGGCCTCGCAACTCCCTAATTTGACACTGACAACAGCACCAAGATAGAGAGTATTGACACCAGCACTTCAAAGCTCTTACTATATGCAATTTATAACATTAATTTTTTTATCGCTTGAATTATTTTTCCCATTATGGGCGTGAGTAGGGCTGATGCAGTCACCAAGCCTTTGTTGAAGGAACATCATGGTTATTTCCAGAAGAAGCTGAATGCAATTTGACCAAGCACATGCTGTTGAGAAAGGGTGTTGGAAAAGCAACAGCAAGTTATATAAACTGACAATATGCACTGTATGCATTATACCTTTCTATCCAGCAGGTGGCACTGCAGTATGATAGTGTGCATTCTATGGTAAAAAGTAATAACAGGATGTATTGTCTGTATCTAAGTGTGTACTTGTGTATTTCTGTTTCCTGGCTGTCTCCATTATGTAAAATTCTATGATAAAAGGCATGTAATATTTTCCTCAATGAAAGTATCATAGTCTCTGCATACAACAAGCTTTCAAGCACATGATTCAATAACCTGCTAATACTATTCACATCCCCATTTTCTCTCTATTTTTCAATTTCCTTGCTCTTTTTCTTTTCTATATCCTTTGTTCTTTAATCTTCCATATCTCCAATGCTTTTTCCTTTTTTTTTCTCCCCCCTCTCCTCATTTTTTCTCCCTCTTTTCATTTTTTTCTGTCTTCCTCTGTTATTGGCCTACCGAGATAGCTGGAAATTTCTCGGTAGGCTGCCTGACCTGGGCCGCTTTGAGCTGTGGCTGCAACCCCCGGCCAAAAGCCCAGTGTTGCCATCCGCCCATAGATTTCAGCCCATAAAAAATATGGCTGCGGGCCGGCATGTGAACTGCAAATGCGCTGTTTCGAAGCCAGCCGGGCTTGGGAAAGCCCGTATACGTACCATTTTTTAATGTAAGGCACACATCTCGGTCTTGGCAGTGGGGCACCCCTCTATATTTTACAGCCAGGTAAGACCTCCGCAGCCTCTGACCACCTCCTGTTACTTTCCTGTACCATGTCTGCACAGCCTATGACCACCTCCTATACCATGTCCGCACAGCCTATGACCACCTCCTCTACCTTGTCCGACCCTGTTGTTGAGTGATTGTTGGGGGGGCAGTTTCATGAGATTAATTGCACGGAACAAACACAGCATGGCAAAAAATGGAGGAAAGAAAAAAGGATCTCCTAAATAACTACAACTGAAGTCTGACACTTTTGATAGTTATTTTGCTGAACCACCTTGTGTTATGATTTTTAACCGATTTCTCTGAGAAGCACTTTAAAATATTTTTGTATCTAAGTGGAAATGCACTTCCTTCCCACTCTCCCTCTCCAGTGCTCAGTGATGGCATATACAGTATATGTAATGCCCAAACCCCTCATTCTAGGAGTCCCCACAAATCCTGGTAGTGCTGGGGTAGAGGGAGCAAACCTGATCAGAGAGGGTGGTGTCTGACCAGATCTTATAATGGAATACCGTGAGCAGTGTGGTTAAACTAGCACATATTGATCACTGCAGCCATATTTAGACATACTGGGGTTGATTTACTAATACTGGAGAGTGCAAAACCTGGCTCAGCTGTGCATGGTAGCTGATCAGCTTGTAACTTAATTTTGTTCAATTACGCTTTGACAAAAAAACCCCTGGAGGCCGATTGGGTTCTCTGCAGAGCTGCACCAGATTTTGCACTCTCCAGTTTTAGTAAATCAACCCCATTGTGCTATTGCTATAACAGGAAAGAGGATGTAAGTCTGTGTTAGAAATTCTGTATATAACCCTACCCTGTGATATGAGGACCCAGGATGTGACGTCATAAGGGCGGGGCTCAGGGTGACGTCAGTGTGTGGCTCCGCCACATGCCAATATAAGGGCAACCGCACAGCACGGACCCGGCATTCGAGTGGAAGAGAGCGAGGAGTCAACATCTCCAGAAGAGAAGAAGAAGAAGCGGGAGAAGTTAGCCGAGGAGACAGCGGCAAAACCGCAGAAGACAGAAACTCTGCAGAAGACCCCGCAAAAGAGCCAAAGAAAGAAGACGCGGGAGAAGAGAGGGGAGAAGACGCCGGAGCTGATTTACTAAAATATTTTAAAAAGCTGTGTAGTGTGTTTTTTTGTACACTTTCTTTTTTGCAGGTAAATGGGTAGGGGTACGATGTACCCCATACTCATTTACATAGGGTGGGGGGCCAGCATTTGGGGGCCCCTTTATTAAAGGGGGCTTCCAGATTATGATAAGCCCCCGCCCGCAGACCCCGACAACCAATGGCCAGGGTTGTCGGGAAGAGGCTCTTGTCCCCATCAACATGGGGACAAGGTGCTTTGGGGTGGGAGGTGCAGAGCTCCCCCTGCCCCAAAGCACCCATACTCCCCATGTTTAGGGCATGCGGCCTGCTGCCATCCAGGAGGGGGGGGGCACTCGCTTGTCCCCACACCCTTTCCTGGCCTGCCAGGCTGCATGCTCGGATAAGGGTCTGGTATGGATTTTGGGGGGAACCCTATGCCGTTTTTTCGGCGTGGGGGTTCCTCTTAAAATCCATGCCAGATCGAAATGCCTGGTATGCTCTTGGGGGGACACCCCATGCAATCTTTTTGCGGGGGTTCCCCTTCAAGATCCCTAGCACACAAGTCGCGCCGCAAGTCGGATCATCATGATCCGACTTCTGGTGCGACTTCTATTCAAATCAATGGGCTCCCATAGGGAACCATTGATTTTGAATAGAACGCCTGACGAGGCTTAACGCTGCGTATACAACGTTAAGCCGCATTATTGAGCGTTTTGCCAGTTCAGCGGCAAAAACGCCATGACAATGCAGCTTCAGAACGCGCTGGTCCCGCGTTCTGGTTTCAGCTCACTAACACCGACACCCTCTACTGCTCAAAAACGTCTGCATTTTTAGAGGGCCATTGAATAACATAGAGAGCTGTAAAAAATGCCCAAAAACGTGGCGTTAAAAAACGCCCGTGTGTATGAGGGCTAACAGCATAGCCGTTGAAGCTCAGACACTGGGAGATAGAGGTACTTCTAGGTCAGTTATTCAAACTATACTAAAAGCACATATGGCTTCATACCATATATACCACTGGACCTGGGTCTTGGAATATAATTTCACTTGGTGTAAATCTGGTGTTCACACCTTATGTGATGTTGGGCTGTGCTTGGCAGCCTTCCCCAATGCATAAACTTGTCAATTTGCCTTGAGTCCTATGAGTTCAGTTCAGAATGGTGTGTGCTGAAAAAAGTAGGACATGCACTACTTTCTTTTCAGTGCATAGTATTGCAACGCAATACATCACATGCTGCTGTAGTGACTAATGGCGAGTGAAATGTCATTTGTGACATTTCAATAAAGTTGAAAAAAAAGTATATAGGGCAATTAGGGTTGCCACCTCATCCTTTTAAAACCGAAAACATACTAATTACACAGGTTCTGTGGCTGATTAAGGTGGTAATTAAACTCACTTGGTGCCTTATGCATGAAATTAGCCTCAGAACCTGTGTAATTTATATGTGTTTGGTTTTAAAGGGATGAGGTGGCAACTCTAAGTGCAATGCGTCATTTGCAATGTATTGTCATCATAGACGTGTGCAGGGGGTGTGCCAGGTGTGCCTGGGCACACCCTAATCACTGCATACAGTGCCAATTCCCCCTATTGCCTGGGCTTCCCCCTGTGTTGTGTGCCCCCCCCCCCCCACTGCAGTGCTGCTGGCTTCTCTCCTATCTTCTCCCAATGGCTGCTGAGGGGGATGTTTCAGAATGGACAGTGGGGAAAAGGACTAGTAAATATGTCTATTTACTTTCTAAATCAACACAGTGAACACACATTGACCCACTGTGTTCATTTATAAATGTGTTTACTATGCTTCTGTTTGTAAATGAACAGGAAGCTGCTCAGCACAGAACACTTCCTATTCATTCACTGTCCAGTGCAGCTGAGGCTGCAGAGCAAGGTGTGTGTGCTTGAGCTTTGGGGTGCACACCCTAATGCAATAGGCTGCGCACACCTATGATTGTCATCACTCCCTACACAGAAAACACCTGATGGGATTGAGCCCTTAAACCAGTGTTGGATCAAACTCTGTGGAGACCCCTAGGCAGTCAAAACCTTGGGGTTCCCCCTCGCAAGTTTCTGGAGGCTCCTAGTTGGTGCTTTAGTGGGATAACAGTGTACTAAGCAGTGTGCACGTCAGCCACTAGCAGGCCTGTACTGGCCATGGGGACTAAACGGAGTTTCCCGGTGGGCCAATGGCTCAGTGGGCCGGTTAGAGTGACAGCGGAGTGGAGGAAGAGCGGGTGGGGACTCCCATACCTTGTCCAGCAATAAACAAACCCCCCGCTGTGCAGCTCCGGGCCCCCTGTGTTTAGCTGTGAGGCTGCATTAATGGGCACTGATCAGGTTTCATTAACGGGCATTGATCATGCTGCATTAATGGGCACTAATGTGGCTGCATTATTGGTCACTGGTGTGGCTGCGCTGATGAGCACTGATCAGACTGCGCTGATGGGCACTGGTGAGGCTGCATTAATGAGCACTGGTGAGGCTACATTAATGGACACTGGTGTGGCTGCATTATAGGGCAGTGATCAGGCTGCATTGATGGGCACTGCTGAGGCTGTATTAATGGGCACTGGTGAGGCTGCAATAATGGGCACCGATCAGGCTGCAATAATGGGCACTGATCAGGCTGCATTAATGAGCACTGGTGAGGCTGCATTAATGGACACTGGTGTGGCTGCATTATAGGGCAGTGATCAGGCCGCATTGATGGGCACTGCTGAGGCTGCATTAATGGGCACTGGTGAGGCTGCAATAATGGGCACCGATCAGGCTGCAATAATGGGCACTGATCAGGCTGCATTAATGGGCACGGGTGTGGCTGCATTAATGGGCACTGGTGTGGCTGCATTAATGGGCACTGATCAGGCTGCAATAATGGGCACTGATCAGGCTGCATTAATGGGCACTGGTGTGGCTGCATTAAGGGGCACTGGTGTGGCTGCATTAATGGGCACTGGTGAGGCTGCATTAATGGGCACTGGTGAGGCTGCATTAATGGGCACTGGAGTGGCTTCGCTGATGAGCACTGATCAGGCTGCATTGATGGGCACTGGTGTGGCTACTTTTTTTTTGCGCTATTCCGTATAGTTTATATACTGTTTGTGTGCATGTTTTCAAATATAAAGTGGGCCGGTCTGGATGAAGTCCAGGGCCAAATTTTTAGTCTCAGTCCAGCCCTGGCCACTAGATGGAGATGACCATTACTACTGTATATTACACATATGTAATTTGCACCAATATTTTGTACACACTGACAGCTGATAGAAGATGAGTTTATGTTCTTTAATTTGTTATTGGATACATTACATTAACGCAGTATTTTCTCTATAGAGTCTTTAACGTAATGTTTTATATTTTTTCTATCTTTTGTAAGCAATTTCAGAAAGCTTAATTATAATTTTCTTTCAATATTATTTTGATACCTTGTCACGGGGCCCTTAAACAGCGTGGGTCCCATGGGCCGGTGCCTACTGTCCCTTTTTGGTAATCCGGCACTGCCTTAAACTGCACAAATTTTATGCGGGACTTACTGTGAAATTCTTGAAGTCCATTGAAGGTAACAGGTCCACCCTCCACTTGTTTATTTGCATTTTTTGTAGTTATGCCATGGAGCAATGCAACCAAAGCATGACCAACGTAGAAGCAGTGTTGCCAACCTCCTGCAGGGTTTTTTACTGGCAAAACATGGAAAATTTACTGGCGGAGCACATTTTTTACTGCCACCTTGAAAAATAACAGAACTATTAAAAACTAAGACAATTGATACTTAAACACAACATGGAAACACTAACAATACCCATATCAAGCCAATCCCCTGCTTTACACTTAAAAAATAAGCACAGCATGACAAATGATCAGATCCTGATATTCATAGACAGTTGTAAAAATCACTGATTTTTACAAACTGCCAGTAAATTTACTGGCGGTTGGCAACCCTACGTAGAAGGGGGGTCTGCAATTGGTTTTTCTGTGGCTATTGTCCATTCTGCCTATAGGCAGTTCTATAACTGATAGTTACTGAACTGGATTTTGTGTCCATCAGATGACTCTGAGAAAGGGATTTTACAATACAAAATACCAAGTACAAAATCTTTTTTTCCCACATTATCGGCAGTGCAGTTCAATACAAAATCAAAAGAATAATGTGCCAATGCAAAGTTAAAGTTTGTGTGTTTGCACCATCTAGTGGACATGTGTTGCACAGACAGCAAATGGTTTGTATTTATGCATTTTCTTGGATTATAAAGAGTTGCCACATTCCACAATGCAGCACAGAGTACCTGCCTCGGTGGGGCTTTCCTTATAATACATAAATCTCACAGTTTGCTGGCACAATATTTGGACAGAGAGCTTCCGACATCCCATGCAGAAATTACTAGCAGTGCTCTTTAGCCTTATTTTTAACTCTTAAAGGCATTGAACACAGTCTCATCATACATGTAGGGCAGATCTTCTTGTATTGTCCGCTGTCAACCCAGGTTCTAATCCCTTATTTGAGCAAGCAGCCATGGCATGGGGTATTTTTTAGCCAGGTGCATCAAAACCCACTTGGTCCTCACACATGAACCAGGCAGATAGTGTTTTTTTTAGTTCTTTGTTTGTTTTGTAGAACTGGGATAGGGATTGGGAAAAGCTTTGGGTGGGATACCCAGAACTGACAACTTGAAGGAGGACACTATCTTGCAATGATTAACTGAAACAAAGCATAGTCTTCTGTATGTAAAGTAACAATAACTCAGCACAGGGGGGCACTGTAGACACTGTCTATTGTTGTGATTAGCTATGATTGGCCACAGCTAATCACATAGCACAAAGAGGCCATGATTGGCCCTGTCTGTACCATGTGAGGGCTGTGACCAATCACAGCTAGCAACACAATATACAATAATTGGCATGAAAGGAATTCATTCATTGTTTACAACTGTCATGTGATCTGCTGTGATTGGTCACAGCGATCACATGATAATGGTAGTAGTGATCAGACTGTAGATTGGGTGAGAAAGAGATCAAGTCGGCACCACATCCCAATTATTAAGAGAAAGATTAGGGGGGAAAAGGACTTTAAAGGTGCCAATATACGAAGGATTGTACTCATATGTTAAAATTCAATCGATTTTATTTAAATGTGATTTTAAAAAGGTTCATAAAAGAATACAACATTAAGGTTGATACTCATTAACATCATACAACTGTACAGCCGCACATGCTCTACATGTTTTGCCAGGATTGGCTTCTTCAGGAGACTAAAAGGCATTGTATTTGAATGAGTACTATAAATAAAGAGAACAAGATACATCAATAACATGACCATAATAAGAGAATCAATCAATATCATTAGTACAATCATTTTTTCACATAATTATAAAAATAGCAATTCATATATATGGCAAAATGGACCCATCGAAAATTCTGAGATATTCAAGATTTGGCAAGTGCAAAGACAAATTTCGATTTCAGACAGTTTAGAACCCTGTAGCCCAGGAAGTAATGATGCGACCATAGAGGGGAATCTAGATTATCCAAACATGATAATATATTATGAGAAATACATTTGATAAAGCATTAGTATGGACACTTTTATTAAAAAATGTCACATTGAAGTGGCATTGGCCAATTATTACCTGGTATTGTATAGGGCCTCAATCGATGAGGCGTGGCTGGCTGCCTCCATAGACTGCAGAAAACAATAATTGGAGATATGGATCCCCAAAGGTACATATAGTATACAGTCTCTACAGTACTTCCTGGGCTACAGGTTTCTAAACTGCCTGAAATCGAAATTTGTCTCTGCACTTGCCAAATCTTGAATATCTCAGAATTTTCAGTGGGTCCATTTTGTCATATATATGAATTGTAATTTTTATGATTATGTGAAAAAATGATTGTACTAACTATATTGATTGATCATGTCATTGATATATCGTGTTCTCTTTATTTATAGTACTCATTCAAATACAGCGCCTTTTAGTCTCCTAAACAAGCCAATCCTGGCGAAACATGTAGAGTATGTGTGGCTGTACAGTTGTATGATGTTAATGAGTGTCAACTTTAATGATATATTCTTTTATGAACCTTTATCATGTTTAAATAAAATCTATTGAATTTTAACATTTGAGTACAATCCTTCGTATACTGGCACCTTTAGGCTGGATTCACACCATTGCGGTGCGAATTCCAGCCTCTCTGCTGCCGGGAAGGGACGGAGCTGCCGTTCGGCGGCTCCTGTCCGTTCCCACAGTGCAGCAGCTGCGGGGGGAGAGATGGGGGAGGAGCCGCGAGCAGGGGAAAATATCCCCGTTCAGTGCGGAGTGCATCTCCGTGTTAGATGCGCTCCCACTGGACTCAACGGGACGTGTGCGTTTTTTGTGCAATGCGGAGTGCGAATGCACCGCACATATGTGAACTGGACACATTGAAAACAATGTGTTTTCAAGTGTCCTGCGAATTGGATGCGGTTTAAGCCGCATCCAATTCGCATAGGTGTGAACCCAGCCTAAAAGTCCTTTTTCCCCCTAATCTTTCTCTGTTATAGTTATCAGTCATCGGCTGTGTCCGGTGGGCACAGCCGGTGACAGATCGTGCTGGAGTGAGGTCTGTTCTTGGGAGGACGTCATATGACATCCTCCCAAAACAATCTCGCCAGCCCATCATTTTACAATGACGGGCTGGAAGCAGTTAATGACACTGAAAGCATAACTAGGTAATTTTAGTTGTATAAATGTGGCCATACACTATACAATCTGTACAATCTCTATACAATCTCCTTTAGATTTACCAAAACGATATAATAGTTATCTATCCAATCACTCGGTATCCAATCAGGCAGGCCCTTGCACTACACCAGGGGTGTCCATTGGGCTGCATGCAGCTCAGGGAGTTTAGCATGCAGCCTGAGCCCGTCTGATGGGAAGGCACGTGTGGAGAAATGCCAGTGTTCTGTCAGATTAGGTGAGCCATCAGATCTGGTAACAAAAGTGATGTTCTATCGTGGCCATGTTAGTACACCCCGCACTCATCTGCAGTAAGCCTACAGTCAGAAGTCGGCAAGTGGGACATTCCTTTACACCCACGGAAGTCTTGCATTTGACACTTATTTTTACCAGTAAACTGAGATTATATACTGAAATACAGTATTTTTAAATCTGTCAGACAGTTTTGATGTTGAATTGTAAAAGCAGTGGTGTTCTGTCAGATTAGCAAACCTGTCAGATCAACAGGTTTGTCGCTGCTTTTCAAATTCAACATCAAAACAGTTTCACGTAATTTATAAATACTGCATTTCAGTATATAAGCTCAGTTCACTGGTAAAAATAAGTGTGATATGCAAGACTTCGGGTGTAAAAAGATTTCCGCTTGCCGACTTCTGACTGTAGGCTTACTGCGGACGAGCGCGAGTATACCAAGATGGCCGAGACGGAATGTCACTTCCGTTACTAAATCCGACGGGTCGCTGATTCTGACAGAACACTGGCATTTCTCCACACGTGTCCTCCCTGGATTCCCTAACGTCCCTTCAGACGGACTCAGGCTGCATGCTAAACTCCCGGGGGCTGCATGCAGCCCAAGGGACACCCCTGATGCAGTGCAAAGGCCTGCCTGATTGGATACAGGGAACACCGGGATTGCTGTGAAAAATGAGTTGATGGGTGAAGGTATGCTAATGAGGTCAGCTGGCAAACTCCTTCCTGTGTCTTACTGGTTCATCTGTCTCTGTCTGTATTTTAAAACTTTCCAAGAAATATAGCAAGGGCTAAGGTAAGGCTTTGTTCTCAAAATCAAAGAAAGCTTTTATTTTTCTGCAACTGAGATACATTAATGGTATATTGGTACATAGGGGAGTTTGATTTTATAAAAACAAAAAAAGGCGAACTTAACCTTTAAGCTGACCACAAAATATATATATATAATCATTACTATTGTCAGCTGAACTTTATTATACTGGGTAAATACACACTGGATGAGTGAAGTGGGCCTAAGGATGACACTTCTAAAATACCCTGAAACTCTGATAACTGACATGCAGAGCCCACCTTCTGTGACCTCCTCCTTTATGGAATATCATTTTTTTTTAAAATAACAGTTTAATTTGGAAACTACCGTGCACCCTAATAGTTTGTAGAAGTAGAACTAAACCCAATAATTCAACGGTTTCCCAAAACAGTTACATTCAAGGCATGCTGTGAGTGATAACTGCCACATATATTTGCTTGTATTCTCAACTCAACCAAACTGTCAAAGCACCAAATGGCTGGAGTCATAACTGATCACATGTGCAGCACCATGGCACAGATCAACAAAGGCCAAGATGGCAGCTTCTTTGGCTGTAAAGGAGAGGAGAGTTCAGTTCCCCTTTAACAAAAGCTGACATTTTTCATTTCACTTTTTAACTCCCTTTTTTTAAAGCCATTTATCTGAAATGATTTTGAAGTTCTGTTTACAGCTTTAACAAAATGCAATATTTCTTGAAGTTGTGCAATGAATGGCTTGTTAAGCCATTGTGATTTACTGCCATAACTCATCTGTGCCAACATTTCAAAATGATCCACTATCAACAAGGAGAGAAAAGAACATTTCTAAGAATGTTTACTGACCGCTATCTTCCCCCCACCCCCCACCTTGTAGTACAATTATTTCATATCTCACAAACATGATTTCACAAGAGTCTTAGCTCTGCAAGATGAAAAATATCATTAACCTTCCATGGCACGTCAGCATTGTGTTATAACAGTTATCACCTCTAGAGGTCAACAGAGAGTTACACAAAAGTTCTATTCCCCACAAGCCGGGGGCGCTTGTTCCAAGCAGGTGAACAGCAGGATATGGCATGCAATAAAGCCCATTGGGGTTGATTTACTAAAGACAAAAATAGGCTGTTCCTTTTGCATTGGAATTTTCACTTTGCAAGGAAAATTCTCCTAGCTTAGTGAATGTTGTGAACAAGCACTTTGCGTTCCCATTCACATGCAAGGAAAACAAAAAAATAAAAAATTGCTTGCACATGGTTGTGACCAAATACTTATTTTCCACCATCATTTGCAAATAAATTCTTTAAAAATCAGACAATGTGATTTTCTGGATTTTTTTTCTCATTCTGTCTTTTGAAGTGTACCTATGATGAAAATTACAGGCCTCTCTCTTTTTAAGTGAGAGAACTTGCACAATTGGTGGCTGACTAAATACTTTTTTGCCCCACTGTATGCATGAACTTTTTTGAAAGGACTGTTTTTCAATTAATTTAATTCATTTATATTTCATTTTCTATGTGTTTATGATAAGCGCTGCAATTAGTATGGATTATATGATTCACCTTTATTATCTGTATGATCTCCCCTGACACATTACTAATTGTATGTGATTATGTCATTAACCACTGTGCTTGAATCACATCTCCTTCCACTGCAATAACAGTAACGTGTTGGCCACACACCCAGCAAGAAGCTGGGACAGTCACATCCATAGAATTATTAATATATTAACATATAGTATACTACCCTTCTAATAAACACTTATTGCTAATACTATAAATAATACCTGTGTAAACAGCACATTATGACATCAGAACTTGCTTTATGTACAGCCTGAACAGTGAACGTTGTAATTATTGACAGGCAACCTTGGCTCCCTTTAAGCTCTTCTTTAGATCTACCAACAATTATAAGCAGGGCTGGCTCTACCACTAGGCGGAGTAGGCGGCCGCCTAGGGCGCACTGCAGCCTAGGGGCGCTTGGCCACTGTTGATCTGTCACTGGCTGCTCTGCATTGATTCATGTAAAAACTGACACTGTCAGACTGAGATAATGAGATTGACACATGCCATTTGCAAATGTATATAGAAATAGTGACTGATCTGCCAAATACCCCCCCTCCGCCCCCACCCCCCATGAGGCTGTGTTTGATGGGTACAGGTGAAGCTGTATTTGATGGGCACAGGTGAAGCTGTATATAATGGGCACAGGTGAGGCTGTATTGATTGGCGCTGGTGAAGCTGCATTTGATGGATGCTGGTGAGGCTGCATTTGATTGGTGCTGATCAGGCTGGGCAGGGAAAAGGGGGTGGAGTAAGGAGTGGAGCCAAGGGGGCGGCAAAATGAGGTTTCGCCTAGGGTGTCAAAAATCTTAGCACCAGCCCTGATTATAAGCCTACCTGATTGGATACAAATTGAATGGATAGTTTAGGCAGGTCCTCATATTATAATTTTTGTAAACCTAAAGATGATTTTACAAAGATTATATGGTCAGATTGTAATTTGTAAAGTTGTATATACTATATTGCCAAAAGCATTGGGATGCCTTCCTTTACGCGCACATCATCCGGCCATCCACCTCACCGGCCGGGGCCGGAATCTTCTTCGTAGAAAAGAAGGACCATTCCCTCTGGCCCTGTATAGACTTGTATAGACTATCGGGAGCTCAATCAAATCACTATCAAAAACTAGTATCCATTGCCCCTTGTCCCAGAGCTCTTCCAGAGGCTAGGTACTGCAACTGTCTTTACTAAGCTGGACTTACGCGGGGCTTACAACCTCATCCGCATCCGTGAAGGGGATGAGTAAAAGACCACCTTCCGGACGCGGTTCAGACATTATGAATACCTTGTCATGCCCTTCGGGTTGTGTAATGCCCCAGCGACCTTCCAGCACCTAGTGAACGACATCTTCCGGGACTTTTTGGATCAGTTCCTAGTCGTATATCTGGACCTCATCTTAATTTTCTCTCCCTCTCTGGAAGAGCATCTGAGGCATGTCAAGAGTGTGCTCGCCCGTCTCCGACTGCATGGCCTCTATGCCAAGGCAGAAAAATGTGCCTTCGAAAGTGCCAGTATTTCCTTCCCGGGGTTTCATCTTTCTACGGCTGGAATCACCATGGATCCCCAAAAGGTCTCGGCCATCCTGGAGTGGCCCATCCCAGTGGATAGGAAGGGAGTCCAGCGATTTGTTGGGTTCGCAAATTTTTACTGGAAATTTATTAAGGAGTTTTCTGCAGTCATCGACCCAAAAACCCAACTTACTAATAAGGACTGCTGGACTCCTCAAGCCCAAGACGCCTTCTCCCGGCTCAAGGGGCTGTTTACATCTGCCCCTATCCTTAAACACCCCAATCCCGCTCTACCATATATCTTGGAGGTAGATGCTACTGAAACGGCAGTGGGAGCCATCCTCTCACACAGGCGAGGCCCAAAGGTTTCACTCCAACCCATTGCCTTCTTTTCCAGGAAATTATCTCCGCCGGAAAGAAACTATGATGTCGGTGACAGGGAATTGCTGGCAATCAAGTCGGCCTTGGAAGAATGGCGGTACCTCCTGGAAGGGGTGGCTCACCCGTTATTGGTTTTTACTCACCATAAAAACCTTGAATACGTGCGGACGGCTAAAAGGTTGAAACGCCGTCAAGCAAGGTGGGCACTGTTCTTCAGTCGTTTCCAGCTTCACATTACCTACAGGCCCGGGGCAAAGAATGTTAAGCCGGACGCTCTGTCAAGGATGTTCCATGTCCCAGAGGACATTTTCCCGCCAGATACCATCCTTCCTGCTCACAGTTTCCCGCTTACCCAGGAAGGCCTTTTGACCAGAATCCGGAAATCTTGCACCGGCCCTAACAAACCACCGGACCCTCAATGTACGCTAAGAGAGGGATTATGGTGGTGGAAAAAACAGGCTGTACGTCCCCCAGGAACTCCGCTTGGTAGTCCTTGGACTCTGCCATGACACCAAGATGGCTGGGCATTTTGGTGGTCATAAGACAACGGAGCTACTTTCCCGGTCATTTTGGTGGCCTCGGCTGAAAGAAGACTGTCAGAGTTACGTGGCCGCCTGCCCTGTTTGCAATAGGAATAAGACGGAGAAATCTAAGACCTGGGGACTACTTAATCCGCTACCCATCCCGGAACGACCATGGTTCCAGATCGCTATGGACTCCGCAGGATGCAATCCGATTATGGTGGTTGTGGACCGGCTCACAAAAATGGCTTATTTTGAAACCGCAGAAGCGGTGGTCCGCTTACATGGAATCCCGACCAACATCGTGTCAGACCGGGGAGTGCAGTTCACTTCCCGCTTCTGGAGGTCTCTGTGCGCTACTTTGGGTATCAAGTTGGCCTCCTCCTCGGCCTACCACCCCCAGTCCAATGGGCAGATGGAGAGGACCAACCAGACCCTAGAACAATACTTGCGGTGCTACTCCTCCTACGCTCAGGACGACTGGGTCTCCCTCCTACCCGTAGCCGAGTTCGCCTACAATAACTCTGTCCATTCTGCTACCAAGCAGTCTCCTTTCCGGGCTAATCTCGGCTACCACCCTACTTTTCTGCCCGACTTGGCCTCAGAGAGCTTCGTACCTGCTGTGAAGGACATGACTTAGTTTTTGGAAAAGAACAGCAAGCTCCTGCAGGAGACCCTCGCCCAAACCCAGGCCACCAGTAAAAGGAACTTTGACAGAGGGAGACGGGGAGAACTGGAGTTGCAAGTTGGTCAACGGGTCTAGCTGTCCACCAAGAACTTGAGACTCTCCTGCCCCTCTTAAAAACTGGGCCCCAGATATATAGGTCCATTTCTTATCAGAAGGAACATTAATCGAGTGCCTTACGAGCTAAACCTTCCTGCATCCATGCATATTCACCCAGTCTTCCATGTTAATCTGCTGAAACCAACAGTTCTGGACGTCTTCCCAGGGCGTAGTACAGCGCCCCAGAGTCGGTCATGGTGGATGGAGAGGAAGAATTTGAGGTGGAGACTATCCTCGATTGTAGGAAAACAGGAGGCAGCACTCAATTCCTGGTCAAGTGCAAGGGCTACAGTCCCGAAGAGAACTCTTGGGAGCCCGAGGAAAACCTTCATGCAAATGAACTGATCAGTGCTTTCTGGAGGAGACACCCGACTAGAACCCGTTTGGGCATCCGGAGGCTGCCCCTTGGGGGGGCAATGTTAGGAGCAGCATCTTCTGGCCGTTTTGGCTGCCTGTGTGCGTTCGCGTGCGCGCCAAACGGCCCATTTAAGCACACTGCTCCCTGTAGCAGATGCTGTCGGTTCTACAGCGTTCCTGTGATCCCGTGCCTTACTCTGAGAAACTTTTCCTGTGCCTGTGACCCTGGCTTGCCTTTGACTTTGCTGATTTCTGCCTGCCCTGACCTCCGGCCTGTCTACAACTACTCTCCTGCCTGATCCACCTGTACCTTGCTGCCCTCACGTTGCCAACCCTGCCTGCAACCGTCCACCCACCTGCCTGCTCCATTTGCATCGCCCAGCCAGCCAGTTGCCGACCAGGACCGCACGACTACTCTTCTGCTCAACACGAGGTGAACCCCTGCATAAGTCAGACTCATCCGCCAGGTATGTGACAATACTACTGACCTCTACACTGCCCTACATCATACTGACCTCTGTACTCTACCCTACATACTACTGACCTCTGTACTCTGCTTCTGCCCTACATACTACTGACCTCTGTACGCTGCCCTACATTGTGTGTGCTAATGTACAGAGAGGAAGAAAGGAGCTCTAAGAGGAAAAGACGGAGCCTAAAGAGGAAGGGGTGTGGTTTACAGATAGGGTGGGTCTTAAACAGAAAGGGGTGTGGCCTTGTCAGGAAGGGGTGGGTCATATTTAAATTAGGGGGTGCATGAGTTTAGTCAGGCCTAGGGCAGCACCTAACCTAAATACACCACTGGGTAGCGCTACAAGCGCATTTGTGAGGTCAGGCATTGGTGTTGGATGAGAAGGCCTGGCTCGCAGTCTGTTCTCAAATTCACCCCAAAGGTGTTCTATTGGGTTGAGGTCAGGACTGCACAGGCCAGTCAAGGCCCCCTCCCCCCCAAGCTCGCTCATCCATGTCTTTATGGACCTTGCTTTGTGCACTGGTGTGCAGTCATGCTGGAACAGGAAGGGGGCATCCCCAAACTGTTCTACAACCTTAGGAGCATGAAATTGTACAAAATGTCTTGGTATTCTGACGCCTTAAGAGTTCCCTTCACTGGAACTACGGGGCCAAGCCTAACCCCTGAAAAACAACCCCACAACATAATCCCCCCTCCACCAAACTTTACACTTGGCAGAATGCAGTCAGGAAAGTACCGTGTTCCTGGCAACCACCAAACCCAGACACATCCATCAGATTGCCATACAGAGACATGCGATTCATTACTCCAGAGAGGATGTCTCAAATCTCCAGTCCAGTGGCAGCATGCTTTACCAGTGGCCCCCAACCTTTTTGGCAACGGGGACCGGCATTGTGGAATAACATTTTGCCAAGGCCCGGGAGTTATGCGGCTTTTTGTGGGCAATTTGTCGGGGAAATGGCTGGCGTTAGCGCTTTAATCATCATGGCACCATGGCTGATATGGTCCCAGGATGACTGAAGCACCTTATTTCTGTCATTGCATTGTAACATAAAATGAAATTGTTCAACTCACCATAATGCAGAATCTGCCAGCAGATGTGGTTTGTCACTTGCCACCAGATGTGGTTTGTCACTGGCCACGTCGCTTGCCACCAGTTGTGGTTTGTCACTTGCCACGTTGCTTGCCACCAGATGTGGATTGTCACTTGCCACATTGCTTGCCACCAGATGTGGATTATCACTTGCCACGTCGCATGCCACTAGATGCGGTTTGTCACTTGCCACGTCGCCTGCCACCAGATGTGGATTGTCCCCTCAAAATAACTCAACATACAGCCATTAATGTCTAAACCACTGGCAACAAACGTGAAAATGTCCAAATTGGGCCCAAAGCGTCAATATTTTGTGTGGCCACCATTATTTTCCATCACTGCCTTAACCCTCTTGGCACCAGAGCTTCACAATTTGCCACTGTTGGCATTTTCATGGTTCCCTCAATGAACTGTAGCTCCCCAGTCCCACCAGCACTCATTCAGCCCCAGATCATGACACTTCCACCACCATGCTTGACTGTAGGCAAGACACACTTGTCTTTGTACTCCTCACCTGGTGGCCATCACACACACTTGACATCAGTGGCGGCTGGTGAAATTTTAGGATGGGGGGTGCCGGACCACAACCTTCCTTTTTTGCCCCTCCCACTCCTCATAAGCCCCACCCCTTATAGATTCCACCCATACGTCAGGAGAATACAGCCCAGCATCACCAGATAGGGTATACAGCATTATAGATAGGGTATTCAGCATCACCAGATAGGGGTATACAGAGCCACCAGATAGAAGTATGCAGAGCCACCTAATAGGAGTATACAGAGCCACCAGATGGGGTATACAGAGCCACCAGATAGGAGTATATAGTCACCAGATATGACTATACAGAGCCACCAGATAGCAGTAGACAGAGCCACCAGATAGGGTATATAGTCACCAGATATGAGTGTACAGAGCCACCAGATAGGAGTATACAGAGCCACCAGATAAGGGTATACAGAGCCACCAAATAGGGGTATACTGCACTATCCCCCCCTCCCCACCCCGGTTGCAGGCCTTGCTTGCGGCACAGACAGCACACACCCCGTCCCAGAGGTCCGGCACTTACTGTGTGTGTCGAATCTGGAGTGGAGCATAGCATCGGTGGCAGCGGTGTGTGGAGAGGGCAGACAGAGGTGTCCACTCCTCATGTTTCCCCTTCCTTACCAAAGTGCCTAGAAATCCAATAGGATCGCCTGGCACTTTGGCCAATCAGGAAACAGGTCTCACCGACCTGCCTCCTGATTGGCGGGGAGGCACTGCAGTGCGAAAATAGCGAAAATTCATTCGCTATGGTCACACAATTGGGTGGGATCTGGGCGCAATCTCTGAGCCCCAAACCACCCTTTTTTTGAAGTCTATTAGAGCCTCGGGCTCTAATCAGGTGCTTCAAAAAAAAACACTCCCACCCACCCCCGCCATAGGAATCCATGTGTCCGGCGTCCTGAAAGGGGCCGGGCGCATGGATAGGAAGGCGGCGGCAGGAATGGGGGGTGTCGCCTGTGCGCCCTTAATGCACGGGCTGCCGCTGCTTGACACCTCACAACTACTATGGTCACCCTCTTATTCTATCCTATACTCCCTCACTCACATCTCCAATCTCTCCCTCTCTAGTGGTACTTTCTCCTCCCCTCTAAAACATGCGCAGATCACTCCCATACTTAAAAAGCCCTCACTGGACCCCACCAACCTGAACAACTTAAGACCTATCTCATTGCTCCCATTCACCTCTAAGCTTCTAGAACACTTAGTCTACAAACATCTTAGCTCTTACCTCAGTGAAAATAACCTTCTTGACCCCTTACACTCTGGCTTTCAGTCGCAACATTCCACAGGAACTGCCTTACTAAAACTCACTAACGATTTACTAACTGCTAAAACCAATGGCCAGTACTCCATACACATACTGCTTGACCTCTCTGCGGCCTTTGATACTGTTGACCTCCTGCTCCTTCTAAATAAACTTCGTTCCCTTGGCCTCCAAGATTCTGCTCTATCCTGGTTCTCCTCCTACCTATCACAGCGATCAGTGTTACCTACAACTCTGTCTCCTCCTCTCCATTGCCCTATTCCTGTCGGGGTCCCACAAGGCGCTGTTCTTGGACCTCTATCTACACCTCCTCCCTTGGTCACTTGATAGCCGCCCACGGTTTCCAATACCATTTATATGCCGATGACACCCAAATCTATCTGTCTACTCCTCACCTCACTCCCTCAGTCTCCCCTCGCATTTCTAACTATATCAGCATGGATGTCACACCACTTCCTTAAACTAAATCTCTCTCAGAAACTGAGCTGGTAATATTCCCCCCTGCCCTGCCCCCCCCCCCCCCTGTGAATTTTCCATCAAAATCAATAATGCAACCATCAATCCCTCCCCTCCCCCCAGGGTACTAGGTGTAATCCTAGACTCTGACCTGTCCTTTCAGCCTCCAATCCAATCACTGTCGAAAGCTTGTAGACTTCACCACCATAACATCTCCAAAATACGTCCCTTTTCAACAAATGAAACCACCAAGCTCCTCATTCACTCCCTTGTTATCTCTCGTCTTGACTATTGCAACTCCCTTCTCATAGGACTACCTCTCCATAGGCTATCCCCTCTTCAGTCTATCATGAATGCTGCCGCCAGACTTATCCACCTTACCAACCACTTGGTGTCTGCCACCCCTCTCCTCCAATCCCTACACTGGCTCCCGATCGCCCAGCGAATTAAATTCAAAATACAAATCACAACACACAAAGCCATTCACAACTCTTCCCAAAAGTTACATCCACAATCTTGTCTCCAAATATCACCCAAACCGTCCTTTCTGCTCCTCCCAAGACCTCCTATTCTCAAGCTCCCTCTTCTCCTCCTCCCAAGCTCATCTACAGGATTTCTCCAAAGCCTCTCCCATCCTCTGGAATGGTCTACCTCAACCTGTCCGTCTATCTCCTTCTCTTGCTACTTTCAGGCAATCCCTGAAAACTCATCTCTTCAGGGAAGCCTATCACACCTCCAACTAATCTTTTACCACTTCCATCAACTCATTACCCACAGTTAGAACTTTTTGTACTACCTGCCCCACCCTATTCGTTTGTAAGCTCTTCTGAGCAGGAACATCTTAATTCTCTTGTATTTTATTGTATTGTGACTGTATTGTCTCCCTTTTACATTGTAAAGCGCAGTGTAAACTGTTGGCGCTATATGAATCTTGTATAATAATAATAATAATCTGAACTAAATAAGTTTACCTTGGTCTCATCAGACCACGGGACATGGTTCCAGTAATCCACGTCCTTAGTCTGCTTGTCTTCAGCAAACTGTTTGTGGGCTTTCTTGTGCATCATCTTTAGAAGAGGCTTTCTTCTGGGACAACAGCCATGCAGACCAATTTGATGCAGTGTGTGGCGTATGGTCTGAGCACTGACAGGCTGACCCCCCCCCCCCACCCCACCCCTTCAACCTCTGCAGTAATGCTGGCAGCACTCATACGTCTATTTCCCAAAGACAACCTCTGGATATGACGCTGAGCACGTGCACTCAATTACCTTGGTCGATCATGGCGAGGCCTGTTCAGAGTGGAACATGTCCTGTAAAACTGCTGTACGGTCTTACCCACCATGATACAGCTCAGTTTTAGGGTCTTGGCAATCTTCTTATAGCCTAGACCGTCTTTATGTAGAGCACCGATTCTTTTTTTCAGATCCTCGGAGAGTTGTTTGCCATGAGGTGCCATGTTGAACTTCCAGTGACCAGAGGGATAACACCTTATTTAACACACCTGCTCCCCATTCACACCTGAGACCTTGTACCACTAACGAGTCACATGACACCGGGAGGGAAAATGGCTAATTGGGCCCAATTTGGACAATTTCACTTAGGGGTGTATTCACTTTCCTTGAGAGTGGTTTAGACATTAATGGCTGTGTGTTGAGTTATTTTGAGGGGACAGCACATTTACACTGTTATACAAGCTGTACACTCACTACTTTACATTGCAAAGGGTAATGTCTTCAGTGTTGTCACATTAAAAGATATAATAAAATATTTACAAAAATGTGAGGTGTGTACTCACTTTTGTGAGATGCCGTATATATATATTAAGTAGATTTGGTGTTGCATGCTATAAATAGACTTATCTGTTTTTATTGTTTATGTGTTTTTTATTTTTATTTTTTATATACAGGTATATAAATCTTGTTGTAATGCGCAAACAACGGATTTCCTTCATCTTTTTTTTATTCTGAATCGTGCATGGTAGTGTGGGAAATTCTGCATCATGGAATAGTGCCGTAAGTGCACAAGGAATGAAAGCATGATTACAAAACTCTAAGGAGTCCTGATTGAATTATCCGTGGGCTCTCTAATGGCATACTGACCTTTATGATGTGAGGTCCCCCATGAGGGTGAGTGTTTGTCCTGCAGGTGGTAGGGCTGTAATTGGAAGAATTTATGTTTGTGGATTGCCACTACATACTTAACTTGCATATAAAATATGTTTAATGATTTTTAATCAGTATATGATTGGATTAAATGGAAGTCTTTTATACCTGAAAAGGTTTCAATTATAACACATAATAAAATAAGTCTTAAAAGCTGACCCATAAACTCTCCTTCCTCTTTAAAGGTCATCTTTTTAACTTCTGCAGAAGATGTTGTCCTGTTGCAGATTCTGACAAGGCCCCCGCAAACAGTGCATATGTCAACCCATAAATAGTGCAGATATTTTCCACTGTATGCGTAATGCCACGATCGGTTTCCTAATAAACAGCCATCTCTGGTAATTTAACGCTTGAGCATCTCCTTGCCGTGACTGTGTAAATTATATGAAATTTCACACTGCAGAATGTTCTGTGCCTTTTTATGGGTCACAAATGACCCCCAATTAAAGGCCAGTTCTTTTCCATTGCTCTACTAGGTTCAGCAGCACTAAACTAATGTAGTTATCTTACATGCACGCTAGGGGGCAGCATTTCAGCACCGTCAAAGCAACAAGTTTTGCAACAGGTAGGATAGTTACAGTTCATTGGGACTAAAGAATTGACCTATAAACAGCAGAAAACTCCAGCAGGGTTTCTATGATGTTAATGAGCCTAGTCCAGAGATAATGAGAGGCAATGCAATGCTGCTGCTTGTAAAACCTTGTGCTCCGTAACAATGACTCATTGGGTTTGAGTTTTAGTAAACAGCAAGACTCAGCTTGCACACAGAATATAACATTTTGGGGGCCAAGTTTTCCTTTGTTATGTCCTCCGAATTTCCGGAATATTTGAATCTTCCACCAAGAATATTACTTGTGTCCCATCCCCTACAACACAGGTGTCAAACACAAGGCTCGGGGGCCAAATCC